>LPNX010078702.1:90871-113366 GCA_001517045.1 Pseudotsuga menziesii | reverse complement strand
ATATATAATGATGGTGATGGAGGTTAAGTAACGTCACAGTTTCCTGTGAATAACATTGATTATTTAGTGGCAAACATTTAATGACTATCACTATTTCCCAAGAATAATAGTGACTCATGGTGACAAGCCTTTAATGATCCTCACTATTGTTCCATATAGGGTTATTTCACTTAGAAAACCATCATTATTTTTAGCAACTCTGAAGTTTATTAGTTATCGTCTACATGTGACCATCACCATTTCTATAAAAAAAAAATTAATTATGATACTTCAAGGACAGTCCCTAAAGTTTCATTAATGGTGATAGTCATAAAATTAGGATTTTTCCAATTGTGACATGCATACAAATAAACATTACAATTAATTTCCATAAATGAGGATATTTCTTCCATTCCCATTAACATTTCCCATCATGATGTCCAAACAATATTCTTTTGTACTTCATGAACAAGAAAATTTTCATGACCAATATATTCAAAATTTCTTCACATTGTTCAAAATTTTGTAGAGAACCTTACATCTTGGTTTCTAGGACCAAACTATCCATGACAGTTGCATTGTGAAATGCATAATGAGAACATTGAATCATCATAGGAGGGACACCTACAAATCCTGGATCATCACCAGTGAAGAGTCTAGGTATGCCAATATAAATTTAGAAACCTCTATATGAGCACCCCTTCCCATCGTAGACCCTCCTTCTAAGCCCTCTCCATTAGGGGAGACAGTGAGAGCCCTCGAATTATTTACAGGAATAGGTTCCTTAACAATAGGTTGAAAGACACCAACATACCTATTCCCTATTGCATCTTGCATAAAGTATGCACCTCCACATCCCTTGGAATATTTTTTTGTAAAATTTCCAGACTCCAAAACTACCATCACAATTGGAAAAGTGGCCAATTGTGTTTGTTATCACACTCCAATGGAAGAGTGTATCTTTGCAAAAGGTTTGGATGACTAGAAAAAATGGAATCCAACTTTGACTAGTGATTCACCTTATGGCCCTATAATTCTCGCAAAAAGGAATCAAGGAACCTTCAACAATGACTCCATCCCTCTACATCTAGTGGAACTTCAATCTTTCAATGTTAAGCTAGTATCTTGTTCGCTAGATAAGTACCAAACTAAATATCTTAATGAAAAATGTGGATTCTTAAGAGCATTGGGCCTATGGATTATACAATGGACCTTATTTTCCTAAGTTGGATGGGTGTGTTCTATTCACATACCATAGCCCCATCATGTAACACTTGATATACAATTTATGAAATTTTGATGTCATATAAGGTTTTTATGTAACATATTCAATTGGCACACCTTTTCAAGTATGGTCTATTACAAGTGCACACATGCACATATATGAGCATAGTGATATGCCATTTGGCTAAGAATTCCACCCTTTGTAGGATTATGAATGAAATCACATTAAATGTCTCAAACATATAATATTTATTAGTACGTGGTATCCAACATCCGCCTACCTCTTCCTCCAACCAACGCCTACAATAAGGGGGGCTATAATAAAATAACTTAACACATGTTAAACAAAAGTCCAATAATAAATTTAAATTGTCATCAATATCTCTACACATGGTCTTGATGTTGTTACAATAATAAAGGTATGTGATGACTGCTACCATTAACACATGATTACCACCATGAAGAAAAAATCATCATCATATGTGCATAAAGAGCTCCATTATCTTTCATTATTCACATTATCACTATTGCATAAAGAGCTCCAATTCATGGAATTAGAATTTTTACTTGGTAGTTTTAGAATAGGAAAAGTTTAGATGGTATTACATTCACAAGCATTGAAATGATCAAGCCTTAGGAATGTTCCTTATAACATATTCTATTAGAAGATTCCCATATTCATATCTATACATTTCCTTCACTAATCTCTCAAAATAATCTGCATTATGCTACACCAACAAATATAGTCAGAAAACTACCAGATAAATATTCTTTACAATATGCCAAAACATATGATTGCATCTATTCAACCGTAACATTAAAAAAGAAGAAATACCACCTCCATCCATTAAGGATATACACAAACCTTGCTTTCCAATAGATCTCCTTTTTATTTCTTACTATAGATACTCATTATCTCCTAAAAAACACTTGGAGTCTTAGTAATTAGTTCATTCATTTCCATCTCTAGCATAAGTAAATTCCTAATATATCATATATGCAGATTTGAGTACAAACCCAATATAGGTAAAGAATGTGAACAACTTTAGATATACAAGATGTAGGTCTAGTAGTCAGATGGATGAGAAGTTCACACAAGCTTCCATATGCAACAAAAGTGTGACAACTCTCCCAATAGAATTCTAAATTTCCAACAACCATTAGAGGTAATTGTTGAACCTAGTTACAAACTACCATTTCATGAACATCTAGAATTGTCTGTGTCAAAATACTCAAAAACATGTCAAATACAAGGTATTATTTATGTGATATCCCACCTTCACTTATTTATGCGCACACAACAACTTTAATGATTTCATGACTTCCTTGGTGAGCATTTTTAGTGCCACTACATCAAAAGCAAATGCTAGAATGACTACAAGTTCCAATACTAAAACTAGTTTTTCTAGACAAGATGACTTTAAAATAGATTTGATAGGATGCATTATGCCAGTTTTCATTGAGAACATTGCCAAAGAAGTATCTGATGCCAAAGATGAAAGAGGTGATCAAGCTTACTCCACCTGTAGAGATAATTGAATCTGAGTTAAGTGAAATGTTTCCCACTACTTGTCATCAAAACAATAAGTAAAAACTATTTCAAAACACATTTTAGTTCAAATTATTTAATTTTTAATATTTTAATATTTTTAGTTTACGACTTATATTGGCTTAAAATAGTGTTCAACGATCATTATTGACACATTTTTCTTTCATATATTTTCAAAATATTTCATCTTTGATATTCCAATGACCATATTGAGAGTAGTGAGGTGCTTTAAGCCTAGAATGGGGGAGATGAAAATTCAGTAAAGCTATTTAGTAGCAGATGTATGATCAATTTTAAATTACACACGTACAAAATAAACTATATAGATGCACATTAAATTTGGATCTAGCAAGCACTGAAAGGGATCAAATCTCTTTATGTGTATTTTGTTTTCTTAATTTTTTTTTCACATCAAGAAAAAAATCTACACCTCAAATAATTTGATCTTTCCTAGTGCTTGATATATCAAAGTTTAATATTAATATATGTTGGTGATAGACGTTTTCTAGAGCCATATAAAGCATATATGCATACCACATGGCGGTTCTTACTGTTAAAATTAGGTTTTTTAACAAAAATAAATGAAATTGAACTTTAATGAAAATATAAATTAAAATAGTACTGAAATAAAAACAAGTTACATTAGGCCAACAATAATAATAAAATAAACTAATTCACAATCAAATATGATAATTTACTTGTTTTGAAGAACCTTCCTTATACTCAGAAAAAACTTTCATATAAGATCTTTCCTCTCAGAGGCAAGTTAATAATGTGAACACTGACCCTTACCTTAGGGTGTGAACATACCCGAGAGAGAGAGAGAGAATCAAATTGATGAGGGTTATACAAGTACAAGAACATACCAAATTGTAAAGTACATCGAATATCAACCCAAAAATATTCACCAAGACATTCAACGAGTTCCCAACAAAGAAGGTCAGCCACAAAACCCCCATAATAATGGATGGTAGTTTTCTAGAATCTCGTTGAAGGCCCAAACATCTCACAACAAGAAGTGGAAGCCTCCTATCAGTGGATGATATACAGCAGTGGGAAACACCCTAAAGGAGGCAAGCAACACCCACAAATAGACCAAAATAGGAAGCTGCACTCTGGAAAAATAGTCCACATAGAGAGAAACACCCTCAAGTAGTACAAACTAGGAAGTGACAATCACAAGGAGACACATGACACCCTTCAAACATGCCACACAAGTAGTGGTACCATAAAACCAGTATAAACAAGAAGTGGCACCCTTCACACTGTTAGATTTTTAGGGAAATTAGGGTTTTTCAACAATTTAACAAATTTTTGCTTTGATGCAAATCAAGTAAACAAAATGTTGAATTAAACATACAAAAGTGACAAAGAACTAGATAATAAAAATTTATAATTTTCATCTCTTTCAACTTTAACAATCCCAAAGGTCCATGTGCTATAGTTATATGATTGAAACAAAATCATAACAATTGTAAAGTACATAAGAAACAAAAACAATATTATCATCATCATGAACATCTATACATTAATATTAAAAAAATGAATAAAATAAAGTTTAATTTGGGCCTTCCTTATACTCAAAAATATTTTATATTGGACCTCATCTTATAAGAGACAAGTAACTAAAATGGAACAAGTCTGGCCCTTATCTAAGGTCATGGACACACCTGAAAGAGAGAGAATGTTTTATAGGGTAGAGTTAGGAAAATATAGTAGGAAGTGTAGCAGTTAAGCCAACCAAATCAACCAAGAAAAATTCATAAGGAAGCTTTAAGAAATAGTGGAACCCTTAGCAGTAGTACTCGACCAAAGGGAAACTATACACAGGCTGTAAACAAACTACAAAATGTATGTTTTCCCGCCTTAACATTGCATAAAATATTCCATGGTCCCACAAAACAAGGTAACAATCCAAGAAACAAAGTGACAGTCCAGCAAAAGAAGTGAAAGTCCAATCTATAAGGTGACATACCAAGTAAGGACAACCCACGACTTGAAGTAACAGCATGTAAAAAACCCATAGCAGCCTCAAACATTTCACAGTTGTTTCCCAATACCCTCTCACATGACTCAAAAAGGTCATATCTCATCCAAACAAGCTCACAACACCCTTGTACAGGCTCAACAGAGTCACAGTTCAATAAGAAAATCACACAACACCCTATAGAAGTGTGATGGTTAAGGTACAGTCCATAAAGAAGACAAAAAATGAATTAAAAACCCCAACATAATTCACAACATCCTTGACCATGCTCATAGCAAGGTTCAACACCCTCATGACAATGATATCAAGTGATGGAATCCCTTAAGGCATCCCTAGAAGGTCACATAAGCCATCATGGAAACCACTACAACAAAATACCTTTTTTTTTTCGGGGGGGGGGGCGAGGGGGGGGGATTGGATTGAGGCGGTTTTTCTAATCCCCCCCCCGCCCCCTCCCCCCAATTTTTTTTTTAGGTCTTTGGGGGCGGCTCTTAAAAACTCCCCTCAAAAGTCATGAGAATTGGACTTTTGGGGGTGGCTTAAAAAAACGCCCTAAAATATAGAATTCTCAGGACTTTAGGGGGAGGGTTAGAAATACCCCCTAAAGGTGTTTTTGAAGGTGATTTTTAGAAAAACCCCCCAAAAGTTATTAGAAGTAGACTTTTGGGGACGGTTGTTTTAAAACTGCCCCCAAAAGTTCAATTCTCATGAATTTTGGAGGGGGTGTTTTAAACACCCCCCCTAAAGCTATTTTCAAGGTGGTTTTACCTTGTGATAGTTTTGATAACCCCCCACCCCCCAAAAAGAAAAATCCTTAGAATTGGACTTTTGGGGGCGTTTTTTAACCCCCGCCCTCAAAAGTCCAATTCTCAGGACTTTTGGGAGGGGGGGGGGGTGGAAATACCCCTAAAGGTTATTTTTAGGAAATTTTTAAACCCCCCCCCCCCCAAAAAAAAAGTAATGATAAATGAAATATTGGGAGCGTTTGTTTTAAATAAGCCCCTAAAATTCATAATAATTGGACTTTTGGGGCGGTTGTTTGAAATCCGCCCCCAAATGCCATGATAATTGGGCTTTTCAAGGTGGTTGTTTTAAAACCGCCCCCAAAAGTTATGGGAATTTGGACTTGTGGGGGAGGTTGTGATAAAGCCGCCCTCAAAATTCAAATTGTCATTAACTATTTGGGGGGGGGGAGGGTTGAATCGAACTAAAGGTATATGGTGGTTATTTTGAGATTCGTCACATCATGGTTTCTTCTTGGTCACTAATCCTTAGTTTGATAACAAAACAAAACCCATGTTGTTGGGATAAAACATTTGCCTACAGGGTCATGTTCTTTGCATAGTAACCCACATCATTTCATAGGGTCTGTTTAGGGAATCCTTTGCGTACATGTGAGATATGGCCAACAAGTGGAGGAGGGGTACATTATGGATGGAACTTGAGGACCATTCCATGGTATAATAAAAAATATAGGACCTTACACTGTAGCATTTTACTATGGACATATGGTCCATGTGTGTGGTCCCAAACTGCCATATTGGCCCTCCATAGGAATGTTTGGCTTGGAAGCGGGATATGGTGCTAGTTTTGAAGTTTAGAACACTATACATGGTTCTTGGTACAATGATGTGGCTCAATGCAAAAATGTAGGGTATTATACCATAATTTTTGTCTATGGGGCTCATGAGACATCATTGTGTCCCTTATACACCACAAAAGTTCTTGTAAAGGGAATCTTTGTCATTTGATTAAGATATGATGGCCATTTTTAGTTTAGTACATTAAGGATGGTTATAATAACTTTAGACATGATCCAAGGTCAAAATAGATAGTTTGAAGCCATAGTGGTTTCCTCTAGGACTCATGGACTATGTGTGGCCCCATGTCATCAAATGATCCTTTGAATATGGAATTATTGTCCTACAACAAGGTTATGGTGTATGTTAGCACTTGTGATAAATTTTGAAGTTTTCTACATAAGTCATCTACACTAATGCCCCTGCAAAGGTCCAGACCAGTGAAAAATGAGGGGTAGGGTCAAAAAAATTTCATATTATATAACCTGAGCAAGTGCTGAGCGAGTTCTGAAGGATCCATCCCTGGTCGAAAGTGTCAAAACAGTAAAAAAAACCTTCAGCATGACCTTGGAAATGTGCCCCAAGTAAGAAAAATCTGATCAAACTTAAAAGAGGACCAGAATGGATGGACCAGATGCATCACAGATAAGATCAAAGGGCCAAAAATCGTTTTTTCTAGAGAGAATCAAGAGCCAAAGTGTGGAAGAGGTAAAATTTTGATTATAAAACATAGAATCCCGACTTCCGCTTTCCACGATCTAGGATCTGACAGCTCAGAGAGCTTCCACCCAAATCAACGATCCATAAAAGAGAAGAGGGGGGGAGATCGAAAATCAAGAGAAGTAAAATTTTGCTTGTAAAAAGTTCAAATCCCAATTTCTGCCTTCTACGATCCAGGATCCGACGACTCAGAGAGCTTCTGCTAGATGAACAACCCGAAAGAAAGAACAAGGGGTGGAGATCAAAAAGCAGAAATACAAAGAATTTGATCATGAAAATTTGAAGTTTTGTGTTCCGCGATCTACTAGATCGATGGCTCAGAACGCGTTCGCAAATATCAACGGTCCGAAAAGAGAAGAAGGGCAAAAATTGGAAAACAGAAATACAAATAATTTGGTCGTGAAAAGTTGAAGTCTCAGTTTTCACGATCTGCCAAATCCAATGGTCAGGAAAATTCCCACACAAATCAACGATGCAGAAGGAAAAAAGGGAAAAAGCAGAAAGACGAGAGTGGAAAGATAAAAATCGAACTTCGCTGAAAGTTTAAATCCTGATTTTCAATTTCCGTGATCAGGATCCAACGGTTCAGAGAACTCCCGCAGATATCAACGATGCGGAAAGAAAAAAAAGGTGGAGGCGAAAATTCAGTTTCTCCTTTCACGAAAAGTGAAAGTTCCACTTCCCACTTTCTGAAAAAGTGCAGGGGCGAAAAGGCAGATGAAGAAAGGAGGAAGCAGAAAGTCAGTCTCTCCTTTCACGAAAAGTTAAATTTCCACTTTTCGCTTTCCAAAAAAGTGCGGGGGTAGAAACGAGGAAGACAAAAACATAAGAATTTGGTCATAAAATGTAGAGATCTCAATTTACAATTTCCTCCAACATGTATCTTGATCTCAGATCGATGGCTGGGAAATTTTATGGCGAATATCAACGATGCGGAAAAAGGAAACATGAGAATGAGATAAGTATCTTTCCATATTTTTGAAATCGGCTAAAGGCATGTATGTTTCAACGACTGTGATTGATGGTGAGGTAAGATCAATGGTGGAAAACATTTCCGCTAATGCAACAAGCACGAGGAAATGAACTTTTGAAATCTATGGAATCCTTTAAAGGGTCTGCAGATTTTGATGGCTTAGATAAAGATTGATCTAGATCCATGGCCAAGGAAAAATCTACTAGTTCAAAGTGTCATTGATTTAACACTCCAGAACTCAACGAAATTTTATAGAGCAGGCAAGTTCAGACACGTGTCTTTGTATCCTTGTTCTGATTAAAATATAAAGGGTCCATGACGATTTCGCTGGTTAAAGATGCAGGGGAGGATAAAATATGTTACAAAACATCGAAGGTGCTTTGAACCATCATTTTCATCCAGCAGGTATGGTTTCCAGGTGTTCAATTTCCTATTTTTGTCCATCATGTGTGCCCTAGCATGCTTTCCTGTTTTGTTTTGTGATCATGGCGAACCCACCAGGCCAGAGGTTGTTAGGATTTTATGAGAATTCGGGTTTGATCCCCATTTTTGTAACTGAAATTGGCTTTGTTTCGAGGTTGGTCTTGGGAGCTTGTTTACACTATAAATATACCCTAGAAAGAGGAATAAAGGGTTGGAACTTTCATTTAGAAGCCTTAGCGCTCAGGTTTTATAGATATGTTATTTTCTTGGAAGGTTTAATGAAATGTATGCTCTAATTTTTCTAAGATTCATCAATTTGTTTCATGTTTAGTTTTTGTTTCCTTTATTTCATTTTCATATATGTGTTTTTTTCCAATACATGTCTAGATTGTATGCAAGGAAATCGTTTTTGTTAAAGTTCCTTCCATCAGAAATCATATTTCTTATGTGTTGGTAATGACTTTGATAGAATTCATCCACAGATAGGTGCTCTGTTTCAATTATTGCCCCTCTATTATATTTCTGCTAAATGTGTTCCAAGAGATTCATCCTTTGATGGATGCCTTTGGTTTTCACTGGGGTCTTTCCTCATTTCCATCTGTCATCTCTTCAAGATAATTTGACTAAACATAATAGCCATGTTGCCTCATATTTCATAGGAAAATCACCACTCATTATTGCTATAAGCCCCTTGAATATTTTTCAGGATGTGACTCCATTTCCCAAAGGTATTTCTTGTCTACATGTTTTACCATTTTTAATCTACAAATATATTTCTACTATTAGAATCTAGTCTTATGACTACTTGTTTAAAGATAAATCTATATGTGAATAACCTTGTGACATAGAGAGAGCCCTCTCTAACTGTCAGGATAAACTACAGTCTAAATATTGGTTTAAAATGGTTACCCCTGTGACTTCCTACCACAACCATAGGAAAATTACAGGGTGATAACATCTTGCCACCATTGCCGAGGATGGAAATTATCTCCTTGGGAAATGACATTGTTTAGCTCTGCGACCTGCTTGATCAGCCGGTCATAGACACATACTGGTTGTACATTGCTCTAGAGAATCCAAACAAATTTTGAAGGTGACTCCACTAGGAAATATTGGCAGCCAAAAGAACCCACACAAGGAGAAATCCTAATCTAGAATCCTTCTGATAAATCTTTCATCTAGAAATTTTGATTCGGAGGGCCAACAGGGTGTAGAGGTTAGTCAAAAATAATTCCTTCCCTGCTGAAGGTGCTATTTATGTTAGTGATATATCTGAACATTGTAATGTGGAGTTTGGAATAACCTTTCCTAGAACTAAATATGATTCCATCCTCTCTGACTTGGTTTGTGATACCTATGCGTTTGGTTTTCCCTACGTTTCCTGGTCACCCCTAACCTCAGAGCCTCTAGGAGAGGATCTTCAACACCTGCTTGAACCAAAGTTCCCTACACTTACTGCTGATTCAACCTTGCTAAATTCCACTATCATAAGGCAATCTGATGCCACATTTTTGTCTCCTAATGCTTCAAAGTTGAATCAGCCTTCATCTTCCAGCCTCACAACCTCTCACAACACACTAATTTTGTCTATCATACCACCTTCTATCCCCCTTGGACACCCCATTATAACCCCAAGGATGGATATATTTTCCCCTTTACAACTCCTTGTTGTTCTTCATGACCTTCCCCTACTTTATGGACAAAGAATCAGACAATTTAATGGGGAGAGGGGATACTTAGCTGAAGAACACTTGGAGTGGTTTTTAGACTGGGTGAATTTGGAGGAAGTAGACCATGATGATGTGAAAGTCAAACTATTTTCCCAGTGTCTTGCTAGGGAGGCTAGAGTATGGTTCAAAACCATTCCATACCACTCCATCCAAAACTATCAAGCCTTTGAAGACACCTTCAGGGACAAATGGGAAAACCAGAAGAACCCTAAGTTGTATATGTCCCAATACCACTCCATGAGAAAAAAGGAGAGCGAATCTGTCCAATATTTTCTTGAAAATTTTACGAAGGTATACAATTCCATCCCTGCCCAATTCAAACCTCCAATTGGTTCTTCCCAAATCCAATATTTTGAATCCTTCGACAGTGAGTTTACCTTGTGACTAATTGAAAGGAGATCAACCTCCTTGGCAGCTATGATGAAAGATGCCATAGAGGTGGAGGTAAACATGACTTCTATAAGAAAGGAGAAAAGGAATGAGGGAGAATGGAGAAAGGAGGAGGGAGAATGAAGAAGAGAGGAGGGAGAGTGGAGAAGAGATGGGGGAGAATGGAGAAGAAAGGAAGGAGAAAGAGGAGAGAAAAGAAAAGATAAAGAACATGAACATCCCTCTACCTCTAGCTCACAATAGGCTAGATTAGACATGATGCTGAGAACCATGGAAAGGATGATGGAGAGAATCTCTATGGATGGTAGACCACCTCCCAGGGAAAATCAAGAGCAGCAGAACAAGAACCTGAATGCTAGAAGGCCACAAATTCCTCATAATAGGAAGAGATACCAAATAATCCCTCCTAATCCACCTGTCAGACCTCCATTTCAAGAAAAAAATGTGGAATAGGATGATGAAAACCTAGCTGAAGATGAAATCCTTCAGTCGGACACCGACTCACCCTCCACCTTTCTGGCCAAAGAAGAACATGATAAAACTTTTCTTGAAAGGGAAGATATGCCTGCTAGGGAAACAAATGACTTCAAGAGGGGATATCAAATTGTTGTCATGGAAGTGCATTGAAATATTGGTTTGAGGAACATATATGTTCCTATAGTAAAAAATAAAGAGGAAACAAACAAAGCCTCTACAAGCAAACCAAAGAGCATTCCACCCCCTAAGGACGCCTCCACGAATGTAGCAGAGTCCAAAGGGAAGGAGAAAAAAGAAGACAATCCAAGGAGCTCAGATCAGGGGCATACTTATTTCGGTTTGGTGGCTGAAATTGCAAATATAAAAGTCTATGTCCCTCTCATTGAATTACTAAAAAATCCTGAATACGATTCCAAAATTGCCACGGTGTTGAAGCCTGCAAGAGAAGTTTCTGCAATGTCATATTCCCTGAATCTCCAGGATGATAATCCCACATTCATATTTGGACCTCTTGTAGAAGAGTCTGGTGATGAAGATACTCCCCTTCTCTATGTTAGTTTGAAAATTCATAATGCCATCTTACACATTCCATGTATGATTTAGGAGCCTCTCATAGTCAAACTTCTTAAAGTGCTTATCCAAATCAAACTTCTCAAGATGAGAATTGATTTCTTCGGCCAAGAAGTCATCAAACTTAATTCTTGCTTCAGATTAACTCAGGTAAAGGATAATTCCTAGCATTACTTCAGAAACCATGCTATCGCTATCAAGACCTAGGATTTGACTCAAGAGGGAGATGGCTGATACAACAGGCTTTATGAAAAATTTGGAGGAGAGTGGGGTGATAAGGATCTCTAAGGGAACTGGGGTGTTCAAAATGGTATGGAACAATTTATTCTTGGATTCTAGGTTGGATTTCCCGAACACCTACAAAACCTCTGATTCGATGAAGGGGATCAGGGCTTGACATTGGGCTTCAGAGAGACCCAGAGAAGCCCTGATAGCTTTTGGTGTAATTTTGCAAAGGACATGGGAGTGGGTATCATATAATATGGCCTTCAGAGTGGGGGAATAATTGGAGGCTACCCTTTGGACAATAACTGGTAAATTGGGCAATTGTTCTAATGTGAACCCTATTAAGGGTGACTTTAAATTTACAAATAGTTCTGACTGGTCTCCAGAAGGTGACAACAAAGTGTTCTGGGCATCACTGACACTAGACAATAGAAAATGAGGATCATAAGTGTCATAAAGTCGATCACAGATGATCTCCTCGGAAGGGTGAAGGATTTTTACAGATGAGGCCATGGTGAAACTGTCGAAAGGGTTGATAAACGATGAACGAGTACATGGTGGTGACTATCGACACTTCTGGAGGTTCCAGTTGTATCCAACTGACTCGTGCTTGGCGAACGTAGAATTTGAATGTTGGTGGGACTATTAATGGACTGTTAATGTCAAGTTGATTAGCCTTATAAACCATCACGCTCCTTAAAAGTGATCTTTGTATCTCCAATCTTCAAGCACAATATCCAATGGGGAGGGGCCCACCATATTTCGCAAATTTGTTTTTTATCTTCAAAGTTATATTAATGGGTTAAAATCTTAAATATATTGGCTTTAATATAAAACCAAAATATTATGTAATTGATGTTTGGATTTGGTTATTATAAGGTGGAAGCTTTTATGGTGTAATATATGGTTGTCATGTGTTGGTAAAGGATATTTTGGAAAGAATATGGGTGTACTACATGAATATTCTTAACTGTATATTGGAAGCAAGTTGAGAGGCCAACTCTAGAGGAGCCAATTCAAGAAATTTGGTTGGTTTTAATTTCAAATGGCCAAAAAAAAGGGATTGGACAAATTTGAAAACGAGGTATACTTTTTATATTTGATTCTTCAATATGATATTTTATAACAAATGTCTTCATTGTAATTTGTAGTGTTTTTTTCTTACGTGATGTGCGAATTGGTTCTATGTAAGATGTCAAAGGAATATCAAGTTGGGGTTGAAGAATTCATAGATTTTGCAAAAAGGCATTCAGAGGATAATAACACCACAAGATTCCCTTGTAAAAAATGTTGCAATGTTGCAGTATTGACGTTTGAGGAAGTACAAGACCACTTGATGATTCATGGTATAATAAGTTCATATAAAACTTGGTTTTTCCATAGAGATAGCGTTCCTACTCAGGACTATATATTTGACAAGATCAAGAAATTCCACACAATAGAGATGTGTGATTTGCCTCGAGAAATTACACATGGTGATGAACACATAGTCGCACATCAATATCATAATGATAATGATGAGTTTGCAACATTGCTTACAAATGATACTGAAGTTCTTGAGAATGACGATCATAATGAGGCAACCATGGTTGATGATCATATGGTTGAAATGGTGAATGGTGCTTATCAATATTATAATGAAAATCCAAATGTGAATTGTGAAAATGACCAAGTAGAATCAATGGAAGAAAAAAAAGATATCAATCAATATCTAAAGTTAATTGAAGATGCCAAGGCACCATTGTACCCAATTTGCACTAGTTTCACTAAGCTATCGGCCACTGTGAAATTGTACAACATTAAAGTGAGAAATGGATGGTCTGATCCAAGTTTCACCCAGTTGTTGAAGTTGCAAAGAGAAATGCTTCCAAGATGAAATACACTTCCAGAATCTACATATGCTGCAAAAAGTTTTATTAAATCATTGGGGTTGGACTATGAAATGATACATGCATGTCACAATGATTGCATTTTATATTGGGGTAAATATGAAAAAATAAATGAATTCCCAACATGTGGTGAATCAAGATGGAAGGTTGATGCTCATTCTGAAAAGGTGCGTACAGGTGTCCCGGCTAAAGTGCTGAGGTATTTCCCTATAGTGTTGAGGTTGAAGAGAATGTACAGGTATGATTTTGAAATCTTATAATTTCATTATATCATACACCTTCATGTACTACCAACCTACTAAAAAATAATATTGTTTAATATACTAAGTATTGCAATGTATATATGATTTTTTATGTTTTTGTTACAGCTCTACATATATTTCACAAAAAATGAGGTGGCATCATGAGAAAGCAAGTAAGGATGGAATAATGCACCACCTAGTTGATAGCCCGGCATGGAAAAGTATAGATTCTAAATGGCATGATTTTTCCAATGATCCTCGCAATGTATGACTTACAATGGCAGTGGACGGATTTAATCCTTTTGGAAGCCTGAGTAGTACTCACAGTGTATGTCCAGTAGTACTAGTCACATATAACCTTCCGCCATGGTTATGCATGAAAAGGAGATTTTTTTTGTTGTCATTATTAATACCTGGTCCCAAGCAACCAGGAAACGACATAGATGTTTATTTGGAACCATTGGTAAATGAACTAAAACTAACATTGGTTGAAGGGGAAAGGACATACGATGCTCATTAAAGGTCATTCTTTAATATGAAGGCTATATTGATGTGGGTAATCCATGACTTTCTTGCTTATGGAAATATGGTTGGTTGCACGACTAAATATTTTTGTGCATGCCCTATATGTGGAAAGAACACATATTCAATGTATCTCAAATATAGTAGGAAGTGTGTGTACATGGGACATAGGAGATATCTTCCAATAAATCATAAGTATCATTCACAAAAAGGACCATTTAATGTGAAGTCTAAGCATTTCATTGCACCTACAATTGTACAAGTGTGAAATATTTTTACAGAAATGGAAGGAAGGGAAGAGAAATGGGGAAAGTATAAAAGTAAAAAAAGAAAGAGAAATTAAAAAAAAGGTGAAAATTCGAAGACTGACGTATGGAAAAAAAAGGTCAATTCTATTCAATTTACCATATTGGGAGGTATGTGCACACATTAACTTAAGGACTAAAATGTATGATGCTTGAAGGATTTCATTGTGTTTAATTGGAATATATTGTTTAGTTTTTCTTTGATGTTATAATTCATTTATTTTTTATATGGTTAGATGCAGAAACGCCTAGTGCGTCACATTTTATATTTAATGCACATAGAAAAAAATGTATGCGAAAGTGTTTTTGGAACCCTTCTGGATATAAAAGATAAATCAAAGGATGGGAAAAATTATCATGATGACTTACAAAAGTTGGGTATAAGGAAGTCACTATGGCCACAACAAAAAAGCAAAAAAATATTTCTTCCACCTGCACCACACACTCTTTCAAAAAAGGAGAAAGAGATTCTTTGTCGTGTTTTGTTCATGTTAAAAGTTCCAAATGGATATAGTTCAAACCCTAGAAATAATGTATCTATGAAATATCTCAAGCTTCATAGTATGAAAGCACATGATTGCGATGTTCTCATGCAACAAATCCTTCCAGTAGCATTGCGCCATGTGCTACCAAAAGCAGTTCGAAACACTATTTGCAGTATTTGCTTCATTTATAGGCAAATTTGTGCAAAAATGGTGGATCCAACAGATCTTGATAACTTATAAGATGATGTTGTGGAAACTTTGTGCTTACTTGAAAAATATTTCCCCCCTTCATTCTTTAATATAATGATACATTTGACTGTACACTTGGTGCGAGAGTTGTGTTATTGTGGACCAGTTGCATATTGATGGATGTACCCTTTTGAAAGGTCAATGAATTTTTATTAAGTGAAAATCCACATAAATTCCAACATTTTATGTGCATATAATAATAATTCACTACTAGTGACTCTTTATTCATACTTTTAATTTCACTACAAATTGTGTGTTTTTTTCTAGGAACATTAAAGTTTTCAAAAGTTATGTGAAAAATAAGAATAGGCCCAAAGGCTGCATAGCTGAAAACTACATTGTGGAGGAATTCATAAAATTTTGTGTTGGATATGTTGAAGGTATGGAATATATTCATAGCATGCCTAAGAAATGAAGCTTGGGACGATGAAGAAGGAGAGGTTAGACAATATGGGAAGGCCTTATCTAGTGGAACTTCTATTGAATTAGATAAAACTAGTTTGTTACAAGCCCATAGATGGGTCTTGCACAACATAGATGAAATTCAACCTTGGATAGAGTAAGAAATAAGCACATCCTTATGAAATCATTTTTTATTATAATATATCACAGTATTTTCATAAATTGTTTATTCACATTACTTGAAAATAGGATGCACTTGACAGAAATTGCCAATAGTAACATCCAAGCCCAAAAAGATGAAGTCTTACTACAAAAGCTCCACAACCAAAAATTTAGTGATTGGTTAGGAAAACAGGTAATGACATGTTCTTCATATTAGATTTAATTGAACTTCATTGATCAAGAATATTATGATGTATGAAGGTGAGATTCTTTTAATATATTTTGAAATTCAATGGTTTTGTAATGACATTTAAAAATTTACAGGTGGAAGGAAAAGAAAATATTTCCAATACCCTTAAATGGTTGGCACGTGGCCCAAGGACATATGCAACTAAGTATTATGCATACTTAATAAATGGGTGTATATTTCATGTTAAAAGCATAGAAAATGTCAGGGCCACCCAAAATAGTGGTGTGTGCACAGATGCACAAACATTAATGAGATCAACTGTAAAGGATAAAAAACATATACATTGAACGACAACATATTATGGAGTGACTCAAGAAATAATGTTATTGGACTACTATTTGGTGCAGTATCCATTGTTCAAATGTGATTGGATAGATGTACACAACAAGAATGGAATGAAAGTTAATGAACTTGGTTTCACCATGGTGAATCTAAAGAGATGCTTGAGTAAGGATAGAGTACAAGATGATCTATTTATTCTGGCATCACAAGCAAAACAGGTATTTTATGTACAAGATATGGTAGAGAATGACTGGTGTGTAGTTTTGACATGCACTCCGAAGGGACCAAGAAATTGTAATGGATATGAATTGGAGTATGCATATTTATCAAGTGTTGCAGATTTTGAAGGGACGAAATGCAAAGTGGATGAAGCTATAGGTGATGGTGGCATGGATTATGTTCGAAAGATTGTGAAGGCACATGGTTGGATGTTGTTCATTAAGTAACATGCATGATTTATTTATTAGTTCTCATTTAAGTTGTATCTGTGAAAATTTATATCTTAGATTATTACTTGGATTTACCTTTCATGAATATATTTTTTGTGCTGCTACTGTTTATGCATGGATCTTATCTGTTTTATTATGTTATGTAACTTTCATTTATTTTTACAGGAGATAGATTGGGTGTGGGGAATTGAGAGTGATGTGAATGGGGGGGAGGCCATATGATCTTCAACCTTCACATGGTTGGACTTGTTTAGTAGAGAATAAGATATTCTTGAAAGCAAGAGAAGCTCATTCAAGTATTTTCATTTATTTTTTTACAATTTCATATATGTTATGCCTTTTTTTACATTTCTATCAATGGCTTATATGAACATACCATTTTTTCATGATATATGCAGGTCTTTGCAATCGAAATGAATATAATGACAATTTGTATCATTCTCTAATGCATATTTGTAAGTTATCACTATAAAAAATTTGTCAATTAGATATCTTATTATCGTTTCATTGATTATAACATGTTGATTTCTTCATTTTAGCACTCAAAATCGCACCTGAAGGTTGCAGAAAGGTGGACCCCGAGGTAACAGCATAACCACTTTAGGAAAGGGAGTTGGCTTCCCCGTTTCCAGAGAGGGATCTCTCGCAATATATTTATCAAAGCCAAATATATTGTCACAGAATAGAATTCAAATGTTGGCGATTGAAACAAGGTAAAGATGTATTGGGCTATGGAGTCACAAATGCCAAAAAACATAGAGAAGTTTGCACAGGAAATGTTTGCAAGAGAAAAGTAGTAGTTCGATTACAGTCAATGTGTTTTGGGTCTGGTGGGAAACATAAAACGATGACAGTCCATCAATGTAGAGAACTGAAGAGATGAATTCTACACCAACTTTGGAAGAAACATTTGGTGGATGTCCAAAACAATGGCCAAAGCATAAGAATATGAATTATGAACCATTATACACTAGTTAAAGACATGAAGAAAACATAGCATAAAGAATAACAGGAAATAAATGCACATAAGGAAAGAAGATTACAGACTATAACTGAGAAATACGTAGGAATTATTGCATTCAAAGGCTGGAATTCGGTTTTGTTTCTTGTATTAAAGAAAATCAAAACTACATAAGAACCAAAAACTTATGGGTTCCAACCAACCCATTTCTCCCTCTATAGAGAGTAAAATTTATAGTGCTTCTGGCCCTCGAGACTAACCTCGAAACATGGCCAGAAGTTAGTTACAATCTCGATAATAAAAAAACTTAACAACCTCGAACGTGGTGCATTCACCATGATTTGTACACACAAAAAAAAAATTATGGAGCGATTCGCATGCTGGTCTTAAATGGTAGTGCAGTGTCTTCAGTTTCAGGCTCACTTGTCTTGAAAATGATGGCTCAAGATGTCTGTGGAAGCTGGCTACTAACTGGGTTTGAGTTATTTCTTCACCTATTGAATATGCAATGTGTCTTTTCCTTTCTGGGCCATTTGTGTTCATTTTTTAGCACCGTTCTTCCTGTCTTCACAGCTAGCAAGAAGGTTTGTGTTCCTTTTGTTTTTAGCTCTCCACCCTGTCCCTTCCTCTCCTCGTAGCATTGTTATTTGAGGGGAATTGGGGAAGGACCGCATTGTTTTTTATAGTAACAAATACTTGAGGAGGCTTGTCATTCTTGTGCTTATCTTCTCCTAGGAGGAGGGTTTTCCTAAAGGTCATACGACGCAGCACCTCCATGGATTCGTCATCACCCCAGATAAAGTTGGCAAGTGGAATTCACAAAGATGATGACGAAGGCCTTCAACCTCCTCTCCTCTCGTCCGAAGATTCACTCTGAACATTTGGTCCAACCACCTCTAGAAATGGTCACCAAATGCTAATATTATGGAGACAACGACCACGTCCATAGGTTTTGGAGGGATTCCCGTTGGACAGGAAATTCCAGGCACAACTCCCATGGGAGTGTTATATTTTATTAGGACAGTAATTCCCTCACCAGCCTCAGGAGTTCCATCTAATGTGATGAACATCCTTACCTCGGCCTCACTGGTGCCAAAAAGTTCTTCTAATGTAATGAATGTCCTTACCATGATGGTTGGAGTTCCCCTAGCTTGAAAACTTAAGAGCAATGGAATTTCGAGCCGAGGCTCCCCAACTAAAAGAACACCTTCATAAACAAGCTTCTCAAACGAGGCATCCATTACAGACTTTCTTTAAGACTCTCAGGATTCTCAACAGACTAATATTTAACCATCCTAACCTCTCTTCAGCATTCACCCAGTATATGTCTTCAAATGGCTTTGAAAGTGGCATTCATAAAGAGCTAGGAGATCGAGCTCGATGATGACCCCATCAACACCCTCCTACATGCCATCATCGAGTAGCATGATGACAGTACGTGTGGTCACATGGGTTTGGGATCCGGCCCTTATGCTGAGATACTGGTCACACTACCATTTTTGTTGTGGCGCCATACTATCAGCCATGGAAATGACTTCTGGCCTTAGTCTTCATCATCCTTAATTTGGCTCAGGGCACACAGACTAGACATCCTGCATCCATATTCCCTTCCTAAAGATGGTATTAGAATATTCTTGTTCATTGCGTCTCCTGCTTCGTGTGGAATCCATACTTATATTTTGTCTTTCAATCATTGGCATGCCTTTCTGGATATCATACGCTTGATGCAATGAACTTTTTAGATTCTAGGGAGTGATCTGCACCATGGAACTAATTCTTTTAGCCATAGATATGCTCCAATGGTGTCTATATATTTGATTTCCTGTCATTTCGACCCTTTGCACACTTACCCCAAAATATCACATCGACAGCGGCTCTTGGGAATGAGTGGATCATACCCAAAACAACATCCTTCGTCTCTAGTTCTCCCTCCTGCAACTTTCGATGGTCAAAATAATTTCCAACCCTTCAATCTAAAATGTCTCCAATCTCCATTGTCCACGTGTAAGGGTTTTGTTACATTTGGTAAATCCTGAAGGTGATTTACTCCGTGCGTGTCCAGTTAGCAGAGGCACTTCCAGTCATCGATCTTTCCCTGACTCAATCTATGTCATCAAAATGTTCCCCTATTTAACCCATGTCACGGATTTAGGGACTGGAAACTTCACGAGCACTTTCATTCAACGGAATTGACCCTCTCCATTGATCTAGCCTTTGGTCGATCTTGACACTTGAAAACTGCAGTCGTCTTAACCTATTCCATGAAAATACAAAAGTGATTTGGGTCGTGCATATTACATCTGCGAAAACATGCTCTAACTGTTGATCTGGATCGCCTCCAGATCGCCACCATTGAGACAATATCTCCTTCCCCATAGCTTTGTCCAATCTGTGTATTCTCTTTCTTACACAATTTAAGACCTGATTGCCCTACCTTCACATATTTTCAAAGCTTAAGAGATGGCCTGAGGGGAAGCTTACTGGGAATTTTGGTATTCTCCAAGGTGTATCACTACAAAGTTTGGCATACCTTATCCCTCCAACCATTTAGTGTGGGACAAAAATAGTGTTAACAGATAGAACCTTCCTCGACCCAACTAAGCTCCAATAATCTACCTAAAAGCTTCTGTGAGCTAGCAAGCTCTGTAAGCTAAAGCTAAGTTATCCATCTAAATGAATCAAATGGATTAAATAAAACTCTTACTCTGATTTCCATATCCTTCAAAGAAAGAACAAATTCCTTATTCGACTCTACTATCCTCTATGACTTACTATGCTTGACATCTGTTATTTTCTAGTAAGGTAAACAAGCAGCTCACTTTATTTTTGCTGCTTGTGGTTTTTTAACTTTTGGAAAATTATTGATGAAAATTGTCAAGGATTAGAGTGAAGAAGGAATATCTTGCATGTGGATCATTTATGCATTCAAAGTGACTTATGAGAATCCTATACATTGGGTATTTTTCCCCTCATTAAGATTTGGTAAGCATTAACATTTTCTTGAAATCATGGTTGTGTAATAGTTAATTTATTGACCACCTTACAAATTGGGGTGATATCATATGATATTTGTATAAGATGTACTTTATAATTGTATAAATGGTAACTGAAAGGATATTTCTACTATTTAATTGTGCTACATCTTTTAGAATGGGAAACATATTAACTTTGATTTTGACTTTGGGTGCAGAGAAAAATTAGTGGATTATGTTCTTGCCTCTGGAAAAATCTAAGAGGGAGAAGGGTTTAAATACATTAAGGAGTGATTTGAAAATGGCACACTTCATCTCATTGGCCTTTTGAGTGATGGTGGTGTTCATTCGTGATTATATCAGTTGCAGGTATTCTATATCTATAAATGCATTATTATGAGTTTTTTTATCTTAGAAAAGATTATATATTTATCCATGCTATGCAATTTTTAATCTTTGTACTTCTCCATAGTGTACTTGAATGATTTTTATATAACCAGACTGGATTGAGTTGGTTCTAAATATGTTATAATTGTAGAACCCATTGATCTACTGACATAAATTTTAAGATAAGGCTACTCTTACATGGATCCATTAAGTAACCATTAGAAAATATGCTCATTCTTATCCATGAATACTTGAAATTATAGTTATATGTTCACTTATAGAGTATGTGTATGAACTCGAATGCCAACTTTCTCCTGCAAAACATTTCTGTATTATTTTTTTCTTTATTGAAACAATGTTGCATATGAAACCTTTCAAGTTCAGCCAAATTATAAGGTCAGATCCATTCAGACTACTTTCTTAGGTCTCTTGAGTCAGAAACAATGTTGGGATTATTAGTCTTTTCTTAGAATTACAAATGATGCAATATTGGTGTTAATATTTCCCCTTACCCCAAATCTTAAAGGGTTCTAGCTCAATGGAAGAGCGCCTGCTTTACAAGCAGAAGGTTGAAGGTTCAATTCCTCCATGCCCTAATGATATTGCAATATTGATTTTTTAAATTATGGCTATGAGGGGGTTTCTAAACTGACTTCATATGTCCCTACAAGAGGGGTTCATAACCACCCCAAAAGGTTTGAAAAGTGTTTTAGGGGAGGTTTTGAACTGCCTTTGTAGGTACCTACTAGGGGGGGTTTTGAACCACCTCCGTAGGTACCTACGAGGGGGGTTCTGAACCGCCTCAGTAGGTACTGACGAGGGGGGTTTTTAATTGAATTCGTATGTACCTACAAGGGGGGTTTTAAATCGAATTCATATGTACCTACGAGGGGGGTTTTGAATTGACTCTATATGTACCTATGAGGGGGGTTTAAAACCGCCCCCACAGTTTTATAATAGAGACTTTTAAGGGCGGTTTTGGACTACCCCCATAGGTACCTACGAGGGGGATTTATATACGCACTTAAAAGTGAATTATGTGGGGGGTTTAGAGCCTCTCCCAAAATTCACTTTTAGGGACAGTTTTGATCTCTTCCAGTGCCACCCCTAA
>LPNX010078702.1:1133-90658 GCA_001517045.1 Pseudotsuga menziesii | reverse complement strand
GGGGGGGGGGGGGGGGGGGGGGGTAAAAACCGCCACCAAAAGTCACTTTTGGAGGGGGTTTAAAATTGCCCCCAAAATTCACTTTTGGGGGCGGTTTAGAACTGCCCCTAAAAGTAAAAAAATTTAGCATCGATGCTATTAGGGGAGGTTTTGTAAAGACCGCCACCAAATCCAAAATTGCCTATAAAAGTGACTTTTGGAGGTGGAAGACAACTGCCCCTAAATGTCAAATTTGTTGTAGTTTCCAAGTACGAGTAGCTTGACCTTAGGATTCATATCCTCTACTATGTATGCTTCTAGTATTCCTCGACAAGTAGCTGCAATGGCTTCCTGCAATTTTTGTTTCTCCTGGATCATATGATGTTTTTATCTTTGGAGTTCAGTGGACTATTTCTCAAGAGTAGTGGTTTGAATCCTAAACCTCATCGTCATCTCATAGATGGACTTCTCTCGCACTTTTATTTCTTCAACTCTTTTCTATTGAATGTTATGGAGCATGAACATAGAAATTTTAACAACTTGAGATCAATGAAGCTCAACTTACGATCTTCCTCATTTAGTCTTACATATGAAAATTCCAATGCCTTTAGATGCACCTAGACTACCATGTTTGTTGTAGATGATGAGGCTACCTCTGTTCTTTATTTGACCTTCCCATCCTCTCATTTCCTCATATCCCCATTCTGGATATTTTCTTGTTGATTTGATGATATCTTGATTTCCTTTACTTCTTTACATAGTGTGTTGAGCAAGTTATTTACACCCCCGAAGAGCTTGAAATTATTTTCTTCTGCCAATTTCCTATTTTATTTTGCGATGTTAGACATCCTGTCGAATAGGATGTTAAAATCATCACCATAAGTTAATGTAGACATTGGGGTGTCCATTTTGTCCTTTTGCTTCTTTTTCCCTTTTTTCTTGGAGGCTACAGCCTTATGATTTTCCCCCGGTCCTGAAATGGCTATTGTTGTACTTGAATATTGATCATCATCATACGAATTGGGTGGTTTATCACCTCCCTCTTCATCTTGCAGAGTACTCTAAGTCTAATTGCCACTTTTTTGTTGCTCAGATGTACCCTCATGTTGTGGATCTTTCCAAGACAGATCTATCTAGATATGATCAACTTCGACAGGAACTTTCCATTATTTCTATCACTCCTGGAAAATGGCACTCACTTATTCTTTTGTCAGCTTATACATAGTTGTAAGCCACTATATATATGGGTCTCACCTCACTTGGGAATACATGTTGTGAGTTCCATCCTTGAATATCATCACGTTCTTCTGTTGTGCTTATATGGTCTAGGCCTC
Source organism: Pseudotsuga menziesii (assembly GCA_001517045.1). Classification (NCBI taxonomy): domain Eukaryota; kingdom Viridiplantae; phylum Streptophyta; class Pinopsida; order Pinales; family Pinaceae; genus Pseudotsuga; species Pseudotsuga menziesii. The sequence goes on along the minus strand of LPNX010078702.1, from coordinate 89,345 downwards.
TATACATGCGATTTTAACAACATTATGTCACAGCCCTTTCATGTGCATATAAAATTAAATGTTATTGTATTCCTACTTTCTCCTATTCTCGATAAACCATAAATTGGAATACCATTCTACCAGAAAAGGTCCAAATTGTTGCATACCTTGGTATTTTTTAGATCCTCCCATGCAACATATGAAATTAAGCTAATCATCCTGGAGTATGCAAAAGGGTTACCTTTATCTTGGGTGTCAACACGATCATTAAGGAATTCATTCAAAAGGAAAGTGGCCCAATTCATATGCATTCTTGTGGCACACTACTCAATTGCTTCTATAACTGATGTGGTTACTTGTTCCAACCACATATTCTTCAATACATTAACTGCTAATACCTTTGTTGCAAAGAGAATAGCTTGATCATTAATATATGTAATGTCGAACCCTCTCTTGTTCTTCAACAAGTTATATTTCTCCTTCGTCCACATAGAAAGGTCTGTATCCTTCTCCTTCCTGACAAAGAAATGAGTAAGGTCCACCCCAGCCTTTGGAAACCCTATAATCTATCCAATTAAGTCACAATCAATTGATATCTTCTGGTCCAACCATAAAAATCCACCATAAAATCACATCAGCAATTGTTTGACACATGCATTGGATTTTGCAGTACGTCCAATATGTGTTAGGTGCATGAGTGAAAGAATTCATGACCTCTGCATCCCTAGGTCCCATTCCATAGGTTCAATCTCCAATGATGCACTCGGTTCCAAACAAATTGTATTCATGTAATTTTTCACGTGGAACTCTAGATGCTTCAACAAGTCATGATTTGCATATGATAACTTATGCATAATAGCAAGCAATACCTCTGCACATGAACACCCTTCAAGATAGGGCGTGTCCCCAATGGATATTTGGAATTCTTGGTGATTTAAATGGTTGTTGCAGCCATCTTTTGTGGTAGTATATAACTAGGAAGCATTGTCACAAACCCAAAACCAGAGGCCTTAGTATCGTGTCTTCCTTTCATTCTTCCCTTTGGATTCACTTGTCGGTATGAAGTTCTCTTCCTCCTCGAAAAATTTGTTTGGAACCTATGGTGATAGGACATCGAGTTGTTCTTCAATAATGGGAACATATTCCTGCATATACACCTTCTCATCATATCCATGTACCTCATTGTTTCTAGAGAGATCGAACTGTATTCTTTCAATTTTCTATGCATACTTGGATTTGAGCTACTACCAGAACTCTAACTTGCTCAGCACACTTCAATGTCTTAGTGCAATGAGTCTGGAATGGTTGGACAACATGATTTTAAATTGATTTCCACACATGTGTTGCTTGTTAAATCCAATTTTCAATTAATACAATCGGATCCTTGTGATGATTATGGAGGTGGTGCCCAATCTATTCACACACTTAAGTATTTTTGGGCATTTATGACAAGCTCCAATGAACGTCGCCACTATGTCCACCATAAAAGAAGTCAATAAATGCACATTAACTACAATTTTACAGAGTACCAACTTTGATCGATCATATCACGACAAATAGGAAGGATGGCACATTAACTTACTTCGACAAAAAGATACCTTAACCTCAAAACTGAAAACTGCGACATATGTACAAAACTTTGACACAAGAAAAGGTGGGGTTTCCCAAAAAAATATTTTTTTTACTTCATAGAAATTTACAACTTCAACAGAGGAATGCATAGTTATTCCTATAAGGGTTTAGCTGGATACCATTAACCAATCCTTTTATAGGCTCACCATTCAACTTCTACAATTTCATTGTGCCTCCTTCCGTGACATAGTTGATAACACAAGGAACTAACCAATGCATTCAGATCTTACCATGGTGTTTAAAAAACTTACTATCGTAGATGAGTACTAAGTCCCCCCGCTAGAACTTCTTCTTTGTGATATGGAGATCATGCCAATCCTTCTCTTTCTTTTTGAACTTGCTACTGGAATCCTGCCATGAATCTATCTTCTTCTAGATGGAGAAACTGCGGCAATCTCTCTTTGACAACACAAGTATCGAACATATAGGTGAAAGTAACAATTCCTAAACTGGGCACAATGTATTACATTGGCATACTAGTCAAAAAGGTGTTTGGCCTATCAATTTCTTACATGTTATTCTATATTCCCATAACATTGCAGGAACCTTTAAGTCCCAGACATCATGGTTCACATTGCAGACTTCCATTAATGCATGCTCCAAAATTTTGTTAAACGCTTTAATAGAACCATTTGCTTGTGGATGCTATGGGGGACTCATTTGGTGATAAATATCGAATTCTTTCATGAGTGCCTAAATAGTCTTATTCACAAAGTGAGCACCCTGATCACTTAGTAAAACTCGAGGACATCCAAACCTTGTGATAACATTCTTGAACAAGAACTTCATTGTAGTCACATCACTACAATATTTTACAAGTGCAACTTTATCCCATCTGGTCAAGTAATATGTCACAATGATAAGATACATTGCTCCAGACCTCTTCCCTGGTGGGTTGAGTAATATGTCACAATGATAAGATACATTGCTCCAAACCTCTTCCCTAGTGGGTTGATGGGACCCAGGAAATCAACAGCCCATTTGTCGAAGCCCTACAATGTCACATGTGGAACCAAGGTATTTCATCCTACCTCAATGGTTTCCTAGTCCTTTGACATATGTCACAGATCTTACAATACTCCTTTATGTCCTTGTACAAGGTAGGCCATCGCAATCCAACCCTCAATATTTTTTGTGAAATTTCTTTCCGTGTTATAAATTTTAATGGTTATACAAGATCTTGAGATTTTTATCATTGTAAAATCATAACCATATCCAGTAGGATCGGTGAAAGAAATACAAGCACAAAAACACAAAATAACACAGATATTTATCCTTGGGAACCCTTGTGGGGAATAAAACCTAGCAAAAATTCCTCAATATTGAATTTGACCAAGTATAGTGTAATACCCCAAGAAAAAGACTAACAACTTCCTCTCCCTAATAGACTCCTTCTCTCTCTCTCTTGTGCAAAATTCTTGAATGAGAAGTGTGTACAAATGAGGGAAGTTCCTCACCTATTTATACTCATCAAGTGAGTGACATCTTAACTTACCTAGGATGGCATGTTTCTCTAAACAAGGCCGACTTAGCTAGGGAGACTCAAAATAACATTTATAAAATACTTTTCTGGGTACTATTGGCCTCACTTACAATGGATATTTTACCTTGTTATCACCCTGTAATTTTCCTATGGTTGTGGTAGGAAGACACAGGGGTAACCATTTCAACCAACCTTTAGACTGTATTCTATCCAATACAGTGAGAGAGGGCTCTCTCTTTGTCACAGAAACCAATTCACATACACATATGGCTTTAAACAACTTGCAAAAGGCTAGATTTCTGATAGTAACAGAGTGTTGGTATATTTAAATATGTTGAGACAGACAAACAAGAAAAACCATGGGGCAATGGAGTCGAATCCTGAGTCAATCAAGGGTATTACAGTGAAAATGAGAGGGGGATCTCCTTTGTACTCTGAGGCAAAGTAGGTGTCACAAACAGTCCAATATATTTAAAGGGTGATAAGAGAAGGAAGAAGAAGCCCAGTGAGGAAAGATGAACATATCTATGGATGAATCTCTTGCACCACATTTAGCAGCAACAACAATAAGGCTAATAACTGATACAGAGCACTTAACAGAGAGTGAATTCTATAACAGTCATCATAAACACATCATAAATAAAACATATGATACAAGGAGTGATTAAAAATAATAATTCCTCATATGCAACTAGAGATAATTAGCATAAAAGAACATAAATGGACATGAAGCAAATAGGAAACACGAATTGAATGTAGAACACCGTGATGAATCTCAAAAACACAGAAGAATGTTCCTCATCAACACTTCCAAGAGTTTACAGAGATGCAAAAACAAAGAGCAGAATGATTTCTGAATGAAATTTACAACCCTTTCTTCCTCTTTCAAGGGCATATTTATAAATCTATGGGCTCCCAAGAACAACCTTGAAACAGAGCCCCAAAAATAGTTACAAAAACGGGGATCAAATCTGAATGATTATAAAATCCCAACAACCTCTGATATGGAATATTCGCCATGATTTGTAAACAAAATAGGAAACCATGCTGGGACACGCATGCTGGACAAAAATGGAGAACCATCCACCTGGAAACCACACCTGCTGACTGAAAACGATGGCTCTTCGATGATGTGTAATAGTTTCAAACTGCCCTGTATCTTCCACCTGTGAAATTTCTGTTGAACTGTATATTTTCATCCTTTATCGATCTGAGCCATTGAAAGCTGTGGGGTATACCCAATTCCACATAACAGTAAGTGTAGTTAACTCGTGCACATGTTCCCTTCTTCTGCATCGTCGATCTCTGCAGGATTCATTTCCCACTGTTGATCTGGGATCAAGCTGCAGGTTACGGAAGACAGAAATCGGAACTTCAACCTTTGATATCACAAAAATTTACCTTTCCTCTTTTCTACTTCCGCCCCTTTCTTTCAAAGTCGTTGATTTCTGGTAGAAGCGCTCTGAGCCATCGATTTGGCGGATCACGAAACATGGGACTTCAAAATTTTGTGGCCAAATTCTTAATTTTCCCAATTTCTGATCTCTGCCCTTCTGCACCTTTCCACACCGTTTATTTGCGTGAGATCTTTCCTAACCATTGGATTTGGCTGATCGCAAAAAATAGAAATATGGATTCTAACTTTCAAAATCAAACTTATTTTCCCTTTTTTCTTTTCGATCTCTACCCCTTGTTCTTTCTTCTAGACCGTTGATCCTGGTAGAAACAATCTGAGCTGTATATCTTGGTGGATCACGGAGGGAAGAAATCGAGACTTGAACTTTCCATGAAGTTTGATTTTGATCTTTTCGCACTCGGCTTTCGGCGCCCACCTTTTCTTTCGGAGCCATTTATCTTTAGCGGCAATGATCCAAGCTGTAGGTCTTGGTGGATAGCGGAGGGAGGAAATCGAGACTTGAACTTTCCACTCTCGGATTTTTTCCTCTGCATTTTCTTTCCTAGTTGTTGATCCTTGGTGGCAATGATCTGAGTCATCGATTTGGTGGAAGGTTGAACTCGTAACTTTTGAATTTTCATGACTAAACCATTTGGTATTTCCGCTTTCCGATCTCTGATTTTTGCCATTTGTTGGACCGTCAATTTTGGGAGAAAATGTCCTAGGCCGTCGGATTTTGGATTGCGGAAGGTGAAAGTCGAGATTCAATTTTTCATAACCATATTTTAACCTCTTCCACACTTCCTCTCCCGATTTTCCATGGGCAGAACCGATTATTGGCCCTTTGATTTCTTTTGAGGGTTGGATCTCCACCGTTCATTCTTGCCAAGGCCTATCCTTGATCAGGTTTTTTATACTTAGGCACATTTCCAGGTCACACCAAAGGATTTCTTACTATTTTGGCATTCATGGTTAGGAATAAGCCTCCCAACCAACCTCCAACCCTTTCCTGCATACCTTTAGGTCATAATATATGAAAAAAAATTTACCCTACCCCTCTTTTTTTACTGGTCGACCTTTGAAGGGGGATTGGTGTATATTCCTTATGTAGAAATATTCAAAAGTTAGCACAAGTGCCAACAGTGGATCCAACTCGAGGATGCTATCCTCCCTGTGAGGTAGCAAAGAACCATGTAGACCACGTGCCTGTAGCTTCAAATTTGCCTGGAAAAGAAAACTAAGTAATAACCCCTACTGGAGACCTTACTGCCTTCACCTCGGGATTTAAGTCTAACAGGTGGGTTATCCACACATGCAATGTTAAAAAGAAATGGTATATATAATGAAAATGCAGCCGAACTTACTTTACATAAAAACAGGTTTGAGGAGCCTCCCATTCACAGGAGCTCCAAATACTAGGCCACCCTCCATCTCATCCAAAACATAGGCATTATTTCCTCTGAAGGCAACAATTTTATATGGGCCTTTCCGCAGGTGATCAAATTTACCATGCTTCCCCTTATCCTCATGTGGTGCATACCACAGAAAAACTACATCTCCCAACTGGAAATCATCAGGCTTAGTCTTTCTGTCAAAGATTTCTTTCATTTCTTTCCTAAAACTTTTGGGTTCTGTCAAATAAATGCTCCCTCTGATGTTGGAGTTGAATCAACTGATACATCCTCCTCTGCATTGGATGTGTCATTGTTTCCTCTTCCTGTAATAGTTTCATCACTGGCAGAATTAAGTAGGTAGGGAATATTACCTCAAAACCATAGACCAGTTGGAAAGGTGAGGTGGCGATGAATTTCTTCATGTTGATCCTGTCAACCCACAAAGCATGAATCAGCTTTGTGTGCCAAGCCTTCTTGTTTTCCTGTATCATCTTCTTAATGATTCTCATGAGGCTCTTATTTGATGACTCTACCAATCCATTTCCTTATGGATAGTAGGTAGTGGAGTGACCTAACTGTATATGATATTTGGAAAAAAATTCCACCATCTTCTTTGATTTGAAAGTAGGATAATTATCACTGATTATCTTCCTGGGAACCCCAAATCTTGACAGGATATGCTCCTCTAGAAATTACATGATCATTGTCTCAGTAGCTTTTCTTGTGGGGATGGCCTCAATCCATTTAGTAAAATATTCAATGGTAGTAATGATCCACCTGTCTTTCCCTGAAGAATAAGCATTTATTTCTCCAATAAAATCTAGCCCCCATTGCTGGAAAGGGGCTTCGACCTGTATAGGTTTTAAAGGAAATGGAAATAGTTTCCTTCTCCCCTCAAATATATGACATTTGTGACAGGAAATGACTTTCTTGTGTGTATTAGAGAAGATGGTAGGCCAATGAAACCCTTCCCTCATGATTTTGTTTACAGTGGTGTTGCTGCCGCAACTTTTCCTCCCCGATTTTTTCACTTAAACTCTGGGACCCCTCCTCATCATTTTTCTTGGATGGATTGTTAAAGGCTTAGCACCCACGAGCATATCTGTTCGTTTTGAAGTTGAATGCCCGCTATTTGTTTGCCTCGTTCAGTTTAGTTTGAGTCGTGTGATCTGTTTTTACCTTAACAAAGAAAAAAATGATTTTTTAGCTGAAATTGATCCTTATCGCTGTTGGTTTTCTCCTTGGATCGGGCCTCTTGCGGAAGTTGCTGAACCCCAACTCACCCGCCGTTGTGGCTGCCGGATCAAACTTTCGCCCGATTGAAGTTTCATCCGACACCCGATTCGTTGTTTCAATCGCTTGCTCTTGAGTTTCTAATTGCCCATCGTTGCGGCTGGGAGGATAAAGTCAGCTCCCGATTATATTTTCATCTGACGTCCGACTCATTGCTCCCGCCCGCGTCGCTCAGCCTTTGAATCATCCACCATTGCGGGTGGTAGAGTAATCTAGCCTCCGATACACTCCTCTCCGACGTCCGATTGCCTTTGTCGCCCGTGTTGTCACTCACCTAGTTCTTGTGCTCCTCCGCCGTTGCGGCTCCTAAATCCTTTCCCCATCCGATGCAGAAGTCTGATCTCGCCCGATCCAAGTATCGCCCGACCACCGATTTAGTGTTGCTGCAAGTTCTCGCCCGGATGAACCAGGCTAGCCCCTTGTGAATCTATTATTATGGTTAGAAATTTTCAATGCCCAATATTTCAGTTTAGTGGATAATACACTAATGTTGTCTGCAGGGAGAATTCCATAAATCGCTGAAGCAATTCAGAGCGAGGAAAAGGACAAAACAAACAAATGACAGAGACAACGAGGAGGCAGTTTCAGCAGTTACGGTCATAAGGTAAACGCCTATGGAAAATGATTGGGAAAATGCAACGACCAGAGAAGAAACTGAATCGTCAAGGAAGCTGAAAGGTCACACGTTGAGGGTAACCCAGAAGGCAGGAGTTGTAGTTTAAATAAGGGGAAGCCTGACTGAACAGGGGCTTTTTCCCCGAGAAAATTTTGTAGATGTTTTCCTGTAAGAGGAACTATTTCGTTTTGCAAAGGAAAACTCCAATTCTACCTGGTTGGAGAAAGTGAACTGGAATGTATCAATGCTATTCAATGAATGATGTTGAAGAGGAACTAATTTCGTTTTCAGCTGCTTTTCATTTACTGTGAGAATGTTTAATGTCCTGAACCTATGTTCTTTTTAAATGTTCTCTGGTATTTTCATGATCTTTCCGTGTGAGTAATATTGGTTTTCATACAGCAATTGGCTATCTGGTTGTTAAATACTTGTGATTGTTCATGTGTATGGAAGGAGTATCAGTTGACTGTAATCCTGCATGTTGCATGTGCAAAAAATGAAATTACTCACTTAAATTAATGACTCGCTCCCTAGGGATAGATTAGATAATTAGTTTGTTTTGTTCATGGTATGTGATTTGGTCTGCCTGTGGGTCTAAGACGTGAGGTAAGAACCTGCGCATCACATTGTGACTGCCCCTTGCATTCTGATCACCTTGCATTTAGTTAGGCACTTGCATTTCATCTTTAAGTTAAAATACAAAAAACTCGGTGGACCGGGCCGCAACCGGTAAAGCTTTGTTTTTTTTGTTACCTGACTCACGGTAGCCGGACCGCAAACCGGATGGATTCCCTATACCAAACAGTCAACGGGCTAGTTGGGAACGCTGATTGGGGAGAATCCCTTACTGTTGCCGCCTGCGATTTTCCAAGCCTCAACAGTTTTGGCGCTAGAAGGAGGGCCGCCAGTGCATGGCTGGCCGAGGAAACCCATTTTACAGAGAACATTCCGCTGGTTACAGTTCTGAAAGTAGTGGACCGCGTAATCCATTTCCAGAAGAAGAAAACAGAGAACATCTATATCCTGTTCGCAACGAGATCGTAAATGATATAAGAAGACATACCCGTGCTTATGTAAAGAAGATTAGAGGGTTGCCAATCATTCCCGAATTGCCCAGAAGAGAGTACAAGAAGAAAGATCGTCCTTTAAGTGAAGATTCAGTGTTGGTAGGAGACTGGGAAGAACTTGTGGAAACCACCTTACAGGAGGTTGAATTGCCTTTGAACCAAGTAGGTCCAAACACTCCTTACAGTTCTCTTGTTCGCACCCCTGCTGGTTCACGTCCCCACACCCCTGTTGGTTCACCTCCGCATTCTCCACCCCAACTCATGGCCGGTGTTAACACCAATCAACCCCCACCTAATCCTCCACCACCTGCATGGAAAGCCAGGTCACCTCTGAATCTGACCCCGCCGTTGCATGACCTACCTCAAGCCTTCGAAACGTTATTACCTAAGTTCGACCCAAATGAGAAGATATTAGTGGATGATCACTTACAGAGTTTTTATTTGGCTATAGAAGGACTGAAGGCAGGGGAGCATGAAGATGTGGTTTGTAGATTGTTCCCACATACCCTCAAAGGAGCTGCTGCCTCTTGGTATTTTGGACTGCCTGCCAATTCTATCCCAGACTGGGATACTTTCGAGAGAATATTCAGAAGTAAGTATGTCGTCCAAAAGACTCACGCTGCCCTCATGAAAGGTCTGTGTGCATTGAAGAAAGAGAAAAAAGAAAAGGTGCACAGATTTACACAAAGGTTTGCAACATATCTAAAAAATTTCTCTGAAATAGATAAGCCTTTAGACAAAGTACTGATTGAATACTATACTTCAGCTTTGGGTCCTGATTTAGCCATGTTTGCAAAAGGTAGGGCCAAGCCTACTTTGACGGAGACTTATGAAGAGGCAGAAGTGGTGGAGGCTGAAAGAGAGAGCGTTGAAGATTATCCTGAACAGTCAGGGGAGAAAAGGAAAACCTTACTGTTTACTAAGCCCAAAGAGGAGAAAGCACCAGACTATGAAGGTATGGCCAAAATGGTGCAAAATCTCTCTAACAAGATCATAGATTTAGAGAAAGAAAAAGAAGCACAAAATTTCTACAGGCCATACTATAAGAAAAGAGAAGACAGCAATCAGGCCCAACCTCCTCCTCAAAGGAATGCATCCATGAATTTGACAGACATAGGTATGGAAAATGTTTGTACTTTTCATCAGCAGCCTCACTCCGAAAAAAACTGTCCGCAATGGATAAATTCAATGACATTGGTCATGAATCAAATGTTGGATTCCAGATTGACAGAAGAAGATGATGAGGAGAGGAAAGAAAATGCTGCTTCCACTTCTACAAAAGAGCAGGAGGAAGAAACTATGGCATTATGGAGTTCTGTTTCCGTGCTCGACGCTGAAGAGGAAAATACTCAAGGACGCAAAGGGGTCAGAGAGGCTAACATGACAACTAGAAGTAAAGGGACGGTTAGTGATGACAGTCTTTTACTCCCAAAGATCAGGAGGCTACAAAGGAATGTCAGGAAAAAGTTTCAAGACAAGGCCTTGCCTGATCAAATACCAGAATTCACTATTACCAGCCCAGAACCTAGACAGAACAGAACATCGCCTGAGTCAAATCAAGAGAACGTAAGTGCTGGTAAATCTCAGCCCACTAGATCACAAATTGAATATGACATTGTTGAAGATTTGAAGAAGGTAAAAGAAAACGTCCCATTGTTCGAAATGTGCAAAGTACCTCAACAGAAAGAAAAACTGCTAAAAGCACTTGAAACGTCTGAAGAGAAACTTCCCACTGAAAATCAGCCCCGGGATGAAGAAGAAATCGGAGAAGCTAGCACCGGAGGTGTGTCTAAAACTAAACATCCACCTTTCCTCTTGACATTTGAAGTTTTCAATCATAACGTGCACAATTTTCTAGTAGACTCAGGGGCGTCAATTAATGTCATGCCCATATCGGTATGCAAGAAAATAAATGGGCAGCCTAAGCCATCCACGTGGAGGGTGGTGCAATTGGACAGGACAGACGTTAAGGTGATTGGTGAAATGGAGGACGTCCTAATCCGCCTAGTGTCTGATAGCAGAGTATGCCAAGTTATTAACATCGTAGTGGCTGACATACCAGATGCTTACAGCCTGGTCCTGAGTAGGGATTGGTCAGCTAAGTTAAATGGGTATTTCGCTTCAGATTGGTCACATCTTTGGTTACCGTACAAAGGAAGTCCCAATCAGATCAAAGTTTTGAGAGAACCTTACATGAAGTATAACATCACTCAATTGGATGAGAAGAATGTACCGGTTGAATATGTACTGGGAAACTACTTTCTTGAACTAGAACCAGGGAATTATCAAGCGGAAGAAGCTAGCAACACATCTGACACTCAGCCTGATCTCCTTCGTTTTTCTCAGGCTGATGATCTTGACTGTAAAATAGTAGATTGAGCTATAGGAGTAAATTCATTTTCAGTAGATAATGCTTTCTGGACTCTATATTTTGATGGCTCAAAGACGTTAGAAGGGTCAGGGGCCGGCTGCATCCTTATGGATCCACAAAAAAATAAACACTTCCTTTCCTGCAGATTAGAGTTTGAGTGTACTAACAATACATCCGAATATGAATCATTAGTGCAGGGACTCAAGAAAGCGATCGAGCTAGAGGTTAGTAATTTAAAAGTTTTTGGGGACTCAGAAATAGTTGTGAAACAAATAAGAAAACAAATACATTGTGTCTCCCCTCACTTGAAAGCTTACCAAAATGAGGTATGGGATTTGCTTAGACATTTTCATGCATTTAACATTATTTCAATCCCAAGGATAAAAAACGCAGCTGCTGATCTTTTAGCTACATCAGCTGCTAGGCTGGTTCCCACTAACAACAAATGCTCTATTGAATTACTTTTCAGGCCTTCAGTCCCGGACACGGTCACCAACCTGCGAGTATTTGACGATGATCAGCAGATAATTGAATGCTTGACAAACAGTGAAGTATTTAAAGGGGCTATCATAGACGATGAGGAACATCAGGCTGAAATGAAATACAAAAATTTCATTCCCAAAGGAGTCAGGACGCTGGAGAAAATGTTTCACTTGAATGAGAAATTTAGAAGACCCGCTAATGTGAATACGCACAGCTCAACTCTACAGTTTGAGCTAATTAACTTAGGGACTGAAACAGATCCCAAGTTCATCAACCTCGGTAAAAGTTGTTCACCCACGGAAAGGGACAAGTTTCTCAGTCTGTTTAAGCAGTACAAGGATGTCTTTGCCTAGACGTATGCATATTTGAAAACTTACGACACTAGCATTATTAAGCATAGTATTCCTATTAAAGCTGGCGTTAAGCCATATCAACAGCCGTTAAGAAAAATGCACCCCAAGCTGGAGCCACTGATTCAAAGCGAGGTGAAGAAATTGCTAGACGCCAGGATCATCTTTAAAGTCAGGCATTCTGAATGGGTGTCAAACCTGGTACCTGTTAGGAAAAAGTCGGGAGAAATCAGACTGTGCGTGGACTTCAGAAACTTAAACCGTGCCTAGGATAAAGACAACTACCTGGTACCTCCCATGGAGCAATTGCTTCAGATGGTTTCTGGTTTTGAAATGTTTTCATTGTTAGATGGTTTCTCTGGCTACAACCAAGTATTGGTATCCGAAGAAGATCGATTGAAGACGACATTCAGAACTAAATGGGGAACTTTCGCATATAGAAGAATGCCCTTTGGACTGATTAATGCTGGCGCAACATTTCAGAGAGCGATGGACATAGCTTTTCGTGGATTGATTGGGCGAAGTGTGGTGGTCTACCTGGACGACATCACGATTTTTTCGAAGAAAAGAGGGGAGCACGCGTTCCACTTAAAGCAAATCTTTAAACGCTGCAGGAAATATGGTATTTCCCTCAATCCTAAGAAGTGTGTGTTCGCGGTTACTGAAGGTAAGTTACTGGGGCATATAGTTTCGAAGAGAGGCATATCCATAGATCCAGAAAGAATTAAGGCTATTGAGCAAATCCCTATGCCTCATAATAAAAAGGGGATGCAATCCTTCATGGGAACGATAAATTTTGTGCGTAGGTTTGTGCCTGATTTTGCCCAGACTGTTAAACCATTACAGCAGATGGTTAAGCAAAATACACAATTTAAGTGGACTGAAACAGAAAAGAATGCTTTCAGTAAAATCAAGACTGTTGTTTCACATGCACCCTCTCTGAAAAGTCCAGATTTTGACAAGGATTTTATTATATATACATTTGCGTCCGATGATTCATTGGCAGCCGTACTTACACAAAAGGAAGACGGGGGTGATGAATTCCCAATCTCTTTTATGAGTACCGAGCTGCAAGGAGCTGAATTAAACTACCCAACCATTGACAAACAGGCATACGCAGTATTTAAGGCAGTCAAGCAATTCCGGCCTTATATACTAAAAAATCGAACCAAGGTAATAGTCCCTTACCCAGCCGTAAGATCCCTTCTCATTCAAAAGGAATTGGGAGAAAGAAGGGGCAACTGGGTGACAGCCCTTCAAGAATACGACTTGGAATTCAACCCAGCCACTATAGTGAAAGGTCAGGGGTTATGCAAGCTGATGACTGGAAGTAGTAATGATGAAGAACAGGCATGGGATGATGAAGCTGAGTTGCATGTAATGGATGTTTGCCCTTTATTTACAACCCCGGAATCTTGGTATAGAGACCTTGTACATTACCTGCAGTCAGGGGTGTTTCCTGAACATTGGAATTCCAAACAAAGAAGAGCTTTGTGTCTAAAGTCAGCTTCCTACCAACTCGTAGAAGGCATATTATCCCGAAGAAACTATGATGGAGTCCTTCTAAGATGCTTGGAAAGAGAAGACGCTGAGAAAGTAATGTCTGAATTACACGATGGTCCGGACGGCGGACATTATTCAGGAGACACTACAGCCCACAAAATCCTTAGGGCCGGTTACGTCAGAAAATGTGATACCTGCCAAAGATGTGGTGGAAGACAACCTAGAGCAGCAGCACCTCTAAAGCCTGTAATGATTACGGAGCCTTTCGAGCAATGGGGAATAGACATCATTGGAGAAATAAAGTCGAATTCCTCCCTACTACACAGGTATATTCTTACTGCAACTGATTATTTCACCCGCTGGGTCGAAGCTATCCCCTTGCGCAAGATAAACGAAGACGAAGTCATCAGTTTTATACAAGATCATATCATGACCAGGTTTGGGGTTCCAAGTTCATTAGTTTTTGATAATGCTAAGTACTTTTCTTCCATTAATATTACTGCATTTGCTCATGAGAAAGGTATAAAATTACACTACTCTGCTAACTATTATCCGTAAGGGAATGGCCTGGCTGAATCCTCAAATAAAAACCTCATTAGAATCCTGAAAAAGACTGTCATAGAAAACCAGCGAAGTTGGCACTCAGCCTTACCCAATGCCCTGTGGGCTGACAGAGTCACCCCCAAGTCTACAATAGGAGTGTCACCCTTTACCCTTGTATATGGTAAGGAAGCCATCTTGCCCCCCAACATCATGCTCCCATCTTCCATACTAGCTCAGGAGTCTAGGGGGTCGGATGATGAGGTTCTCCAAATAAGAATATACAATCTCCTGAAAGCAGAGGAGGCCCGATCCAAAGCTAGAGAGCATTTCCAACAGCAGCAGGAGGTAGTGAAGAGATGGTTTGACAAACATAAAGCTGGAAAAAAGGACCTGGAAGTAGGAGACCTTGTTCTCAAATGGGATCACCCCCATGATGAGAAAGGGAAGCACACTAAGTTCCAACAGTTATGGGTAGGTCCGTTTCAAATCACCGCTAAGCTTGGCCCTACTACTTATATGTTACAGGATTTACAAGGATGGGAGGAGAACCTGCCAGTTAATGGTCTGGTTCTCAAACCTTATTTTTCTTAAGTTGTTTTTGAGCTTTCTGACTTGTACATAAATAAGCCGTGTTGAGTTATGCTTTCATTTGTTTTAAGTTGAGTCTTTGTTTTCAATAAAGGTGGTTAACTCGTGGTTATGTGGGGAACCCCAAATTTCTAGAAATGGTAAACATTTGTTGAATAGTTAGACTGTGGGTTCCATATGAATTCATTCCACCAAATAGTCTCTCGAAACCCTTTGTGTGCATTGAGGTCTAGCTTGAACCCCTGTAGGGTCAATCAGATTCAAAAGTTTGGAATACTATGCTGAGGCTCCGCGCACTTTACACTTAAAAGTCTAAGGGGCGATGACAGGGGACCCACGGAGAAGAGCAAGATGAACAGAGTGTTAATATAAATTATCCCATGCCAGGAAATGAATGCCAGAAAGCAGATAAGAGTCAGAATTCCTATGAAAACATCATGCTTCAAAGCTAAATCTAAAGCATAAAGTACTAATTTTCCAATGATCCTCTCCGTCCGTGAGATGAAACTTTAAGCACATCGCTCACACAAAAGGGCACTATGGGATAGAGGATCCTGAATTGAAATTCAGTAAGAAAGGCACACACGAAAACTCGCATCATAAGGGGACAAAATCCAAAAAGCACAAAAGTTGCTAAAATGGCATGGGAGTGAGGAACAAATGAATGTTTCTGTTCATCACCTGCTACAATCCTGTGGTGTCCAATGTCGTCAGCTACCTGAAAGAAAAATTAATAATGAACTCATATTTTGGCCTCAGCAGAGTTATCCGGACTCTAAAATCTTGGATTTCATCGCCCAAACTGGACTGATATCAATGATTAAGGTACACACTTCTGTTATCGATAAATCTATATGGCTGGAAGATTTCAATGGATACATTTGTTATGGAACAGTCTGCCATTCAAGAAAGAAATCACCCAGAGATCTAGGTTCACCAGGAAATCGCCAGTTGTTGCTGCCGCAACTTTTCCTCCCCGATTTTTTCACTTAAACTCTGGGACCCCTCCTCATCATTTTGCTTGGATGGATTGTTAAAGGCTTGGCACCCATGAGCATATCTGTTCGTTTTGAAGTTGAATGCCCGCTATTTCTTTGCCTCGTTCAATTTAGTTTGAGTCGTGTGATCTGTTTTTACCTTAACAAAGAAAAAAATGATTTTTTAGCTGAAATTGATCCTTATCGCTGTTGGTTTTCTCCTTGGATCGGGCCTCTTGCGGAAGTTGCTGAACCCCAACTCACCCGCCGTTGCGGCTGCCGGATCAAACTTTCGCCCGATTGAAGTTTCGTCCAACACCCGATTCATTGTTTCAATCGCTTGCTCCTGAGTTTCTAATTGCCCACCATTGCGGCTGGGAGGATAAATTCAGCTCCCGATTATATTTTCATCTGACGTCTGACTCATTGCTCCTGCCCACGTCGCTCAGCCTTTGAATCATCCGCCGTTGCAGGTGGTAGAGTAATCTAGCCTCCGATACACTCCTCTCCGGCGTCCGATTGCCTTTGTCGCCCGTGTTGTCACTCACCTAGTTCTTGTGCTCCTCTACCATTGCGGCTCCTAAAGCCTTTCACCATCCGATGCAGAAGTCTGATCCCGCCCGATCCAAGTATCGCCCGACCGCCGATTTAGTGTTGCCGCGAGTTCTCGCCCGGATGAACCAGGCTAGCCCCTTGTGAATCTATTATTATGGTTAGAAATTTTCAATGCCCAATATTTCAGTTTAGTGGATAATACACTAATGTTGTCTGCAGGGAGAATTCCATAAATCGCTGAAGCAATTCAGAGCGAGGAAAAGGACAAAACAAACAAATGACAGAGACAACAAGGAGGCAGTTTCAGCAGTTACGGTCATAAGGTAAATGCCTATGGAAAATGATTGGGAAAACACAACGACCAGAGAAGAAACTGAATCGTCAAGGACGCTGAAAGGTCACACGCTGAGGGTAACCCAGAAGGCAGGAGTTGTAGTTTAAATAAGGGGAAGCCTGACTGAACAGGGGCTTTTTCCCCGGGAAAATTTTTTAGATGTTTGCCTGTAAGAGGAACTATTTCGTTTTGCAAAGGAAAACTCCAATTCTACCTGGTTGGAGAAAGTGAACTGGAATGTATCAATGCTATTCAATGAATGATGTTGAAGAGGAACTAATTTCGTTTTCAGCTGCTTTTCATTTACTGTGAGAATGTTTAATGTCCTAAACCTATGTTCTTTTTAAATGTTCTATGGTATTTTCATGATCTTTCCGTGTGAGTAATATTGGTTTTCATACAGCAATTGGCTATCTAGTTGTTAAATACTTGTGATTGTTCATGTGTATGGAAGGAGTATCAGCTGACTATAATCCTGCATGTTGCATGTGCAAAAAATGAAATTACTCACTTAAATTAATGACTCGCTCCCTAGGGATAGATTAGATAATTAGTTTGTTTTGTTCATGGTATGTGATTTGGTCTGCCTGTGGGTCTAATACGTGAGGTAAGAACCTGCGCATCACATTGTGACTGCCCCTTGCATTCTGATCACCTTGCATTTAGTTAGGCACTTGCATTTCATATTTAAGTTAAAATACAAAAAACTCAGTGGACCGGGCCGCAACCGGTAAAGCTTTGTTTTTTTTGTTACCTGACTCACGGTAGCCGGACCGCAAACCGGACGGATTCCCTATACCAAACAGTCAGCGGGCTAGTTGGGAACGCTGATTGGGGAGAATCCCTTA
This sequence comes from Pseudotsuga menziesii, assembly GCA_001517045.1. Classification (NCBI taxonomy): domain Eukaryota; kingdom Viridiplantae; phylum Streptophyta; class Pinopsida; order Pinales; family Pinaceae; genus Pseudotsuga; species Pseudotsuga menziesii. Next base: position 71,933 of record LPNX010078702.1, on the reverse strand, counting down.
CTGTTGCCGCCTGCGATTTTCCAGGCCTCAACAAGTGGATATCCAATAGTGATTCCTTCCACATTATCTTGCATGGAATTCCTCAATAAGCCTTTTTTCCTCATGGTCATCTACAGAGTTCAATAGCACTCCCCCCTAGCTCCTTCCAATACAATTTTCCCTCCAGAATAAAAAACCTAGATGCCTTCCGCTTGAGGAATCTATCCCTTATCCTATCCGTCCCCTGTGGGGCCTGCAAATGTTGTAACACAAAAATGACATCAGTGTACCACGGGGATGACATAAAATTCTCACCTACTGGGGGACCTGGTTGTCCCTACAGATTTTTTGCTTCTGCTGTCGGCTCAGTAATCATGTGCAGGTTGAGAGAATCGATGTTTGATTGGGCCATGAGCTTGGCTATTCCATGACCTTTGATTATTTTTTTGGGATTGATTTCAAGTTCATACTCAAGTAAGACTGCGATCCACTTTCCTCTTTGTCCCTTAGGATCAGTTTGGTTTAGAATATCCTTTATAGCATTGGTGGGGACATGGGAAATGATATGGGAATGCAGGATGTACACTCAAAAATTGTGTAAGGCCTTCACCGTATCATATGCTTGCTTCTCCGATATTTTATACTTTAGGGGAGCATCTCTCAAGGTCTTGTTGTAAAAAGCGATGGGTTTTTCATGTCCCTCATGATTCTTCTACAGCAATACCCTTGCCACTGTGTGTTCTAAGGCAAATGAAAATATGAGCAAATATTTAGAAAAATCAGGGATAGGAAGTACAGGTGCTTCAAAGATAGCCTTCTTTATGTCTTCAAAGGATTGTTTGTCTTCGGAAGTCCACTTGATTTCTTTATCCTTCCCCAGCATATCAGTTATATACTTTACTATTTTGGCAAATGCAACAATAAATATTCTCAGAAAGTTTACCTTCCCTAGGAAAGAATAAACTTTGACTTTGTTTCGCAAGAGCTCAATTTTGTTGATCACCTCAACCCTCTTTGGATATATCTTGATTCCTTCTTGAGAGATTATATGCCCCAACAACTTCCCTTCTTTCAAAGCAAAAAATTATTTCTTCAGGATCAGTGAGATGCCAAACTTTCTACATGTTTTGAACATCCTCAGCAGGTGGAAAACATGTTCTTCATTGGAATTACAAAATACAGTGATGTCATCCAGGTAGATGACCAGAATTTTGTCCTTTTCATCGGTGAAGGCTATTTGCATAGCGCACTGGAAATTCGCTCCTATGTTCATAAGTACGAACGACATCTTTACATACATGAACGTGCCCCAAGGTGTGGTGAAGGATGTCTACTCTTGATCCTTCGAGCGTACCACGATCTGTTTATAACCTAAGAAAACATCTAGAGTGGAGATCCTCTGGGAACCCACTACTCTCTGCAAGATATGGTCCATTTTGGGAAGTGGGTAGTGGTCCTTCAAAGAAACTATGTTCAAGTTCCTGAATTCAATGCATATTCTTATTTCCCTGTTCTTTTTCCTGACAGGGACCAAATTTTCCATCCAACGTGAGAATCTGAGGGCCACAATGAGTTTGGCCTCAAATAACTTCTTGATCTCCTTCTCTATTAAGGGCAGTAGTTTGGGATTCATTATTCTTAGCTTATGTTTGAAAGGCATCTCATCCTTCTAGATTGGTATGGCATGTTGGATTATGCCTATATTGTAGGCCTTAAGGTCACTTTATCTCCAATCAAACACATCTAAGTATTCTTTCATCAGCGAGATATATTTTTTCTTGGCTTCTGCTAACAGGTTTCTTGCTATCTTGATCACCTTGGGTTGATCCTCAGTCCTAATATTTACATCTTCAACATCCTCATGGATTGGGACTAGTTTAGGTTCTTTGGTGACATCATTAGGATAAAAAAAAAATTATAAAGGAACTAGGCCCATGGGTATGGAGTTACATTTCAGCTGCAATATTTCCTTGCCACAGAGATTGTTCACATATTCCTGTTGTCCATCATCCTCTTGTAACTTTGGCTCCCAAGATTTCTCAGCTGCGTCGCTATCAGGATCTTCAACAGGACTAACACCATCATCTCGGGGAATTTATTTGGGAACAACAATCTGGCGTCACAAGGGTTCTTGAGTGGGGGAAGTCTCCTTCAGAGGCTCATTTTCTTCATTAATACTCAATCCATCAAACTCCCCAGAGTGAGGAACATTTGGATCTGCTTGTCATCTTCAAAAACTTGCCAGCTTTTGACATTATCAAGGATAGAAGGCCTGTTCCTGACCTCAATTTCATTTTTTCCATTGGGGTGCATGGGAACCTTGAAACCAACAGCAGAAGTGGCTAGAGAGTCAGCTATATAATTCTACAACTTGGGGATTAAGTTAAACTTTCACTCTTCAAAACCTCCTATCACATCTTGGGAAACATTCCTGTAACTTCTCATTCTGGGTTGTCTGACCTGATATTATCCTATCATTTGTTTAATGACCATTTCAGAATCTCCATGTATCATTACCCTCCAGACTTGAAAATACTTCAGTTTCTAAATGACTAACACCATAGCCTCATACTCTACCTTGTTTTTTGTACAATCAAAGGCAAGTCTATAGGAGTAGTTCAAATTTCTCCCTCCTAGAGATCTCACCCAAATTCCAGCTCCTGCCCCTCCTCTACATGCTTCCCCATCAAAATTTACCTCCCATACTCCATCCATATCCCCCTAAGTGGGTACAAAGGCAACATTCTACGCACTATAGCCATCTTTGTCTCCTCCTATGAAGAATATAGTTGATCCCATCTCAGTGTCCATTGCATAGATGGGGTGGTTGTTTGGCATTTCAACACTGGTCACCATGTATGCTAACTTTTTCTCCCTAAATATACTTCTCTACACTCCAAAGAGAAGGATAGTGGCATAGGACATATCCATTTAGAGGGCAACTTTAAGTTTGGCTTCCCAATATCTTGACAACAACATCCCAAATTTTGGAGGAATTTCAGCTACAACTACATCCATGACCATGTTTTTGGCAGGGATTTGGGCCAAAGAGACAACCAATTCTTTGATCATCCCTAGACACCTGACTTTGCTGGAATCAAAAGAGAAAATGTCTTTGTAATGACTGGTCACTTCCAATCCTAGTTCCTCCATGACTATCCTAGGCATCAGATTGTGGGAGGCTCCTGAATCATACATGGAATTGTGTAATATGGTGTTATAGATGTTCAGGCTGACATAGAAAGGAGGAGTATATTCATCAACAGAATCTTCTACACGGGGACCAAAAAGGAAGGTGGGATTATCATCTTGGAGATTTAGGGAGAATGACATTGCAGAGACTTCTCTAGGAGGCTTCAACATTGTGGAAACTTTAGAATGATATTCAGAATTTTTTAACAGCTTAGTGAGAGGGACAAAGAGTTTTATCTTTGCAATTTCAGCCTCTAGGATGAAAGAGTTCTACCCATGATCTGACCCTCTTGGATTATCTTCGTTTTTCTCCTTCCCTTTGGGCTCTGCTACCTTCGTGGAGGTGTCCATAGGGGGTGGGATGCTCCTTGATGTGCTTGTAGAGGATTTGTTTGTTGTCTCTTTATTTTTTATTACGGGATCATCTATGTTCCTTAGACCAATCTATCTATGCACCTCCATGAAAACAAGTTGGTATCCCCTCTTGAATTCATCTGTTTCCCCAGCAGGAATCTCTCCCCTTTCGAGACAAGCCTTATCGTGTTCTTCTTTGGTCAGAAAGGTGGGGGGTGATTCGGTGTCCAACTAATGGATTTCATCTTCTACCTGATATTCTTCAACCTACTCTACATAATTCTCCTGAAAGGGAGGCCATATAGGTGGATCGGGAGGGTTTGTCTAGTCCCTCTACTTGTTTTGGGGAATTAGAGGCCTTCTAGAATTCAGGTTCTTGTTTTGATGCTCCTGATTTTCCCTAGGTTGTGTTCTACCATCTACAACGAGTCTCTCCATCATTCTTTCCATGGTTCTCAACATCGTGTCTATTCTAGACTCCTGTGAGCTAGAGGTAGAGGGTTGTTTAAATTATTTATCTTTTCTTATCTCTCCTCTTTCTCCTTCCTCTCTTCTCCATTCTCCCTCATCCCTTTTCTTCGTCCTTGCAGCAGTCAAGTTTGCATCCACCTCTATGGCGTCTTTCATCATAGCTACTAAGGAGGTTGATATCCTTTCACTTAGCCACAAGGTGAACTCACTATCGAAGGCTTCAGCATAGTGATGTTGGGAAGAACCAATGGTAGCTTTGAATTAAGCAGGGATGGCATTGTATACTTTCATAAACCTATCAGAAAATTCTTGGATAGATTCACTCTCCTTTCTCCTCATGGAGTGAAATTCAGATAGATACATATTAGGGTTCTTCTGATCTGCCCATTTGTCTTTGAAGGCATCTTCAAAGGCTCTATAGTTCAGGATAGAGTGATTTGGAAGGATTGTGAACCATATTCTAGCCTCTCCATCCAGACACTAGGAAAACGGTCTAATTTTCACATCATCATAGTCCACCTCATCTAATTTTTTCCAATTTGAAAACCACCCCAAGTGTTCTTCAGCTGAATATACCCTTTCCCCATTGAATTGTCTAATTATTTGGCCATACCCGAGGGGAGGATCGTGAAGAACAACATGGGGGGTTAAAGGGGCATACCTAGCCATGCCTAGGGTTGCATTGGGGTTTACAAGAGGGATTAAGACTGGTGGAACAGAAACTGGTAAGTTGTGATGAACTACAGAACTGGACGATGAATGTTGATTTAGGTTTGAATTAGTGGGAGACAAAAAGGTGGCGGTAGGTTTCCTTATGATAGTGGAATTTAGTAGGGTTAATTCAGAAGTAAGTGTAGGGCACTCTGGTTCAGGAAAGTGTTGGAAATCCTTCTTTAGAGGTTTTGAGGTTAGGGGTGACCAAGAAATGTAGGGAAAATCAAACGCAGAGGTATCAGAAACCAAGTCAAAGAGGATGGACTCAGATTTAGTTCTAGGGAAGGTTAGCCCAAACTCCTCATTACAATGTTTAGATACATCACTAACAGCAATAGCACCTTCAGCTGGGAAAGAAATATTTATGACTTCTGAAATAAGTTGGTATTCCTCCTCTTCATCGTAAGAATCTTTGTTGAGCTATGGTACTAGCTCATAGTCTCTCCTTCTAATCGCACTACAACTCTCCCTCCTTGTCACATTTCTCCTCCTCTTGCTGGACCAAAATATCTTCCCACTCTGAACAAACCCACACTCTTCATATGTCTCACTCTCTTATGCCCTTATCATCTGAGCTTATTCCACAATTCTCCTAAACCTTCCTCCAATCGACACCCATTCCCACTCTGTACAAGTGATTTACTCGACAGAGTTCATCCTCGAGACCCTTTTCTCACACAATAGAATTTTAATACACAACTTCAAAGATTTTAAATACCTACCTTGTATCCCTTTAAATAACTCCCTTTCAACTACATTATAAGACTTAGTAGTGTTGACAACAAACTCGGTGTTGTATCCCTCCAATATACTTCCACCCAATAATTGAAAGCACGTGAAATCTTGTTATTCACACTTTTCAATCATTGAACCAACTCAAGAATCCAACTTTTAGGATCACCCCCTTTGTTATGGAGAAAACTTCCTATGGCTTGGGGTACCACAACAAATAGAGTAACCACAGAAATCAATCCTTTCCCATATGCAAGAGAAATAAAACATCTAACACTAAAGGATCTCGTAACATACCTTATTCCGGATGGTTGATGTATATCCCTGTTGAGCTTTTCCACTCTCGCTTGTATTAGCAATTTTCTCTCTCAACATTCAGTAAACAAGATAAGAATGCTATATAATGGTGTTAGACATACTCTAGCATATATAATCAATAACATATAATAATTTAAAAGAATCCATGGATTCAATATTCATTTAAATACACATTATTGGACAGGAAAAGATATTTCTATTAACATAAATCAGAGATTACAATGGTGACAACCTCTGTCGATATGTCTGCGAACCGAAGAAACTTAGTCCTCCACCTAGGCCTCCACCACTTCAATCCTCCATCTCTCGATAGCAAGCTCATAAGCAAAGGAAATATTGGGAAGAACACAAAGTGCTCTAAGGGACAAAGGGATGCAGACTCAAGTATAAGCTCCGACAACAATGGACTTTAGTTTTCTTACTCTTCAATTCCTCCCCTTTCAATGTATCCAAAGGGTTCCTTAAATAGTGTTTCAATGGGGTAATGGAAGGTCAAATCCAAGCAATCTCAAGGCATATGGAAGGCCGAGAGACAAGTGACTCGAATCCACATCAAGGAAAACTCCAAAACTATTTGGCCTTTTGCACACATCCCAATGTACGCGAGTTTGAGGGTCATATCCGCATATATACGCGAGAATAGGTTTAAAAGTCGCGTATGTCAAATAATGCATGTTTTTAGGGATGATCTTGGAAACACAAAAGGTACAAAAATGGTCAATGGGGTCCAAAGAGTCTGCAGAGGGACAGGGAAGGCCATAAATGTGTGATCCACCATGTGTGGTAAAATCAGTTGTAACAGATACCCCCTAATGTGTGAGGTCAGAGGGGTGATACAATGGCCGAGATACATTATAAGTCCATCCCAGAAGTGGAGTGATGAAGAACCAGGTGGAAGAACTAGACATCCAACAGTATAATACAATAATCAAACTCTGCACATGACTACAAGTACATACAGTTGTCCCGGATACATAAGAGTACAATGACCATGAATAGGCATGATACAAAATATGACATGTGTGGTCATCGCCATGTACAATATAGATAGATCAAAATATCCATGATCAAGATTTACAAAGGATCATGGTCTCCATTGAAGTTGAATATATATGATGGATCAAGATCTCCATAATGACTGAAGATATCTGACATACACTGGAATCAAGTCACAAGAGCTGAAATCTCATGAACACTGGCATGATCAAGGAGGTAGCATATATGAAATGCCACCGGTCTGGAAGGTCTTCTACACAATCCGCTATGAGTACATGTCCTACTATGTGAATAGAGGTGTCGAGGTCAAACATAGTAGTCCGTCGTATGATTACCAGTCATTGATGTATACCATTAACAGACGTGAGATCACCCACCGATAATGAAAATGGGAATCAAGGTACTAAAATGAAATCTAACAAGTGCGAATAAATGTGTTGAGGTCGACCACTTGAGAGAATCCATCGATCAAGGGACATTGATGTATTCTAAAAACTGTCGATGGCGAGAGAACCTGCCACTGATGACTACAAGTCTTAAGGCACTCAAAATTACTCTAGATTCCTATCCTAGAATAAATGATCTGAAGTCGATGGGATGAAATTCGCTGGAAGGAGGGCATTAAGGCATCCCTCATCATCCAACACGAGGTACTCAGCAAAGCTGTATAATGTGGAAGGATTCGATCATAATGTGCACAAACCAGTAACAGTACTAGGAATGGCCGACATGAAAAGTCAATAGAACTAAGGAATGGTCGACTCAGGTTTCAACTTCCTTCAAACAAGAGCATAAAGGAAAATAGTGAGTGAATGTAGGAAGCATAGACTCAATATAAAAAACTGGGACATCTCTGCGACACAGGAGGCATCGACAGAGGCTCCATAGGGACTCGAAGCTTAACCAGTTGGTGGAGATAAACTTAGAGAAACGAGTACAGTTCCTAAAGTCAAACTATTAACCCAACCAACGGATGTGATATACAGTGCTCTGTTCAAAGGTGACATGACTCGACTACTACCAAAAATAACATCTTTTCCTATCCAGCTTTTTGGTTTTTTTATTTTTTTGGACTTTTTCAAATATTTTGAAAACATTGAAAAAGAATAAAAGTGCTTTATAGTTACAGACTAGGAGGAGACGAGTGTCAAGGGGCAAACAAACTAGTTCCAAGCGACACATGTGTAGGATAACGACACTTGGGGAAAAGTCCCCTCCCGGTAAAAAATGGGGAATCAAGCTACAAAGGATATGTAAAATGGCTCTACTTGGCTAGACATGAGACAAGCTTGGGCTATATAGCTGATAATCAAAGTCAGGGAAGCCAGCATAAGGCTGAATAAGGCAAGCAAAACTCATGATAATGCAATTACAACTTGACATAAGTGAGTCCTAGGGAAAAAGGTCAGCAAAAAGATCAAGAGGAGTATGAGGCTGTTGCACAAAGTCATGGCGATACTATACAAAGGACCCCCACACCCTAAAGGAAAAATGTCAACATGGGCGCCAAATGCAAAACAGGAGCTAATTAGGGCACCCATGTAAGGTCAAACTCTACCGTTCACATCATGTCACTTCTAAAAGAAACAAGAAGGTTCTGTGACAAGATAGAATGGGTTCGTACCTAAGGTTATAATGAAACGGTCATAAGGTCATGCAAAGTGCAAATGGATGTGAAACCTAACCTATATGCTAGTTTAGACATAATACCTGAAATCAGCACGAATGGGTCAAAACCACGCTCAAACGACGCTCAAAATGGACTCCTACATCATGAAATTAGTCCAAAACGGTCCAAAATGGTCAGAAACAGTTAAAAACTATAGAAAGTGGGTAAAAAAATTTCCAAATTTTCAAAAAATTTCTATAAATAGTAAAAAATTCAAAAATTCCATATCATTTGAAATTTTTACCCATTTGAGCTCAAAAATTCCAATGCGAATTTTGGGAGCATCGTTAGGCGAAATTTGACACTGTTTCTTCCAGGTAACTCCTCATGTCCTCCTCTTCCTATTTCATGCAAATTTTTTCAATTTCCATGGTCAGATTTATTTTCTAGGCCAATCTGAAGTACGTGTTTCGGCCCACATGGATATTGAGGTTTTTTCCGCATATAGGGCTGGCCATACGCAGAAAAATCTCCCAAAACCACGTACATACGCGGTTGTTTTGCAAGTAGTCACGTATGCGGTCGTGCATAAGGATTTTTAAGGTAAATAATGACCAAAAATCATGTTTTATGTGCAGGATGGTTCTATAATGGAGGGAGAGGGAACATGGAGATGTAGAAGAGGCTGTTCAAGGTGACTTAATGGCCCAACAATCTCTACGTGCATGCGGTTTGTATAATTTTTGGTGTCTTGGTAGCCTGAGGTCCAAACCAAGACTCCTGCAGATGCTAGTGGATTACTAGAATCCAGACTCAGAGTCTTTTCACATTGACGGGATGTCTCTCAGTATAGAGATTGAGGACATATACTTTATTACTGGATTATCCCGATGAGGAGAGGTGGTAAACCTACGCTCTCGCGGGCCCGAAGGTGGCCTGACTATTGATGAGTACATTAATATATACTACTTTCCAGACACGAAAAAGTTTGGGAGTCAAATCCCGACAAACTTGATCCAGGTACTGGGACTGAAGGCCATACTATTGGCACTCGGCAGGATAGCCGGTCTAGCTTCACTCCACCAGGCCTTGCGGCCATTGATGTTCTATGCAGTGGAGTGTATGAGACCCATAGTGCACGACTGGAGCACTGCGCTATTAAGTAACATGAAGAAGCGGCTCAATGACTGCAAGATGGGCAGGGTGAGAAACTTCAGTTTCGGCAGCATACTGAGCATGTTATTCTTTGAGCGTGTACCAGGGCTAAGCCCTAGAGTGGACATTCCTCCACATGGAGTTCGAGCTCCGACCCAATGAATTTGGGAAAATGTTATGCGCAGACTGGGCGGAGGTAGGGTGGCTAACCCCTACCCAGCGAACTTCTTTCCATGGTGGCGGCGATAGATCATTGCCATCGATGACTACCCCTATGCAGGGATAGATTTCCAGGGCATTCTGGACATTCCCCAACCACCAGGAGAGGCATATGGCGACATAGGTAATGAATCCCAAGCCCTCTTTTTAATTTTTTTGAATTAATTTTTTTTTGTGTTTTTTGATATATTGACTCAAAATACATGTTTTGGTGTGATGACACATAGTGACAATCTGTCATGTGTATGCAGATGTTGTACCACGGTGACCTGACGATTTCCCTCATCATAGACGGAGGAGAAGAGGAGACGACATCATGGGTGTGGATGTGGAGAAGACACTCCAAAGGATCCACACAAACTTTGTACGCTTGACAGACAAGGTACCCATGGCACAAGTCGAGGACTTTCCTGAGGCCATGCACGGCCAAGTGGTTGGTGTACCATGGGCATGGGTTCAATTATTTCGACATCTAGCTAGAGCCGTGTTGTGCTACCATGATCAGAACCCCCCTCCTCCTCCTTAGGCTTAGAGACCTGAGAGTGTTTCATTTTTGTACTACATGTATTATATTTCGGTGGCTCGGAAGCCCCAATTTTGTATTATGACACTTATGTATTATGACATCACATTTTGGATGTTTAATGAAAAATTTTTATGATGATCAATTTTATTTATTTACATGTGTGTAAAAATGTATGTTTGTGATATGCTTATGGTCTATGAAACAAATGCCAATCTAACACATAGCTAGCATATGTCAACAACTTGATTAAAAATTCTTGAAACATGTATGTATGTTATGTTCTCAAATTGCCTTTCTAGCAATCTCACACATAAGAATATTCATAATAATGTCAGATCCCTAATACGATACAAGCCATTAAGCTATGAAACCACTAACTGCAAATCAAGACGTACCTCAAGAGAGAGAACACCATGTGAAATGGCATCCCGCAATAACTCGATAACGGCACTATATTCAGCAACATTGTTTGAACAACGTCATAAACATACACCTCCTGAAGACAATACTTGACCCGTAGGAGTATAAATCACCCAAGCAGCAGAAGCTGAGATTTGAGTGTGATGGCTAGCACCATCAGCGAATCCTATGTAAGTAGAAGACTCCATCGACATCTACCATAAGAAACGAAATCTAATCAACAAACCCGATCACCATAAGAAAACCTAACTATGCAAAAAACTATACAATAATATACAATAATCATCCCTGGTTGAAGATCATGCATAGTATTTTTTAAGATAGAGCCCATTTCTAGGCTCCACCAAGGCTGTCCCTTCATAATCCACCAGCTCATAGGCTCCCTTATTTAACACATGTTTGACCACGTAAGGACCATGCCACATGGGATTAAACTTCCCTGCCCCCAAGGGTTCTTTAGCTTGATCCCATAAAAGGACCAAATCACCTTCACTAAACCTCCTCTGATGGACAAACTTATCATATTGGACCTTAACGTGATGCTTATTTACTTCTAGAGCCACTAAGGCATCCCGACCCTGCTCATCAAGCTACTCTAAGTGGACCAAATGTTCCTCCAATCCATAAGTGTCTGGTAAAAGCTCTATAGATAGCTTCAACGAAGGGATTTCGCATTCAACCGGCAAGACATACTCCTCCCCATGTACAACCTGATATGGAGAGAAACTGGTGGTAGTCTTAACCGCAGTTCTATAGGCCCACAAAGCAGGACATAACATGATATGCCAATTCTTCTTGCTTTGCGCGATGGTTCATTGGAGAATGGACTTAAGTGATTTATTCACTGCCTTAACCTGTCCATTCGCCTAAGGGTAATAAGAAGAGGAGTGCCCCTGCTTATACCCGAACTTTGAAGCCAAATCTTCCATCATTTTATTCTTAAAGTTCCTACCATTGTCAGTGACAAGCTCTTTTAGAATGTCGAACCGAGTAATAATTTGGTTGAAAAAGAAATGCACGGTTGTCTCACCATTGGATTTAATCGTGGGCATAAACTCTTCCCATTTCATGAAATAATCGACAGCCACTATAATGTGATGATGCCGCCTAGCCAAAGCTTGGTTGCAATCCATGAAGTGAAGCCCCCACTTGGTGAAGGGATCGGCGGTGATAATCGGATGTAATGGGGAAATATGCAAGTGCATATTGCATGCAAACACCTAGCAAGGGTGACATTTCTTGACCGCATTGACACAATCTTTGAAGATCGACGACCAGAAATATTTCACTCTCAAGATTTTTTGGGCTATAGAAAGCCCAGATAAATGACCACCACATGCCCCTCTGTGGCAATCATTCAGCACAACCTCAGCCTCATCATGGGTTAAGCAATGACGTAAAATGGAATCTACCCCATGGTGGTACAAAGTGTTATCCACTATAAGGTAGTTCTTAGATACATGACATAATCATCGTCGCTCATCCTGTGAAAGGTGAGTAGGGACCTTCAACATTTTCAAATATACAATGATATCCCCATACCATGGGTCCAAAGTTGAGATAAGGAAAATATTCTCATCGACAAATGTATCCTCATAAACCTCCTCCTCCTCCACACTTGGAAAATAAAAAATGAGCTCCACAAAGATCAACGATTTCTTCGATTTCGCTGAAACAAATTCGAGATCGAATTCTTGCAAAATAAAAATCCACTTATTATATTTTCCCCCGGTCATCCTTCTAGTGAGGACGAACTGAAATGGATTGACATGAGCTACCACCAATGTTTGGCGAAGGAGAATGTAATGTCTCAATCTCTGAACCACATGAACGGTGGCCAAGACAAGTTTCTCCACGTGAGAATAATGGATTTCTGCATCAATAAGGTTTCGGCTCAAATAATATATGACATGCTCGTGGAGATCCTTATCCTCCTAAACCAAAACCATATTAACCATCTCCATGGACACAGCCACATAAATAAAAAAATCATGGCTATAGTCAGGTGGACTAAGCATGGGGGATGATGCTAAGGCTCACTTAAGAGCGTCAAAGGACTCCTGGGCTCGCTCATCCCAGAAAAAAGTAGTGTCCTTCTTTAAAAGACACATAAAGCCTTTAGTCAAATTGGAAAAAATAACCACGAATCTCCATAAGAAATTTGCCTTTTGTAAACACCAAAGATGTCTAATATTACGCAGGCGAGACAATTGAAGTATTGCCTCAACCTTTAAGGGATCGACTCTTATACCCTCCTTGGATACAATGAACCCAAGAAAGCGACCAATAGTCAAGCAAAAGATGCACTTATGAGGATTTAACCTAACCTGGTAATGTCAGCATATTTCGAATACTAATCTCAAATGGTATGGATGACACAATCTCAGACGAGAATGAGCAGCAAGATCATCCAAATACACTTCGATCATCATTTTGAGATCATGAAAAATTAGGGTCATAGCCCGCTGAAATGTGGCTCCAATGCTTTTAAGACCAAAAGACATCTTCCAATATGTAAACGTACCCCAAGGACAAATAAATGTTGGTTTATGTTGATCCTTGGGTTTGATCTGAATCTTATTATATCCAGAAAAACCATCCATGAAGGAGAATACTTCGCTTCCCACACACTCATCCAAAATCTGATCAATGAATGGTGTGGGAAAATTATCCTTAGGACAAGCACAATTTAAATCACGGAAATCAGTGCATATACGGATCGCTCCCTGCTTCTTATCAACCAGAATGGGATTTGAAACCCACTCCATCAAGGGAACGGGATAGATAAAACCGGCTTTTAACAGCTTCTCTATCGCACCTTAATAGCGGGTGCTTTTCTAGGATTCACCGCATGCAAACATTTTCGAATAGGATTCGCATTTGGATAGGTCTTAATCTCATGTTCAACAATACGAGGGTCGATACCTGGAATTTCTTCATATGACCAAGTAAAGATGTCATGAAACTCTTTAAATAGCCCAGTATACTCCTTGATTTCATCATGGGAACAATCCGCCCCAATGTAGACGTTTTCAACTTTGCCAAGATCACGAGAAATGTTGATAGGAATAGTAGGTGATAAATTTTCCATGTTCCTATCAGCCATCTGACCAGGAGAGCTCAATGGAATCACAGGACTACCAATATTCTCTCTAAGAATCTCCCTAAATTCCTCACGCTCCATACGGTTAAGCTCAGGAAGAAAATATGATCTATGATGTAACTCTTCCCAAGGTGGCTCAACCCCATACATGACCTCAATAATGGCTTCATCTGATGGAAAAACATCGTCAAGGCAATCATGTGCATGAGAGGACTCAACTGCCCATGCAGGCAACACATACGAGTCCTCCTCCTCCGTTCGCAAAGAGGAAGGACTAGGATCTACAACACAGTCAAGATTCACTTGATATGCTATCATTCCTATAGGAAACAACTCATCCATTTCGACAGGTCCATTCAAAGAACTCAGTGAAGGAATAATCCAAGGATCTTCCATATGGATAGTGCCAAAAGACACCGAATTCAATGAATATGAAACCCCACCGAAACTAGATCCGATCATAAGAACAGGCACAGGACAACTAAAGGTACCATAAGAGATGGATACATACCCACACCCACACTCCCAGTTGTCGGTTGAGAATGATCGATAATTGGGATAGAAGCTCCCGATGATGCACTAACACTTGGATTACAGAATGATGTCTGATCAATCGTAACGATCTTCCCATTAAATCGAAATCATACTACTCGAAAGAGAGAAGAGACTACAGCTTGCATACTATACATCCAATTTCGGCCCAACAAAAGATTGTAGTCAAGGGGCACATCAACCACCTCAACCTCGATCGCGACAGTATTCCCTCCCAATTGGACCTTAAGAGAAGGAAGAATCCTGTGTAGCCAAAATGATCTACCATCAAAGGCAGTAAACATAGTAGCAAATTGAGACAACTTAGGAGAACCCAAACCCTTCCAACATGACAAAGACATCACGGAAGCAACAACGCCTTCATCAATCACAGTGCATTTGACGGTCATATTAAGACACTCTACATGAATCAAAAGAGACATGCAGTAAGGCAAGAAAGGCTGTAGTCCCATGGTTTCAAATTTGATGATGGAAGAAGAGTTATCATCATTAACCCCAAGAGCAGAAAGCAAGGATTTCCTTTGCGGAGGACAACTCTGAAGTACTTCAAGCACAGACATCGCACAAGGAGTTTGGACCAAATCCTCGACAATGGAATAGTTCTGGGTGGCTCGGGCATTAGGATTGTCCCCCAAACGCTTTAAGACTCCCTTAGGAATGTGAGGTGCAATTTCAGGTTTATCCATAGGGTTTTCGATACGCAAAGGGTTCTCAGGTGGAGCAGGTTATTTTCCAAGGTCTAGTTGTGACAAACCATAATCTTTCACATGAGTCACAACCTTAGTAGCACGTACCATGTTGATGCAACCATGACCAGTATTGGATTCTGGCGGATTTTGATCTCCACCCGATGCACAATGAGGATCATGGGTCCTCGAGTTCATATTTTGATTATGGGGTAAAGGATTAGTTAGCACAGCTGGGCCCTGTGCTATGAATTTCGAGGCATCTTCCATATGAGGGCACAAGTGAGTGAGGTGGTCCTCCTTACACAATTTGCAAGGAAAATTTACCTTATGTTTAGACTGCTTGTCCCCCCCAACATTACGGGCATTCTTGTCATTAAAATTAGCATTTTCGTTCTTGTTCCCACCCTTATGATTATTTTTACTGTTTCTTATTCCTTCTGGGCTGTTGGTTGCCCTTCTAGTCCAACGATTGCATGAAAAGTACACTCTCCGCTTGGGTGGGTTGAGCTGAAGCCATGGCTTGTCTCGAATCAAATTGATTAATAGACAATTGGCTCACTTGTTTCACAACCGAATCCACAGGTTTGGCACTTGTACAACCCATGATGCCATCGGCATGTGGTCCAGGCTTGATCTTGGGATCGAAAATAGAATGCGGAGCATTAGGTATAATCTCATACCAAAGTCTGGATTGAGCGTAGATCAAATCCAACTTTTATGCCCTAAAGATTGCTTGTTCCTCGTTTTGGACTCCGGATGTAGAAACATCCTTCGCAATGTAAGGTAACAACGACTTGAGGAACCACTCAAGGATAAATTTCAATGGTATAAAGGCTTTAATCAACCTCTTCCATCTACGCCACTCTTGAATATGATCTGAGATATGTGTGGCTTTGTCTTGTCGAAATGTCGACAAGAGTTCTGTACCAATGTCATAACGCACAGGTAGCTGAAAGTGATTAAGGAAAGTCATGGAAAGGTCATCGAATAAAATGAATGCCCCCATTGGTAAATCTATATACCATTTCATTGTAGGCCCAGTGAGGGTGCATTGAAATAGCCTTAAATGGATTGAGTCATCATGTAAGGAATTGGAAGAGCACCAAAGGTGAAAAGTAGTGACATGTTCACTAGGATCTTCTCTTGCTTTGCACTCGAACTTGGGAATGTCTGAGGGAAGCTTGTTAGGGACGGTCATCCAGGCCGAGTCATGAGATACCAGATCATTCATAAGTCTTGATAAGTCAGGTAAGTTCAATGTTGCAAGGAAAGGGAGCCTAGGTTGAGTCGGTCTATGCCATGCTCCCTGATAGGTCTGGTTCATATAAGGCTGATTACTGTAAATACCATGGCCTTGGCCATAATATCCTCCTCCCATTTGACCTGTGTAGGGATGCATGGAATCATTATGATGTGGTGTACCTTGACTATGCAGATCTACAAAGCCATAATTGGAAGATTAAGCAGGTTGTTGATACCCGTACCCATAGGGTTGATAGTTCTATCCATACTACGGTCCATAAGACTATCCATGAGAAGCTCCATAACGTGTCCCATGAGAAGCTCCATAGTTAGGGATATGGGTAACTCCTTGCGATGGACCGTGAGATGATATAGAAATAGGAATATGACCTCCCGAGACAATAGGAGGTACTTGACTCTAAGATACTATCGTGAGAGCAGTTTCAGTATGAACATGGCTAGTAGCGATATTCCAGCCCAAAGGACCACGTGAATGAGGGGGAGGAAGGGTTGTCAAAAATGCATTCGAAGGAGTAGGGTTTGAGGACGAAGGGACATGTGAAGGGATGTAAGTGGTGTTCCCTATGGTCACTCGTCTTGGTTCTGGTATCCGCATATGACTACTAACACTAGGTCTAGAACGAACATGTGAGGTAGCTTCCACCACCACGATGGAAGGTGCAATGTGACTAGTGCTCCCAAATCTCTCCGCATGGAAAGGAATAGGAGTGCCCCCATGCATAGTGCTAGGTTCAATTTTTGACTTGGCATGATGTGCCAGATCATGTGCAGGGATATCAGGCATGCCATAACAAACATGACTAGTGCTTGTGGGTTCATGATGAGTCTCGTCGCTTGGAAACCAATACCGATGACCTGTGAATGAGGGATCATAACCAGAATGTGAAGGTATTTTCGATGAAGGGTCATATACGGGAGTAGAATCAGCATCCCCAACCTCATGAGGTGGAGAATACATCTCAGGAATCTCATCCTCATGATCTCCCATCGTGTGTGAATCAATGTGAGAAGTAGTCCACTCGGAATGTCTATTTATCTCTCCCAAAGGAGGAGGAGATGTGGAAGGCAAAAGTCCTGCTAAATGATGAGAATGGAGAAGTGCCATGCCCAAACCCACAATGACTCAAAAATGAAAAATACATGACCTAATTATGCAAACCCTAGGCAAACTAGCGTGCACAGAGCAGACACCTATAAAATGTAAAGCCAAATAACAAGCAAACAAGGGTAGGATATGTGAGCTCCCGAATGAAGCAAGTATGTCTCTCCTAGGAGAGGCTTGAGACTCCCATACACAAAAAACATACTTACCTAACCACTCTTCCTAGGTTAGTCATGGGTCTAGGTTTTATTCTTGGGAAAAATATTGCTCCTTCTGATCAACCCAAGCCTTGATCTCAGGATTCGATGGATGCCACATCCACATTCCTCTTCAACACAGATCCTAGTCCTAGAAATAGAACCATTTGTTGGCACAATGCTAACTCATCCCGTGTTCACTTAACATTATAACAATAAACACCCAAGATACCCGCCCGAAAGGGTCCAGACCTTTTGGCAACACATGCAAAGTAGATGAGGTCTCACCTGAAGAACCTATGGGAACTACATGAACTAGGTTTCTACAGCAAGGAAGAGGAACAACACAACATTATGCAAATATAACTTTGGCAATAGCAGATATTTGACACAACATTCACTCCAACATATTCATATTAGTAGTCTACGACACATAACCAAAAATGAAATAGCATACTTATTATCAATCAATTTCTTCATTATGAATATTCATTTAACATATGATATAATAGTGAGAAAAATAATAGATCATACAACATCATAAAAAATTTAACACTAGATTTTTAACAGGGAAACCCAAGATGGGAAAAAACCACAAAAGCATTCATTATTAAAGAGTCATAGCAAAAGAACTCCTTATATCTATGCACAAAGCCTGCAGACCTCTCTGCAACAACTTATTACAAAGTATTTGTGCACACAAACTAAAAATAATATATCACCCATGTGACCCTCTTACAATTAATACTTCGACATAGCCAAAATAGTGCATCAAACTTACAGGAAAAATTACAACACATGTAATCTTCCCCAAAACTAGCTAACCCCAAAAATCCCAACCTGATACATATTTGTAGGGACGCTCTTGCTAGCCTTTTACCTCGCGCCCACTACATAACCCTTTAATGTAAGTGGACATAAAATCTAACTATCTAGCCAACAAACTTGACTTGACACTGTCAAATTACATAACTCCCTTAAATTTCAGCTTCTTTATAGGAGCTAGCCACTAAGCTGAACTACTTTGCCGCAACCTCATTCATACCAAAACTGTCATTCCAAAAGTGGTACACAAAATTTCCCAAAATTTCCTAGGGCCAACACCAACTCATCAATGACTCATTTTCTTATTAGCCCCATTTTCGACCCCAAATTGACTCTAATGAAATATTTTGACCCCAAAAATGGTTGTTTTAGGCCTCGAATGGACTCCGAAATGTTTTGAATTACAAATCACCAATGTGGAACCTTCCCATAAAATAGGAATTGCAAGAAAATACATTAATTTTTACATCAAAAAGATATAAAATTAGATGACAAATAATATAATGATCCATTATCGCCGTATGTGGGTGCCAGCGAGCCCTACCTCTAGTGCATGGCACCTTGGTCCGGGATTTGAACGCATGGCACAATGCAAGATGGGGTCTTTATTACCCCCTTGTTGCCCCCCAGCCCCAATGTGTGGGTGGATGAGAATATCAAGTCTTAGGCTAGCCATGGCTCGAGCATGTTCCGTCGTATTTACTCGGGTTCTCTTAGCGGTTAATATGTAACGTGTGAAGATCTTGCAAGTACAGTGGGATGAAGTTAAACAGTGAGCTATGGCAGAACGTGACATTATCAATCAATGCATCACAGTGAGCTCTTTTCAGTGGTCTGGTGTTCTCATTTGGTATGTTCTTATTTCTTCCAATTTTTTCTTGTGGGAGGGGGTTTTCTTGTGGTCTAGTGGGTGCTCAAGGCTAACAATTTTTTCCTGCACCCTCAGCAGACGTCTAGTTCTGCATCCTCTCTAGTCACCTTGTATTTTTCAGATCCGCCACCTCCATTTTCGGCATACAGGAACTCATTTGATTATCATGTCCAAGAAAAGGGGCACCCCCAGGAGGGGCAGCGGTGGCAGAGGAAATCGCTACATGGGATCAGTTTCATGGTGGAGGAAGTCTATGAGGCAAGTATCTCTATGTCAGTTCAGGTTTTAATTGATGACTGGGAAGGCCTCTAGGTGAACCAGCGCCTGGAAATGGGGAGAGGGGGAGGAAAAATCAACCATTACTGGTTGGTTAAAAATATGATGGGATCCCTCATGGAATATGTGTTGGGGAGTTGGATTTTGGTTCACAACATTTTCCTCTTGTTTAAGTGGAAATTGACTGATATTGACACCCAACTCAACAACCTTGATGCCACCTTTGCCTGGAAGTGTTTGGATAGCAGTTCAATACCAGTGGGAAACATGGAGGTTGGATGCGGTGCTGCAAATGTAGGACAGTTTGTGGACATCTGTTCGGCTCCAGTTTAGACAGTGGCTACCAGTGTGCCCTTTCCCATCTTTTCCACCATAAAACCATTATTCAAACAGGTGTGAGAATTCAAGGGGCCCAGTAGCCAGAAACCCCCTATGCTTGTGATGGCCACCACCACCAACACTGTCAGCAACTTTGAGGATGGGGGGTGGGCATGCCCCATTCTGGAAGAGACACCTCCCCCGTGATTTATGTTCATTTCCTCTATGGCATCGCGATCTCCTCCCGGTTTGGAATGTATTTTCATGTATTTTTGTTATATGTGTATATTTCAGTTGCATCTATGTTTTTTGTGGAATGAAAGAACAAACAATTCAAATGTATGTAATATCAAATGTTTCTGGATCCCTAAGCCTATGGACTCCTTCTGTAATAGCCTCACCATATGGCTCGGTATTTTTGAATGGCTCGAGTGGTGGTTTCACCACCTGTGGCCTCCTCTGGTTTTCGCCACATCTGTAACTTTTGTTTTTTCCTCTTAATATATTATGCAACTTTAAAAATATATATATAATGATCCATTATGGATCATACCTCCTTGTTTAGGAAGGATTTTTGTCCCCAAAATGTTTTACTGAATGAGGTGAGAACTTTTCTCTTCTACCTTCTCTGTAGAGTATTGTTAGTCCCATTGGTAGACTAGGTTGAAATAGCATATGCCCATGCATGATAGAGGCTCATTTTTTATATATATTAGATATATATTTGTAATTAAACTTGGATTTGTCTCATTCTTTGAATGTTTCAGGTATTTAACTGGTTTATGAACAAATTTATCGATGTAAAGGTAAATTGCAGAGGAATTTTATGGAATCCAACAGAACAATAAGGAAATTGAGATATATTCAATAGATGAAAACAATCTATGAATTCAGGAAGCACTGACGGGCGAATTTCCTAAATGAAGACAAATTGTGAACATACTAAGTTGTGAAAGACATAATTCGGTAATTCTTTACATACAAAAAGATATAATAAGAAGTTTATTTATGAATCTTAAGTAGCAATACAATTATGTGTACAATAAGGACAAAAGAACTCCATACACTATTCATTTACACATAAACTTTAAAGATCATGACAGAATCAAAATATCTTTGAATTTCTTACATAACATTCAACATTTGATCACAAAAGAATATCATCGATGCTCAATTGGGGTCTAATCTATTGATGCATGCTTCATTATCCTTCTCATGAATCATCTCATACAATGAGCAGTATTACAACAGACAAAACATAGGGAGGAACTCTTTGTAAGACTCAGAATCCTTAATATCTGGAAAAATATTACCTAGAAAAAGTATTCATACGACTCGACATATTAGACAGAAACAATATTGTTCTAAAAATGCTAGCCTTGAACTCATGGATCGAATTACATTATATAGACTCGGAGTACAACCAAATACAATTATCCATGAATTGACATGTAACTGAATAGTAATAGTCTTTTGACTAATTAATTTTTGCATTGAAATCCTTTACATTTACTTTATGACACTTGGCCCTTTTAATTTTTCTCTTTGGGCTTTCCTTTCTTCTTCCATTTATCGGGGGATTGTTGTCCACACATATGTACTTGGGGTGACTTCCTTGTATAATTTTTGGGAATACCATCTCTCCTCATTTTATTTACTAATTATGTATAAGATTAACCTCTAGTTGGCAGTTGACCTCCATGTGGCATGAAAGCCAATGGAGTTGATTGTCCTGTGAACTGTGGGGGAATCTGAAATATTTGTCGATTGTTGGGATGTTGAGCTGAAGTTTGGCTGGAATACTTCCCTACTAACTATGCTTGAGGATGCATTGCAATATTTTGTTACCTCGTCACTAATTGTGACTCTTTCCCCAGTGGAATCCTATGTGTTCTTATATTTTCTAAGGCCAACTCTACATATGAATGCATTTCATAGAACAAAGGTTCCAAATATCTGAAAAATAGTATTTAGCCTTATCCACATTTGGAAAAGGTTCTTAATCTGTCCACTACTTGATTCCCGCTAATTACACCTTTTAAAATCTCCTCCTAAGGATCTTCATTCATCTTCTATGTCAAAAGTGATTGGTACTCCTCTTTGGAATAAAACTATGCATTACCATCCTAGAGTGATGGTAGTCCCAATTTTACCACTCCACTAAACATTATTTTGAATGAAGCAATGTCATCTATAAGTTTATTTGTAATATTTTTCATTACTCTCAAAATGGTTTGCTTCAGTATCATTTGTTTAGCTATCTTGATTACTGTTGTTTTGTTGTCTAGATGCTGGTATCTAACTATTCTTGCTTCTGCGATTGAGATAATTAATGGTCTCCCTAGATTTATTCGGATTGTCTTCCAGTGTGACCTCCACCTATTTCATTTCTTATTTGGATGAATTGTAAGTTTCCATCTCTTCTTTCATCATCTCACAAAAACCCCATTTATTCATGAACAATTATTTAATTATTGTTAGGATTATTGTAATCCTCCCTTGACCACCATAGTCTATTATGTCAGTTTACTAGATTTGGATGTCATTATCACTTTAATTAGTGTATGGATATATTACCTGGGCCTATTATCCACTTGATGTTCCCTCATGCATCAATTGAGGAGCTCCAAATACCAATCCCTATATTTTAGGATACCACTCTAAGTTACGGGAGTCCCACCATCAGTTCACCCTAGTCAGTGTTGACTTATTCTTTGGCGAGCCACATTCAGTTCACTTTTAGTTAGCCCAGCACCCCTTTTTTCATGATTTAAGGATATGGGAGCCTTTCCTCAGGTACCTTGGTAATTTAACTGACTGTCATCTACTTCAGTTGTCAAGAGTTATACTAGTGAGCCTTCAGTGGTGATTATTCCTAGGTTAGTCATGTCTAGATTCAGTCTGGAGTTACGAATTCGAATAACTCCTAGAGGATTCGAATTTTATCCTTTGTATCATGTATGTATTTTATACAGTCTAATGAGTATTGTGTCCAATTATTGCTACAAAAATTATCTCTCTTGTCTGAATAATTTCATTGTGAATGTTTATGAATTTTTCACTATAAAATCAACCACTTTCATTCTTCTCTTACTGTGAGGTTCAATTTAGCTTGAAGATATTGTGGAATTGATAATTTTACATGGTATCATATCTCTATAGAGGTTTATTTACCTTCGAAATGAAGATTGTATGCAGGTTAATTGAAGACTTCAATAGAATTGTGTTGCTCCTAAAGTTGCAAAATGGAGAATTCAACTGCCTTCACTACAACAAAACCCTGTGATTAGCGTCTCTTTTAGCTTCTTTTTTAGCGTCCACTATGACTTTTAGTGTATTTTTCATCATTTTTTGGACAAAGTGGACGCTTTTCCACGAGATGGCACTTTTAATGGCATTTTTTGCGTCATTTTTAAAAAGTTGGGGCTATTTTGGACGCTACTTAGCATCTCAATTATCGTCCCAATTAGCATCCCAATTAGCATCCCAGTTAGCATCCCAATTAACGTCCCTTTTTAAAATTTGGCGCTATTTTGGACGCTAATTAGCATCTCAATTAACGTCCCAATTAGCGTCCCAATTAACATCCCAATTAGAATCCCAATTAGCGTCTCAATTAGCATCCCAATTAGTGTCCCATTTTAAAAGTTAGCGCTATTTTGGATGCTAATTAGCATCCCAATTAACGTCCCAATTAGCATCCCAATTAGTGTCCTAATTAGCATCCCAATTAGCATCCCTTTTTAAAAGTTGGCGCTATTTTGAACGCTAATTAGCATCCCAATTAACATCACAATTATCATCCCAATTAGCGTCCCAATTAGAATCCCAATTAATGTCCCAATTAGCGTCCACAAAAGTAACCCATATAACGCCAATAATAGCCTCCAAAAAATGCCATGAATAACATAGCACCATATATCAATCCAGGGTTAGCGATAGGAATTGCGCCATGAATTTCGGCAGGAAAAACATCCAACATAGTGCCAAGTATATATCCAGGAATTGTGCCTAGAAAACATCCAACATAGAGCCAGGTATAGATCCAGGAATAGCACCTGGAATAATACCAGAAATTTCGAAAGGAACTGCGCTAGTAATTGCACTAGGTTTAGAGCTAGGAATTGTGTTTGGGAAACGTCTAACATAACGTCAGATATATCAATGTCAATGTCAATTATCATGATCCATGCGATATTACTTTTGGATCTTGATTTATCATAGTGGCACCTAAATGATCGTAATCATGGTACTTTTGGATCGTGATTAATCCTAATGAGGGGTAAATTACCTTAATGTCACCTAAATTTCTCTTATGGCATTTTAGTGTCCCCAACAACATTTGATAGACCCTAATGGCATATGATTTTCCCTAACAACATGACAATGATGCATTACGATAATTATGATGGAGCATATGGATATGATTTGATAATTATAAGAGTATATCATCCATTCTTGTGAGGTAGTATGGCTCCTTGTTCATTATTATCTCAATTATATTGATGATGACCATGACGATGACAATGATGTTGATTTATTGTATGATGATGATGACGATGTGGATGTCAACGATGATTATGAATATGGTATCACTTTTGGATCCTAATTGATTTTAATGGCACCTAAATGTCTATAACGACATCTAAACAACCCTATTATCATCATAATGACTGTAATGACATATAAATGAACTTAACAATTACATGTCATGAATCCTAATGCCAATGAGTGATTAAGAACACTCATGGCATATGCGTGACCATAATGACGATGATGATGATGATTTTGTTGATGATGTACTTGATGTTGACAATGATGATGATAATGAGGACGATGATCAAGATTATGTTGATGTACCATATGGCATTGATGATGATGATGACAACGTCGATGTCCACAATGATGATGCATGTCATAATACTTATGTATACTCACTACTACATATGGGTCAAAAGTCCCATGAAAATTTGCCACGAAACAGGTAAAATCATTGCTTTCGTCACTAAACAATTTTAATTTGTTGAAAAAATTCAAAATTATCAGTTTTAAACAGTTTTGCTGCAATCTATTTTTTTGCAATAAATAAATAAATTTGTATGACATAAAGTGTGAAGCATGTCGAGACATCGTATTTTGGGTTAGATTTGTGTCACTTATTTCTATGAACACTCTTTGAAGTGACATTTAATTACAAGAGAGGGAATTATTTGCGTCAATTTGTTGTATTAGTTTGATCTTGGTTGCATCAATAATGTTTGGAAAACAACTTTTAAAAGTCATCTTTGTGTATTTTTGTGTTACAAACACGTTTTTTGCATTATTTTAGAGTTAGTATGCATTGTATTAGCATCAAAGTACACAACTTTTGCATCATGTTTACATCTTCCAAGTGGTAGATGATCATATTTTTTACATCATGTTTACTCAAAAAAATAATCATTAGGAAAACCTATTTTAAATTGATTTAACTATAGTGGTAGATGATTCTCTAGTAGACATTATGGAATCTATGGGACTATAGAGAGAGAGGAAGAGAAATGGAAGAAGGGAGATGAGAGATAAGAGAAAGGGAATATGGGAAGAGTAGGAGGAATATGGAGAGATGGAGATGAAGGAGGAGAGAGAGAGAGAAGGAGAGGGAAAGAAATAGAGGAAGAGAGGAGAGGGAAATAAAGACAAGAAGAGAGGAGAGGAAGGGGGAATAAAAAGACAAGTGAAGACTGTGTCAGTGTCAATGGTGCCCCATCAATGCAGGGACAATGTCAGTGGTGCCCCATTCTTCCATTACACTTTCTCCTAATGTCATTCACAATAACTATCCCATTCATACCTTCACTAACTCAGATCTCATATCCCATCAATTTCAATGTTTGGAGAGCCCTTGTTTAGCTATTTACTCTTTCCTCAAGGTAGACCTTCTCTACCACTTATTGATGAGAACTTGGAATATGTTTTCTTTTATTCTTACATTACTTAAGAAACATAAAATTTTGGTTAGTGAGTCACTTTCCTTTAGAGTGATTTTGTTACATTATTTATTTACTTTATTGGAGAACATGACACCCACTTTTAATTTTATTTTAACTTAGTACTTAGTTAAATTAACATAATTTATTATTCACCTTTCATTGAACTTCTAGAGTTATTGCTTGGGTGAGAGAGTTTACAATACATAGTCAAGATTGTGCCCCCCATATATATTTGGAATTCTGATATTCTTAGGGGCCTTCATCCTTTTCTTGATATCTGCTCACATGTCATTTCTCCTTCTTGACATGTGAGAATCAAACAAAACAAACCTTCATAACTTTTTTTTATCCTTCAACTTCATATGATTCAATCTCTTCGTAGTTAAGTTCACCCTCATCCTTATGTAGATCACATATCTCTCGAGTAGCTCCATCTAACAATATGTTTTGAACCAATGTGAATCCCAATTCCAATCCCAAGTCCAATCCTAATCCTAATCCAAATACCAACGACCAATATGAATGCAAATTCCAATGTGACTAGCACATTAATGCTTCCATTCATGACCATTTTAAGTATTTCTTATTTGAAAAGGCTTATAATTATCCCATTCAACATGATCCCACATGCCCCCCCCCCCCATTCCCACTAAACATTCTTTAGATATCCTAAAATTTAAAGGATTGGTTGGAAAAGGTCTATATAACCACATCATACCTATGAGTTTTTCCAATAATATTGTTGGTGATTAATACTATTAGACTTAAATGCATTCTCATTATAATTTTAGTGAAGTGGTATATTGAACAACTCATATCCTCGAATCTCATTTTTATGTCCTTAGCAACAACCTTTTTAACTTATTTTTTCCCCTATTACCCATTAGTGATGAAAAGAAAATGTAGATCCTTTTATTAATTCATCAGAATATGACCACCCATATCATATACCATATTGATGAATGAAAAAAATGATATTATGCAATATTAGGATAGATGGTCTGATATTTCAACATTGGATTTTGAAATCCTTCCTTCCCATCATAGCTAAGGATGTTGCTTTGACAATTCCATAAACTGGGGCAGAAGTTATCATGAAGGATTAATGATATAAACTTATGAATGCACAATCAATATATTTATTTTATACCCTTACCAATTCTTTTCGATCAAACTTTATCCATTGAGCTCGGTTAGGGGCATCCCATGTAGCAAATGGGGTGGTCAATTTAATCACATATACTTCTAAAATGTATAATAAAATTCCCTCCTAGTGGAATAATATGTATGAAAACCACTATGATGCAGATGTTTGTCCTAACTTCAATGGGGGAAACCAAAATATCATAAATAAATATCCACATGATAATTCAAATAAACCTCCTAAACAAGGTAAAAACACTCATTTACAAGCAAATCGTCGATTTTCTATTATTGATGTCTATGGACAATATATCATAATTGTTTAGATTTATCTTGAGCTTATCAAATATATAAAAATGAAGAATAAGGCTGGCTTGATTCAACTAATTCCTATCTAGGTCAATTTAGAACTTATCCTACTCCTCCCCCTACATAATTGATCATGTTGTAAAATCCTTTCCCTCCACAAGGGTTACTCTCACTTAATCAATAACCCCTAAACCTCACCAACCATTTATGTATACCCCGGAAACCCTTGTTCTCAAAACATATATATAGCAATGACAAAACAAAAACAAAAACAAAATAAATGAAAATGAAAAAAATAAAAATAAAACAAAGAACAGACACATTAGCCACATACAAACCCAACGAAACAGATTACAGCCACTATCTACATCCTCGCGACATCCAAACACCGCTCTAGGTGTTGCCAGAGGTCTTTACGGTGTTACATATGAGTCTCCCCATATGTGTGCTATAGAGAAGGGCCATTCGCATAGCATTACTCAAGGGCTTGGATAACGA
Source organism: Pseudotsuga menziesii (assembly GCA_001517045.1). Taxonomy (NCBI): domain Eukaryota; kingdom Viridiplantae; phylum Streptophyta; class Pinopsida; order Pinales; family Pinaceae; genus Pseudotsuga; species Pseudotsuga menziesii. Next base: position 44,130 of record LPNX010078702.1, on the reverse strand, counting down.
CTATGATTTGTTGCATCAATAGAAGCAAGAGGACAATGCCCAAGTCCATTAACCAAGAGAAGTTTGCAGCCCACCCTTTCTGAATTGAATTCATTTTAGGATTTGTGTCTCTTCTTCACTGTGATCGGATCTTTGCGGATTACATGCTGCCGGAGGTCATGACAGTTGCTGCCAGAGGTCACGCAAAAGAGGAGGCTTTGCACAGACCGAGGAGGGTTTTCAGCGGTCCGAGGGTTTGAACAGGCAGAGGAGGGTTTGCAGAGGCCGACAGAATTCCCCCAAATCGGTAAGTACCCTAGAATGACTGAGCATGCTCCAGTTTTATTAATAGCATACCCTCCATCTTGTTTATTTCCAAAGGCAACAAGATAAGAACCCACACATGTTTAATAAAATAATAAAAACAATATATGTTTGCTCAAATAATTTTGATTTGGAATTATAAAAAACAAGTTCTCTATGCAGAAGAAATATTTATTTATCACGGATTTATACTGGTATAGAAAAGCTTAAAAGGTTGTGTTCATAATATAGTTTAAAAGTTGAACTTCTCTTCCCCTGAGTTGAACTATGCTCTATTAATTTCTTAATTTCTACCCAATGCGGTTGTTTATTAGTTCGGGTTGGGAGGAAGGAACTCACTACTAGCGGCTGGGAGAAGAAAAGACGGGATGCTGGGAGATTAAGAAATGCTTCCATGTTTACGCTAACCCTGTCCGCACAGTAAAATAACACCCGCCCTTAATTAAGCTCATCAATGGTCTTAAATTTAAAAAAAAAATTCCCTCCTTAAATGACTTTGCCTCCTTAAACAATTTTGTAGACCCTAGGTGAATAAACTACATCTGAGTATGCTCTTGGATATTAAACTTAATCAATCTACAACTCTTAAATGGGTGTTTCAATGGGATATGAAACTAAATACTGCAAGATTCCCATTGCATTGCATTTGTCAAATGCTTAGTCTGTACGCCACAAACACATCAGCAATAAAGAAAAACATGACATAAGAGGTATATAACCACAAACACACCAGCATTAAAGAAAGACATGACATAAGAGGTATATAACGCTAAGATGGATGATATTAATTAATTAATATACATGCCTGCATGCACAGAGGAGAATTCAATGCTAGTTACGGCCTTTCCAATGTTTAATCTTCCAGCTGTTGCTTTTCTTATATTTTGATAACCAAAGTATTCAAACAAGCACAAACTAACTTCTGGAAAATCTCTATTGTCTCTGCAATTTGGAAATCCCCATTTGCATGGAATGGAATTCCCAAATTGACAAGAAATTTACATGGAATGGAAATCCCTATGCTGAGATGTTTTGTGATTCCTTTCCATGTTTTATCATACCATCCTTTCTGAATACAATTTCAAATATAAAAGCATGAATACCATTATTTACTAGAATATCATGAGGGAATGCAACAAAACTAAGGATGAATATTTAATAGATCTACACATTTAGGTGTACATGACAATTAAGGACCTCTAAAAGATGGACATCCCTCCCTCCTTTGAATGCCAAGTGTCTTCAATGAGAATAGGGCATTCTCCATTCATGCTAATAAAATTCATGGAAGGTGTCTTTGTATAATGGCAAAGCCTCCTCAAAACTCTTCAAATAATAACTTCCCCAAGCTTTGGAACATGAGATGATTGTTAGATGATTTCCCTAAAGCTAGGACATTCCTTGAATCAAGGGGTTAATCCAACTAAATCCTTAAATGGTTGATTCGGTATGGATACATGTGCAAGATAGTATTTGATCCATGTACCAAGCAACCATATTTCCCTAATATATGCCAAAACAATGGAATGCTCCTCCTAAATCAGCCTCAATTTCCATCATAGATACTTCAATAAGTGGAACGCTTTTTCTCTTCTTGATGCATTGAGTGCTTAGACTTTCTCTTTTTCACTTTTTGTCTTCTTGATGCATTGATGCATTGATTATGAGTGATCCTCCCTTTTGCTGAAGATGACTGAGGTGCACTCTACTAACAGAGAGAGCTTGGGCAAGAGTGATGAGAGTTCGCCCCTGCACCGAAGATTACTTGCATGGTCAATGCGCTTTCTAACTGAATATTTAATCCAATTTTTCTTGCTTGAATTGATCTCACTTGCATGCATTAAGCATGGCGCTGAGGGCATCTATACAATTCCAGGTTCTATCTTCATCTGAGGGCATCTATACACACTATGGCCCTGCATTTTTTCATCAACAAACTTAGGACTTTAGGTGCTCTGTTTTTATAATGGAAGAATAAGGTTCTCCCATTAATGTTTAGATTCCTTTAAAATTGGTAGGATTAGCATTTAATCTTTTAACTTTGTTGTTGTTGTTGTTGTTCAAAGATTTGAATATTTGGAATTTTTTAAGTTATTTTCAAAGTATTTTCCCCAAAATTCGATTAAAATGGTTGGAATGGTAGATATAAGAATCATAGAAATGAAGTGTTATGAACCAAACAAAAGCTGGCGTTATTGGTGGATAATGGTTGAAAAGGTTAAAATCGTCTAATCTTTAGACAAATCTATGTTATGTAAATGGAGAAAGTAGTAAAATTGTAGTTATATTCCGACCATTTTTCCCCAAAATCTGGTGCCGATGGTTAAAATTGTAGATATAAAATGTTATGAGTATGATCAAAAAAAGACAGGATTGGTAGGTAATGGTTGAAAAAGTCAAAATCATCTATTTTTTTTAGAGAGCTCCAAGTTGATAATTGAGAAAACGTAGTTGAATGGAGTAGCAAAGTGCTTTAGTTGTTATTTGTATTTAGATAGTTGGAGTTGGTTAGATATGAGAGGATTTGGACTTCTTTTTTAATTATTTTCAAATCATTTTCCCAAAATTCAGTTTGAATTGTTGGATTCCTAGATATAAAGTGTTATGAGCTGACCAAAAGATGGCGCTATTTGTGGATAGTAGTTGAAAAAGTCAAAATAATCTAATCTTAAGACAACTCCATGTTATGTGAATGGGGAAAATAGTGAAATGGTAATTATATTCTGGCCATTCTCCCCTAAAAACAGGTGAAAATAGTGAAATGGTCATTATATTATGACCATTTTTCCCCAAAATCAAGTGAAAATAGTGAAATGGTAATTATATTATGGCCATTTTTCCTGAAAATCATGTGTGAATTGTTGGAATTGTAGGTATAATGTTATGAACCGACAAAAAGATGGCACTATTGGTGGGTAATGGTTGAAAAATTCAAAAATATCTAATATTTAGAGAGCTCCATGCTATGCAAATGGGGAATAGTAGTAAAATGGAGTAACAAAGTGTTTTATTTAGTTGTTATTTGTATTTAGAGACTTGATGTATTAAATTTTGGTGGATAGGAAGAAACCTAAGTGGCACCTTCTTTTCAGCTATTTAAATGACATTTTCTTTTCAGTTATATTTGTTTTCATTTACGTTTATGTTTTGTGGTTTTCTATTTGAAATTTTGAAAGTCTTAGCGAGACTTGGACTAGCATGTATCATAACTTAGTATTTTAGGAAGGGTTTTCAATCCATTGATTATCTAGTGGTACTTCAAGCTCATTGAAACATTTTGTATGCAATTTCATAAACCCAAAATTTAATATTTATATAAGTGTTGGATGTGGAAATGTGTTCATCCCTATGTATGTTTGTCTCTTTTAAGAAACTTCTGTTTCATAGGAGTATGCTAAACAATAGGCGACTTGCATTTTTTCAGCAATTTTTCCCAGAATCCAACTACTCGATTTTTATTGAAATTGCAATTTTCATTGTTCAAATTGCAATTTTCATTGTAGAAATGCATTCAATGACCTCGATTGCCTATAGGGAACCCTAATTACATGCAATTCCAACAACTTAACTCTGCAATTTCATCAAATTTTGCCAAATTTTTAATTGGAAATATCGTTGGAAAACATGTGCAACTCATCAACCGTTTAACTTACACCATTTTTATATATTGTGTGCTATGAGTTTGATATTAATAGGCTTGTTCATTGTTGTTGTTGTTTAAGTGTCAGTGATGTGATGGATTAGTTTGTTATAAGGGCTAGATTGGGGCTTGTATCCACGTCTAAGAATAATTTCAACAAAGGACAACTTGCTGAGTAAAACCATTCTAGGAGAAAGTTAGTTCCAATGAAGTGAATATGTTGGGTAAAATTATAATTAGAAGAATCACAATATAGAGTAGTAGTATAGCACACAAAAGGGGAGAATGAATATAAGCATGAGGCAGAGGGAGGCATAAATGAGATGCAAATTAAATCACGTAAATGTTGATGGAAATTTTAATTATAATAGATTCCATGGTCGCATCTCATAGAAGAGAAGATGCAACAAATGGTCATGATATGAACAATAAGTGAAATTCTCAGATGTATCGCTGAAGTACCCCAAATATATTTATTTCACTCCCTTCCCCATGTTAGTGGTATCTAATTTCTCCTTCTTTCATATTAATACTTTATTAGATTTTTTTGAAAACTTGGATTCTAACTGTAATGAATCCCTAAAAATTACATAGTAAAAAGGAAATTCCTTTATAACAAAATAACACCATTGCTTGGCTATATACATTACTTTGCTTCTAAAAACTTCTTGTTGTAATTAAATACCATCAAGTATGCTTTGAGCATACTTTTTTAGTCAATATCTATACATATTTAGCAATCCATAGTTTATGCATTGGCTAAAGTTCCTAGATTATTGGGTTATGGCGACATAATTCCAGTTAATAAGTTTGTTGATTCTAGGAACATTTCTTCCTTACCGAAAGGTATTCCAATACCCTTAAAAGTCGATTAGAAAAGTGTTATATATATTCACGGTTTCAAAGCCACAGATCCAACCCTTATGTGCACTACTTGGACGATGAAGGGGAAGATGGGCTCTTCGGGTTTCTGGGTTAGGGTTTCTAGGGTTAGGGTTTTGAGGAAGTTTTCTAGTTTCAATGTATCATTCTTGCTTTGCCAAAATCACTAGACTTGATGACCGGTGTTTGGTTTCAAGGTACTCTTATGGCGGTTTCTTAGCGCTCAGGGTTTCGAGTTACCTGGGTGATGGTTTGGGTTGCTTGGGTTGCAAATTGGATGTCTATAGCTGAGATCCTTAAATGGATAACTTCTTTCTTCCCGGTTAGGTTTTTATTCTCCATTTCTTTCTTTGTATGCATTAGAAAGGATTCATTGCACTTTGGACTGGGAGTGCTGCTAGATTGCCTTCAAGCGTTGATTAAACCTTGTCATAAATTGCTCCAACAGTCACAGAATCCTTATTAAGGATGAGGTCTTCATACATGCCTAATTACCAAACAATTTACTGAAAGATATACCATAAAACTGAAGCATACTATTGTGAATGGTGATCTACAGGAAAACATGCTCATATGGCTCTAATTTGCTCAGATTTCCTGCTTTGGCAAGTCTGAGAGGATGGGAGCACTGATGTTGTAGGTTTTAGGCCATAAAACTGCTACGTAGGTGACTGCCACATTACTTCTAGTGCTCAGACCTACTCTTTTGACCCTAATAATTTCCCAGAACTCCTTTGGACATTCCATCAATTTTTCCCATATGCATTACTAGACACCCATATGAAATGGGGGGTAACAGACTCCATTAGTCCTCCTAAGACTTGTACTCCATTGGGTCCACTTCCATTGCATGAACACTGTTGGAACCCAGACGTCCTTGATTCAACCTCAAGCCTCCCTACATGATTCCAAGCTACCCCACATGTTGCAGACATTATCTCTTTTCCAATGCAGCATGTGCCCCTGACAGAGTACCAGACATCATTCAATGTTGCAGCATTGTCTCATGTCCAATGCATGGCATGTGCCCCTAATCCAACAAAGGTAGAATGGGTTAGTATGAATGGCCTCTTCTTTAGTTCCAAGTTCAATGTTGTGTTTGTCATGATAGCCTCAAATATCCCATACAGATTATGAGCATTGTACCCCAAGATATCATCATATTGAATTGCACTAGCAACCATTGTTTTGTTACCCAATGGTCTGTGTATTCCAGAAGCATTGATTTTGTAAGGGGGATCATCCCATCTGGTGGTGTTTACATTGCTACAAACTAAGCAACAATATGTCTATGAATCTTTTCATGGACAATACCCATTCTTTGGAAAGGAACATGTGATCCCACTACAGAAGTTAGAAACTTCATTCACATCAAGCCAAAGGCCATCAAATGCACAGTGTATCATGAAACTCAGAAATTTCTTTTGTCCAAAATGACTGTGTATTGTGGGTTTCTTAGCGCTCAGGGTTACGGGTTACATGGGTGATGGTTCAGTTGCTCGGGTTGCAAATTGGATGTCTATAACTAAGATCCTTAAATGGACAACTGCTTTCTTCCCGGTCAGGTTTTTATTCTCCATTTCTTTCTTTGTATGCATTAGAAAGAATTCATTGCACTCTGGACTGGGAGTGCTGCTAGATTGCCTTCAAGCACTGATTAAACCTTGTCATAAATTGCTCCAACAACCGCGGAATCTTATTAAGGATGAGGTCTTCATACATTCCTAATTACCAAACAATTTACTGAAATATATAGCATAAACCTGAAGCATACTATTGCGGATGGTGATCTACAGGAAAACGTGCTCAGATGGCTCTAATTTGCTCATATTTCATGCTTTGGCAAGTCTGAGAGGATGGGCGCACTGATGATGTAGGTTTTAGGCCATAAAACTACTACGTAGGTGACTGTCACATTACTGCTAGTGCCCGGACCTGCTCTTTTGACCCTAATAATTTCCCAGAACTCCCTTGGATAGTCCATCAATTTTTCCCATATGCATTACTGGACACCCATATGAAATGGGGGGTAACAGACTCCATTAGTCCTCCTAAGCCTTGTACTCCACTGGGTCCACTTCCATTGCATGAACACTGTTGGAACCCAGAAATCCTTGAGTCAACCCCAAGCCTCCTTACATGATTCCAAGCTACCCACATGTTGCAGAATTTTTCTCGTGTCCAATGCAGCATGTGGCCCATACAGAGTACCAGACATCATTCCATGTTGCAGCATTGTCTCCTGTCCAATGCATGGCATGTGCACTTGATCCAACAAAGGTAGAACTGTGGAAATTGAACCCAGGTGTTAGAACAATTACACTCACAAAAATTGCCAATTACACATGCAAATTACTCACAAAGGAGACTGAATATGGTGCAGAACACTAATCTGTATTAAATAAGTGTACAATAGCCCAACCCTGTGAAGTCATAGGCTGCCACAATAAATAATTACATGAGAGATTTGAATTCATAAGGATTCCATTCGAATTTGGTCAAAAGCAGGCTTACTAAATCTAAGCAAATCCCCCATAGGTGCATAAAGCAGTTTCCAAAACTATCTAGGAGCTCACGAATTGGAAAATCAATTAGGAAATATAATAGGTGGTGGAAGGACAACTCATACATGCTTTTCATAGGATAAAAGAGTGGAGGATGATGAGGACAAAAAACAAGTTAACTTCACCTAGTCAAACTTTCCCAATTGCCTTAAAACTCAGAAAAAGCAGGCAATAAAGCAGAAAAAGCAGACATGCGCTAGGGAGGCCAGGAATAAAGTAGATTTGATTCCAAGTGGTTTCCCAAGTGCTCCATGACTCAAATTTAGGAAGTTTGACCACTATGGATGTGTGGAGGACAACTTGCATAAGGTGGAATATGGAAACTAGGTAAATAAGACAAAAATTGGATTAATTAATGTCTAAGGTAGCTAACTATGGGTTGATTATTCTAACACCCCCCCTTAAGCCTAAATTATGAGTAAAATATCAGAAAATTATAGGGCCTAGCAACAAGGCTTAGTCACCCTTTACATACTGCATGTCCATTTAACCAAGGAAAGAGGCAAAAACCCAGTGGGAAAAATCCTCCCTTAAACATGGACAGTAAAACAAAATTTGGGAATCTTGTCATCACTCATGCTTCACAGCATGATCAGCAATCCCCAGCAGTTATTTGAGATTGATGAATGTCTTCTCACAAAAAAACTTTGGTGAAGATATCTGCTACTTGTTCTGAAGATGAACAGAAGAGTAGGTGAATGGTGCCATCATGCACAAGCTGTCTGATGTAGTGCATATGGATCTCAATGTGTTTGGTTCTCTGTTTCTGAACTGGATCATTGCATATTCGAATGGTACTCTGATTATCACAATAGATATTATTTGAGTATTCTGATTCGAAGCCACACTCTCCAAGCAGACCCTGCAACCATAAACATTGAGTTGTTTCATTTACAACTCCTCTGTACTCTGATTCTGTAGGTGAGAGTGCAATGGCACTCTATTTCTTGCTTGACCAGCTGATTGGCCCTTCAACAAGCATGAACACATATCCTAATGTTGACTTTCGATCTGTGCTGTCACCTGCCCAATCACTGTCAGTAAACCTAATCACATCAAGATCAAATTTAGCTTTGTAGAAGATCCCATGAGTCCTTGTTCCCTGAACAAAGTTAAGGATCCTTTTGGCTACTCTCCAATGGATCTCATGAGGCTGATCCATGTATCTTTAAGCCACACTTACTGCATAAGAAATATCAGGTCAAGTATGTGTAAGATACAACAAACATCCAATCAATTTCCTATACAGTGTATTGTTTACCATAGGTGAAGAATCAGCTTCTTCAAGCTTAACTCCTGAAAGGAAAGGAGTCTTGCTTGGCTTGCAATCCTTCATATTGAATTTGTTCAGCAAATCCAAGGCATACTTGGACTGATGTACTTTTATTCCTTCTTTGGTTTGAGCAATCTCGAGCCCCAATAATTGGCTCAATAAGCCCAAATCAATCATTGAGAAGGCATGGCTCATTGCATCCTTCAAGGAAACAATTTCATCCTTTGAGCTTCATGTAATGAGAAGGTCATATACATACAAAAAAATGATCATTAATGAACCATGAATCAGCTTTAGATATACATTTGGATCTGACTTGCATTGAACAAAATTCAGTGATAGCAGAAAGCTATCAATCTTGGCATACCAAGCCCTGGGGGCTTGCTTAAGCCCATACAATGACTTCCTTAACCTGCACACAAGAGATGGATTAGGAGAAAATACTTGAGGCTGCTGCATGTAAATATATTCACTGAGATATCCATTCAGGAAATCACACTTCACATCCATGTGGTGTACCTCCCACTGCTTTGAAGCTACAATGGCTAAGGCTAGCCTGATGGAGTCCATCTTTGCCACTGGTGCAAAGGTCTCATTGTAGTTTATGCCATGTACCTATGAGTAGCCCTTGGCTACCAATCTGGCCTTGTACTTCAGAGGTGAACCATCGACAGCAAATTTGGTTTTGTAAACCCACTTACATTGAACTAGCTTCCACCCTAGGGGAAGATCAACCAGCTCCCAAGTGTTGTTCTTCTGGAGTGAGCTGAACTCTTCTTTCATGGCTGTTTGCTATCTTGGATAATTTGTTGTATCTTCATATGTATGTGTGTCTGATTCAACCATCAGATAGCATTTCTCAGCAAACATAGGATCTTTCATGCACAGAGCACTCTCAAATTGACATCTAGTCCTCCTAGGATCATTTGGATTTCCAGCTAGTTCTCCAGCTGCATGAATGGTCTTGGCTGCCCATTTTGGTCTTGTAGGACTATTAGGATCTGAAATTAAATCATCATTATTAGACATATAAGAATCAGCATGTTCAACTATCTCTTCACTTACATTCAAAGGTTCTGGTGGTGAAGAGGATTCTCCAACTTCCACTGCTGCTAGGGGATCTTCTTGAAACTGAACACACCTTTCAATGAAGGATTTGTTTGTGCTCAAATTTATCAGCTTGTACCCTTTTGAATCTTCAGATTACCCAACAAATAGACACTCTTGGATTTGGGGCTGCAAATCCTTCCTCTTTTCTGTTGGAATTCTAGCCCAAGCCCTTGAGCCAAAAATCCTGAAATGGGTCACATCTGGCTTGTGCCCACTCCATGCTTCGAAAGGAGTCATACCATCAATTTGTTTATGAGGCACCCTATTCTGGATATAGGCTGCACAGTTTATATCTTTGGCCCAAAATTTTGGTGGCAAAGTCTTAGCCTCCATCATGCATGTTGCCATCTCTTTCAGTGATCTGTTCTTCCTCTCAGGAACACCATTTTGCTATGGTGTGTAAGGGACAGAATGTCGCATCTAAATATCTGCATCTGCACAATATTGAATGAACTCAGACTTGACATACTCACCACCATTGTCAGATCTGAGGACCTTGAGTTTCCTCCCAGACTGGTTTTCAACCAAAGCCTTAAAGACTTTGAAGAGGCCAAAAATTTCAGACTTGTGTTTCAGGAAGTAAACCCAGCAATACCTGGAAAATTCATCCATGAATGTCAATGAATATTTGGCCTGACTCATTGACATATGAGGAAATGGGCCAGCAACATCACTGTCGATCAACTCAATAGGTGCAGAGGTTCTCTCATGACTAGCTTTCTCAAATTTATGCTCTGGGTGTTTTCCTAAGATGCAACCTTGACAGACTCCATTGGAAAACTTAATATTTGGTAACCCTATGACCATTTCTTTTTCACTAAGATCAGAAAGATACTTGTAATTAAGGTGGCCAAATATTTCATTCCAAATCTTGCTTGCCTCATTAGCATGAATCAGAAGAGCAGAGGGGTTTGAGTAGGGTAGGAAGTGTGAGAACATGTATACCTTCGAAGTGTGATTTGCAACTCCTTTTTCAATGACTTTACCACTTGAGATCTTTGTGATCTCAACTTCATCAGGGGAGAACATGACCTTCTTTGGAGACCTTGTGTGGTTCATCTGATACACTGATAAGAGGTTAGAGGCAAGACCTGGAAAATACAATACATTGCTGAACTTACCATGGTCAAGATCAATCCTCCCTTTGCCCAAGCTTTCAGTGAGAGAGTCGTCTCCCAGTACTATTGGTGGACCTTTCGACATGTCAAGTGAGGTGAATGCCTCCTTGGTCGAAACTATATGTCTTGAAGCTCCAGAATCAATGATGAAACTAGGTGAGCTTGATGTGCCAGCAACCAATGTGTTATCTCTGAGGTTGTTTCACTTTTTTATTTTTAAATTTTTGATTATCGTTGGTTTTTATTGTTTTAATTTTGCTTTGTTTTATATTTTATGTTTGATTGATCTTCATTAGGGTTCCTTTCATTGCCTAAAATCATCAAAATATTCATTCATAAACCATGAGCCCATTTATGTGCAAGAAAGTATAGGTTATAGGGTGAATTCTTACAACCGGCAGCATATCCTGAACTGGCAGCATTTTAATATTGACAGAATGACCAAATGGCATTTCATTGAAAAGTTTATTATTTATTAATATCATGGTATATCAAAGGTCAAACCCAGGATAGAGTTGAAGTCTATTATGAAAGTTAAGCAAAAGCTCAGAAAGAATTGGAATCTGAACCTTCACCTTTGAAAGAGGCAACAGGTGTACCTAGAATGTGTACTCCCCCATTTGATTCCAATATGCAGAAGACCAAGAAACGAGTGAGATTTGAACCTAGAAGTAAAAGGGATCCTGCTGGAAAGTTGGAACCTAAGCATGATGACATCGAAGGTGTGAACTCAAGAAAGAGACCATCAATAAGAGGAGCCGATTCTTTAGATTCAGTACAGGATGACTGCCTTGGAGTGACCTGATTACAACAGCTAATGGCATAGGCCTTGTCAAGCTTATGGGTTGCTATAGTGGGTACATTGCCATGTATGCAACATTTGCAAGCCGGGATGTGGATTGCTGTCTAATACCGGAATCACCATTTCATCTTGAAGGTGAAGGTGGCCTTTATGAATTCGTTGAAAAACACTTGAAGGAAAATGGGCACATGGTTATAGTTGTAGCCGAAGGCGCTGGACAGGAACTTGTTGCTGAGAGTGTGAAAAATATGGATTCATGTGATGCCTCAGGAAACCGATTACTCTTTGATGTTGGCTTATGGATCTCTCAAAAGCTCAAAGATTATCTGATTGGGAAGGAACACAAGGAAATGACCTTGAAGTACATCGATCCAACATACATGGTTTGTGCAATCCCAAGCAATGCCTCAGACAATGTCTACTGTACATTTCTTGCTCAAAGTGTTGTTCATGGAGCCATGGCAGAATATACAGGTTTTACTTGTGGGCTAGTTAATGGGAGACATGCTTATATACCAATTGCTTGTGTGACAGAGACCCCAAACCGGGTGAAAATCACTGATCGTATGTGGGCTAGGCTACTCTCTTCCATAAACCAGCCAAGTTTTATTCATTACAAAGAACTAATGGAAGCCAAAAAGAGCAATCGCTAAAATGACCGAGATCCATGCAGGTTTTGAATATTATGGGGTGATGCCAATCGTAGGAAAGAGGTATAAATATCACGATTGCCAAAAGTCTATAGGGTTTGACTTGTCTGGAACATGTTATGAGAAAGGTTCAATGCTCCCTGGGTGATTTAATCAACAGCATACATCAGCACATAGTTTCCAGGAAATCACGATCAGATATCAGGAATATCTTACACATATCTATCCAGTACTCATTAATCACTTATCTATGACAAGCTGGATAATACAGATGGGTGAAAACGATGAGGACGCCAGCATAGAAGAAGGATCAGATTTCCAGATAGTAATGTATAGGTGGCAAAGCATTTTGAATTTGAAGACAACACTTCTAATGATTCCAGATTTCAAGGAGTTGAGTTAGCAATTTGATCTCATCATCCCCAGACTATTAGGGATTTGGTCAATATCTTCCTAGCAGCATTTAAGCATTTAATAATACAAATGGATAGTTTAGAAATGGCGATTTCTTCTTCTGAGTACAGCGTGGTTGATGTTACCTTAAGCTGAGCACACATCATCTCAACGAGCCGATGAAAATGCAAATTTCTCATGCAGTTGTAGAAAATAATGGATATCTGTATAAGAGGAGTCAAGTCCCAATGCGATTCTGAAGGGCCAGATAAGCAGTAGCGATCAGATGGCCAATGAGGGTCGGATATTTTTAGATGAGAAGGAATTTTCATTCTCTTTAAGTTTTCTATTTAAAAGACTTTAACATTTTTTTTGTAAAGGGGAGAGAGAGGAGGGAGTTCTTCCTTTAAAAAGGAAGCAAAGGACTGGGGTTGGCAGTTTTGGGAGTTATGCAAGCTCAATTGTAATCACTGTCTGTGTAGCATATGCACTCTGCAGCTTCAGTGACAGGTTCTATTTTTGAATGAACATGATGATGATTTTCCCTTGTGTTTTATGAATTGTTCTTTCTGATAATTTTGTTATGCATATGGTCATTCATATTCCATTGCACTAATTCTTATCGTGAGAGACAATTATCTTTATATTTTTATAGACAGTGGCAGTTTCACTTCCTGATTTCAGGATCATAGTAACCTGGATATTGAACTTTGAGTTTGATGTTATGTTATACAACACTTGTTTGATTTTCCTGTAACTCTGATTTCATACCAGCCTATCCCTTAAATGGTGTAATATTTTGCTTATAGATCTTGTATATACCCATATAATACAGTGATGATTGTGTGATATGTACAGAACAAACTTGATTGCCTACTACTCCAGAAATAGTTTGATTTTCTTATAAGCACTTATATTATACCAGCTTAGTTCTTTAATACTTGTGTGATTTCCATTAGCCCTGATTTCGTATCAGCTTGTGTTTTTTCATTTTGATTTCATTTGATTTATACATTTTTGAACAAAGATTTCCTTAAGCTTGAATCCCGTAGTCTAGGTTCAACTTTAGGGATAACACAATGCATGAACTCTCTATCTGTCTTCTGAATTTGATCCTCCTCCTCTCTTCTTTAAGTTGTCAGGAAGGGAGATGTCATTCTTCTCCAGGAGTTGGGTCAACATTTCAATTTGATTCTTCATGCAGGAGCTTTCAGGATGATTTCCCTTACTGCAGTATGCGCACTTTCTCATTTCTCCTTTGTTCTTCTTCTTCTAGGGGTTCTTCTTGGAACCTTGAGGCTCCTCTAGAGACTTGTTCTTGTCTCTCTTTTGCTCAGGTGGATTCTTAGCTTTCTTCTTTCCTTTTGAATCCACCCTCAAATCTCCAGCAACCAGAGCTTGGTCTTTGGAAGGTTTGATGGTGCCCATCATCACCAATTTATCTTGTTCTTGTGTGAGAGATTCCATGAAATCTGCAATGTTAGGCATTTTCCAGGCTCGAGCTGTCAACTTTGTGGCATAGAAGTTTGATAAAAACACTGAATAGTCAGGGCCAAGCTTCGAGAGTATGGCCAAAACCAGTTTCTCATCTTTCTTTTCGATCCCACATTGTTTTAACTGCAAAACAAGTGCTTTGAACTTGGAAAAATAGAGTTGCAGGGATTCAAAGCTATTGGGACTCAGGGAGATCAATTCATTTTCAATTTGATGTCCCCTCATCTCATCTGTCTTACTAAAAATCTCAACAAGCTTCTCCCATACTTCATTTGGTGATGTCAATCCATCAAGATGGAAAAGGAGGTCTCTGGATATGCTCAGACACAAGAGACCATAGTCCTCATCCCTCCTATTGTGCCATTTAATTTTCTCTGCAGCTACATTGGGCTTTGCTTCTGTTTCCATAGTCACTCTATAGAGGCCTTTCACTCTCAACAGTATCTCCATCTCTGCTTTCCATTCAAAGAAGTTAAATGGAGTCAAGATGATCTTCTGAGATTGATCCATAGCTCAGAAATTGTCCCTTCGATCAGCAGAATACTCCCAGCCAATGATGTCGAACCTACAATACAAATTGGAAGGAGAGAAATTGATCTACGAAGGCTCTGATACCATGTGTAAATTGAACCCAGGTTTTAGAACAATTACACTCACAAAAATTGCCAATTACACATGCAAATTACTCACAAAGGAGACTGAATATGGAGCAGAACACTAATCTGTATTGAATAAGTGTACAATAGCCCAACCCTATGAATTCATAGGCTGCCACAATAAATAATTACATGAGATATTTGAATGCATAAGGATGTCATTCGAATTTGGTCAAAAGCAGGCTTACTAAATCTAAGCAAATCCCCTGTAGGTGCATAAAGCAGTTTCCAAAATTGTCTAGGAGCTCACGAATTGGAAAAATGAATTAGGCAAGCTAATAGGTGGTGGAAGGACAAATCATACATGCTTTTCATAGGAGAAAAGAGTGGAGGATGATGAGGACAAAAAACAAGTTAACTTCACCTAGTCAAACTTTCCCAATTGCCTTAAAACTCGGAAAAAGTAGGCAATAAAGCAGAAAAAGCAGACATGCGCTAGGGAGGCCAGGAATAAAGCAGATTTGATTCCAAGTGGTTTCCCAAGCGCTCCATGACTCAAATTTATCAATTTTGACCACTACGGATGTGTGGAGGACAACTTGCATAAGGTGGAATATGGAAACTAGGCAAATAAGACAAAAAATGGATTAATTAATGTCTAAGGTAGCTAACTATGGGTTGATTATTCTAACAAGAACAGGTTAGTATGAATGGCCTCTTCTTTAGTTCCAAGTTCAATGTTGTGTTTTTCATGATAGCCTCGGATAGCCCATACAGATTATGAGCATTGTACTCCAATATATCATCATAGTGAACTGCACTAGCAGCCATTGTTTTGTTACCCAATGGTTTGTGTATTCTAGAAGCATTGATTTTGTGAGGGGGATCATCCCATATGGTGGTTTTTACATTGCTACAAACTAAGAAAAAATCTGTCTATGAATATTTTCATGGACAATACCCATTCTTTGGAAAGGAACATGTGATCCCACTACAGAAGTTAGAAACTTCATTCATATCAAGCCAAAGGCCATCAAATGCAATTGTATCATGAAACTTAGAAATTTATTTTGTCCAAAACGAATGTGTATTGGGATTGAGAAAATATGGAAAATATATTGGGCCTATATTGATCCATCTTGCAAAGAAATCATAGGACGGTGGATTGGATACCTCCATCTGCACATAGGCAAAGAGTTCCACCACCGAACAAGTGATATAAATGCAATTTGGGAAAACCTTTCATGCCAAATAGGATTCCAAACACATTGGACTCTTATAATAAGACAATCCTATATTCTTTGTAAACTTCCTCTCATCAAGGGACAGAATGGAGGCTATCCCAAATTACGGCAGCCACAATAGAACTCACGTAATACCTTTCCCTTCTAATTAAGGGCAAGAGCTTACTGTCTTTTACAAACTCATCTGAGCTCAAAATAAACACCTTCAATGTCCTAAAGCATACTCTGATTCTAGGTTTAGGAGAAGCTTGTGTACAACACATTCATATCGGCAGGTTTCGTTCTAAATATTTGTCATATGGAAAACTTCCATTTGTTTCAACTAGCTTGGTCCCATTTTGAGTTAAATCTATGTCATATAACGATTTTAGATGGCAGAGACAAATGGTACAACTCTAATGGATCTTTCTCACTCTCACAAGTGTTGTGCAAACCCTTTATTGGAACAAGTTTCCAAGGAAAATGTACTGTTGGGATGAATATTTTTCTCAAGGCCTGGGAAAACCCTTTATTGAAACAAGTTTCCAAGTTAAATGGTACAGCTGGGATGAAGCTTTTTCTCAAGTGTTGTGCAAACCCTTTAGTGAAACAATTTATGTAATGTGTTTCTTTGTATTCATTTAGATATCTCCATCATTTTGTATTTTGAATGTAACTGCAAAATTGTCTTTGCTCATCCATTTTTTAATAACCTTTCTCCCTTATTGACTATCCCACTCTACCTTGCACCCATCATACTCGATGCACAAACAATCCTTCAAGTTTATTTTGGTCATTATGAGGGAGCGAGGGGGTGGTGTAGCACATTGCAGGTTCTGAGGGGTTAGGGAGATGAATAAAACTTGCAAAAAGTGATACAGATCAGTGATACAATAATCAAATATGCCAATTAACCTAACAACCTGCATGAGAAAGTAATCAAGCATTTAAATACACATGAAAGAATGAAAGAAATGGTGGAGCATTGGAAAAGCTTTATTAACTATCAATCTAGAAATACAATAGGTAGTATCTGAGATTCCGAGCTTCCTACAATCAAACATTGTTTTTATAGAACACAATTAAGCTAGGTAGGTGCACCCCAAATCTAAGAAGGCATGCACACTGCCTTTTTTTAACTCTGGTAACCCGTTGATCTCTATTATTCACTAATGGAACACTAGTACTAGTAGAAAATTTATGTTTAGGTTTCCTTGCTTGCATGAAACTAGAGCATTTGTATGACTCTAGTTTTCCCCTTCGAAACATAAATTGGTTGACCTACTTGACTCCAGTGCTGATCTGCATCTCACGCTTTAAACTATTACTTGACTAAGGTTCAGCTATTCAGAACAACATGCAATTTGATCCGCCTCCGTAGTTGGACTATATTCAATATGAAGTATATATGCTTGTTTGATAGCATGTTGATTCACCATTGTAATTGTTGTACGAATCAACATGCATATTCCTTCAATGTTGTCTCATGCACTCATAAATCTACTGTGACTATTTGTCCTAATCATTATGCAACTGCACCCTGTCTTGTCCATTAATTGTCGTGTTTTTCACCACTATTTGGATGTTTGCAAAATATTTTTATCGTTGCACTTCCTATGACTTGTTTAACTGTTAACATATATTTTAACATGTTAAACCATAATTATCACATCTCGAAATATTGGCCTAATTTCACATTTCAATGAACATACCATCCACGTGTCTTCTACCTAACAACTACTGCTATTGTTTGCAATTCATGCTTCTTCAATACCTGGTTTGTTCCTCTTCTCTACGGAAATACTCTTCATGTGTTTATCTGTCTACCATGTGTGTGCTTTATTTCCATGCATGTGCCCCTTCTATACATCAAAATTTATGTTGAACCAAGATTTGAGGGTATCCCTATTTAGTGAGTGCCTTTGTAAGTTGGCCACTTCTATTTCTCCTTTCAATAGATACACCAAAATTTAGGAGTATTGATGAATGTTTTAAAAATAATAACCAGGAGTTGAACCGGTTAAGGGTCAACTCGAACCAGAACCAGAATCAACAATGAACTGAATCGGTTTCATTTCAATTACTTAGAATATAAAAAAATACATAAAATTTTAAAATTTGAATGAAGAATATATATATTTAGCATTCCATCCTATGATTTCAAGACATTAGAGACATACTATGCAAAGTCTACTCATTTATATTACTATATACCATGTAAGGGTTAATGTATTAAAATGACACCAAGTGTGATACCTATCTGAAGTTTTGAAATAAAATTGAAATTACATAATCATCAAAATAATTTCCTATATTGGGATCCTATTAATCAATAGCACCATGTCCCCCCCTCTATGGTCGAGTCCTTACCTCTACCTCAAATCTTAAAGTTTATCCTCCAGGGACATTAGTCAAGACCCTGCAATTTTGATGAAACCATCTAATCCAAGCGTTAAAATAAGGTAGAAAAATATTCCAATGCTTAATGAGTGATTTTGCTTTACTGAAGCGTACATTTTTATTAAGGCCATGATAGAGGAGTTAAATCATATTCAATAATAAAGCATAAACACCAACAACATCAAGCTACAAATAGAGTTTCATGTGCTTGATTAAATCCCAATCCCTTTCCCTCATACCTGATAGGATCCAGTGGAAACGTTGTAATCCTGAAATCTATTATGGTATTAATTATGTTGAATTATGAGTGGGATCTAGAATTCTACTTTTATAGATGAATTCCAATCAGGTTGTAACCACAACATACTAAAGCAATTAATGATAATGTTAAAATTTAAGTAAAAGGAAGGAGAATGAAAGACAAAGAGAATGTCCAACATGTATTGGCCAAAGTTTAAGCACACATGAAAGAAAGAAAACAAATGTGGATTAACAAACTAGCTTTATTAACTGCCAATATAGAAATACAATAGGCAATCTCTGAGATTTCATCCCTTTACAATGAGACTACAACATTATTTTATAGGCTTCCATTGACTTAGGTCAATGCGACCTAGGTATGAATGCATGTGCATTGCATCAAGACAACTTGTTTAGTTACTGTATTATGGAAACCATTCCCCCATTGTTGTTTAAATCTAATTATGCACGGATCTGAAGCCAAATTGTAAGAGTTCGCCCTCCCTTTTAGTAGTTGTATTTTACTATTTGAATGAGACTTCATTAATTCCTACTTAACTGCTAAGTATGCCATGTTGATACTATTGATTTGTGCAACAAATTGCCTCCTCTTCCCTAAGAACAATAATATGTAGCAGTGCTTAATAGTTTCCTTTAGTAGATGCACCCTAGTTGACTGTTGTTGATACACAACACATAACCTCTCCTCTAACTGTTCCTTTGTATGTAAGATAATTCCATATAACCAGAACACAAATCTGTTATTTTTTAAAGAATAGAACAAAAGTTTAAGTTGCACCCTTGCATATGATAACAATTTCAGATCATCACCCCAAGGTGCGCCTTGCTTCTATGAGTGTGTAAAAACTACCTTAGTCATAACAAGTGCACTTTCCTAGTGTGAATGTCAACTTCAAGATAAACCAGCCTTCATTTATTGTTCCCTAAAATAGCACACCAGTTCTCCTTGGCTACATCCCTTTACATGGAGAACTTAAAATAACAACCAAAGGTGCAACCTCTCAACAATAGCAACTAACTGTCAGACAGAACCAATGATGCATTCATCCTTGTAACATGTAAGTGTTGTTAATCCCTAGTTCAAATTGAGTCTAAGATAATGTTGAAGTCCATGTTGAGTTAACTAATTTGTTTGTGCGCATTTAACTAAAGTTTTATTATTTTATCTGAAGTGGAATAGCACACGTCGTTACTAAGCAAGTGTGCATTTTCTAACATGTAGAGATATGCTTGTATGTTTCTCCTTTATTGGACTACACTTTCAGTGACCCCGAGTTAGATCTTCCCCCCACCAATGTACACTATCAACATATCAAAGTTTCAATGGATTGGACTATTTAAGATTCAACTTGAATGGGTAGGCATCACTTTCTTCTAGACAATGGGAGAAATTCAAGATAATCACCTCCAGGTGTATTCTTTGACAAAATAGACTTCCCATTATGACAAACCATTGAAAGACAAGGTGTTAGTAGCCTATAGGCCCTTCAACAACAACCTCGTATCTGGCACATGCTTCGGCCTAGAATCTATCAAAATCTGTGATGAAATATCTTGTTCTTTGTTGTTATATTTGTCACTCATTGGTAAGAGAATTTGAATAACATGTAGTAGGTTCCCATGGTTTTCCCTTGGCCCTTTCTCAATATCCATTTTGACATTTGAATAACTTATTTCTAGTTCATCTCATGTTGAAGTTTTCTCAGAGTATTCTTGTTTGTAATTATCATAATAGTCATCAAAATTGTACTCTTGACTTATCTATAGAATTACTGCATCATGATGGGATGAGAGGCCAGTCAAAAGGTCTTACATGACAAGATTTTTCTAAGTCAACAACAAAATCACACTTGTTTCTTAGTAAATATTTGTCATGATCTCTAGTGGTAGAAACTTGAAACTAAAATGTTGCATGGCGTGGATGGTCAACAGTCATTTTCCCATCACCATTGTCAAAGCAATATCCAAAATATTGTTAGATTTTTATCATTCAAGCTTGGCATTATGATCTTAGGATCTTTAACTGAGAGAATAACATGCACAGCAATAAAACACAAGAGACACAAAGAATTTTCTTCAAGGAAACCATAAATGAGAAAACTCCGCAACTTCCTCAGATATAGAATGAGCACCAATGGCAACAATAAAACCTGAAAACATA
This sequence comes from Pseudotsuga menziesii, assembly GCA_001517045.1. Classification (NCBI taxonomy): domain Eukaryota; kingdom Viridiplantae; phylum Streptophyta; class Pinopsida; order Pinales; family Pinaceae; genus Pseudotsuga; species Pseudotsuga menziesii. The sequence continues at coordinate 23,260 of LPNX010078702.1, read as the reverse complement.
AAGATGATCTCCACAGCTTCTGTCTCTCTTTCTCACACTGAGAGAGATTCTCCTCTCTCACGCATGCGCCCCAATGAGTGAGTGTGTATGTGATAAATAGAGAGGCTCACTCTCTATTATAGTATTTCGTTCACTTAAAACCCACTCCAACATGTCGGCCTCACTTAACAATTACTTACTAGAGCCAACATCTCTAGGAGTGTCTAATAACCCTAGTGCCCCACAACTTGTGGGGACTTTGCCTCCTCCAACCAGCAAGGAGGGTTACCCTTAACACAATGGTGGGGACTATTGCCCCGACTTACAATGACTCACCTAGGGTCGACTTCTCTAAGATAGTCTAAAAACCCTAGGGCCCCACAACTGCAGGGACTTTAACCATTGACAAATAGGAGGGTTACCCACAATGACTTGACATGACTTGTTTACATTATAGAAACTTCCTGGAATAAACATCGGGGTATGACATGACTCAAATACGTTATAGACAAATCCTAGAATAAACATCATGGTACAATACATAAGATATACGGATGAATACATTCTGAAGTTACAATTACATCAACACTCCCTCTTAACTAGGAAGGTATTCTCTCGACACAATTTATCAGCACAAGTCTTCTTCTTTGTATCATCTGGATCATCATCGAGTTCTCGTCATCTTCATCTTCAAGTCATCTTCATCTGGATCTGGATCATCACTCGATCTAGATCATCATCACTGGATCTAGATCATCACTCGATCTGGATCATCATCACTGGATCATCATCAAGTCTGGATCATCACTTCATCTGGATCGTCACTTCTGGATCATCACTTGATCTGGATCATCACTACTAGATCATCATCAAGTCTAGATCATCACTTGATCTAGATCATCACTACTGGATCACCATCAAGTATGGATCATCACTTGATCTAGATCATCATCAAAGTTGGATCATCATTGACTCATTATCATCATTACTGCTTCTGCTATCTCAATCAAATGGTGTTGTCTCTTCATTCTTCTCGTCACAAGAAGTTCTACAGAGCCAGCCCTGTAGGCCTACCCTTCATGTAGGTCTTCATAAGGGCTTATATCTGACACTTAAGTCAGAATGGCCCGCCCAGCTCTTACATCTGACCTCATCTTGTCAGAAAGGCACGCCCAGCACTCACATCTGACCTCATCTTGTTAGAAAGGCCTAGCAGTCACATCTGACCATGTGTAAACACATCGCACCAGAATGGCTCAGCGCTTACATCAGAACTCATCTTGTCAAAAAGGCTCTGCACTTACATATGACCCCATGTTGTCAGAAAGGCACAGCACTCACATCTGACCATGTGTAAACACATCGCGCCAAAATGGCTCAGCACTTATATCCGACCTCATCCTGTCAGAAAGGATATGCACTTACATTCGGACATGTGTAAACACATCACATCGAAAGGGATCTTAGTCCCAGACTGAGGATTCCTGGTAACCGACTAGGTGCCTCCATTCTCCCAGAGAATGGAATCAACCCTTATATCTGATCAAGTGGGATACATCCCTCAATCACATCAGAATGGCCATGCACTCACATCTGATCATGTAAGAATACATCCTACAGTCATATTAGAATGGCCCTCAGTTCCAGACTGAGTATTCCTGGTAACTGACCAGGTGCCTCCATTCTAAGAATGGCATTCAGACCTTACATCTGATCATGTAGGAACCAATCCTACAGTCATATCAGAATGGCTCAACACTCACATATAACATGGAAGGAACCTAAATCCTCTCACCATTACAAAATGGCTTAGTCCTTACATCTGACCATGGAAGGAACTTAATCCTCTCCCATGTCAGAATGGCTCTAGGTCTCATCATTTCCCCTTGGAGGGAACCTCAATCTCGAGAACACCAAGCTTATCCCTAAAGTACTCAAACTTCACTTTGGCCATTTCTAGCATAGAATCACATTAGGGCTGATTACGTCCAAGGATAACCTACGAGCTTCACCAGGACTTATGCGTATACAACTTGTCTCATCAGCTATGCTAGAAATCCTTCTTTCAAGAGATCTTGATCTGGATCACTTCTCATCTCTGCATCATACAAAAAATGAAAGTCAAATCAACCAAATCAAATAGTAGTTTTCAAAATAAACATACTACCTCCCAAATAGCAAGTGGCAACATCTTTTTCCTTAGTTGTACTCAGCGCCATGCAGAACTCCATCCTGCCAAACCAAGAGATCACACTTGATCCCATATTGAAGTAGCACCTCTAAGTTCTCTTCCTATCAATGGCACTGCCTTCCCAATACGAATCCACATAATCTTTTGATTCACCTCATACTTGAGCCCATAATCAACTGTACCCTTCAGGTACCTCACAGCATGCTTTGCAACCATCAGGTGAACATGTCTCAATGTGTTCACAGCAAAGCAAATATCTGGTCTTGTATTCGTTAGGTACATCAAGGAACAAATCATCTGATGATACATCGTGTCATCAACCGTATCTGATGAAGAAACACTGAATAGATTCAGCTTTGATGCCATAGGTGTGGTCATGGCCTTGCAGTCCATCATCCTGAACCTCTTCAGGATCTCTACTGCATAATTCCCTTGTCTACACCTCCATTCCTAGAATGTAGTGCATTGACACATAACATGAGCATCACTGGTCTTCCGCCTTCAACCTTGAAGCAAAGGTTGGAATCCTCTTTACTCTCAGTAAAGCCTAGAGTCATCAGTAATCTATCCATCCTGTCGTACCATGTCGAACCTTGGGATCTTCTACAGTCACTCCCTATGAAGTATATCATCATTCTCCCTCTGTCTTCCGTACTCTATGCACTGAAACATTATGTACCGAAGTGACAAGTAGTATCCATCTAGGATCACTAGATACCAAGATCTTGAACTTTTTCAAAAGTTCTCCTCGCACCCATCTGTGAGCTTATCATCCTCTATCAACCTTGTAGCAAAGGTTCAGATCTTCATCAAGCTCCTCATGTATGTGTTATCCCATGGGTGTCTTCTGAGCTCGTACAAGGCCTTCTTTCATTCGCACACATGATTCTTCCTGTCATGTGTATTTCTAGTGGTTGCAAATGTCTCTTCATAGTCTATGCCTCGAGCTATGAATCTTGCCTTATATCCCATGATGTTTCCATCTACTACATGATGGAACTACGAACTTTTCTTCATGTATCAATACTACATTCTAGACATCATTCTTCTTGAATTGGTCTTCCCTTTCTTCTTGGTTACTTCTTCATGGCTAAAAGGTTCTGCATCAATGATGTCACTACATTCATCATATTATTCTTCATCTTGAATTGTCGTCACTTGTTCTTCGGAACAAGTCTCATCCTTCTTTGCTTGTAGGTGATTATGTATGCGATATTTCCTACAAGTCAAATGTAGTTGTATGGTTAGAAACATTTCATAAGGTATATTCATACTGGCAAGTTCTTATGCATAAATATATGATCATGCAACTACTTTAGCCAATACAACATTCATCCATGTCTCACGGAAACTTTTCTAGATGCCTTCCATCTCTACCAGGACAACATTGAGATTATGCACTAATCTAATATGTCAGCAAAGAGGTTTCATCCTAGATAAGTAGCAATGGAGAGTTGTATAGCACCATGAGCTACTTACCCATCACATACATATTAGTAGTATACTGTCATTAATGCAAACACTCTATCATGCATAATACATCAACTGAATATAAACAAATGCATAACAAAGCAATATCATGAAATGACAATTGAATACTTATCTTTACTTGTTTCGTGGGTAGACTCCTTCTTGAGCCTTCAGCTTCATCATCTTCTTTATTCATAATAGCATCGTTTATTATCCAAATGCTAAGATGGATAAGAGGTTCTTCAAGAGTTGAGATCTTCGTATTCCTCATCGCTTGAGGGATCTTCTTTCGATGGTGAGAGATTCATCTTTAGTTGCTCCCATATTCTCTTCTCTTATTATGAGTCGAGCTTCTTCTTCTTCCTAGAGTCTGCTGAAATTAATCACTTCCTTCAGCACACATTCCTTGAATGAATGAATCCCATGATCCTGGGAGGCCATTCAAGGAGGTTATCACAACTTCTGCATTCTCCACTTCTTCTTTTACCACTTCAAGTTGTTCTGCATTCTGGATCTTCACATTCTTCAACTGTTTTCTCAAAGCCATCTTCTGATTTATGTTCTTCCCTTCAAATAGCTTGGTCAAGGAATCAAACATATTTGGTGTCTTTAGGGAAGACACTTGTGGTACAAGTTGATCCATGATTGAATCAACAATGATCTTCTTGGCCTTAACTAAGTTCTTCTTGTGTAAGGCTTTGAGCCTCATCTCCCTCTGGAACTAGAACCTTTCCACTCATGTGGGTGTCCAATTCATTTTCTTCAGAGAAATCATATACTTCCATGCTTGGAAGTTGTCAACTTCACCAAGCTTATCATCAAGCTGATGTGATATATCACTTTGAAATGAGAACCTCAAATGAAATTAACAAAATATTAGATCTTACTGATTTGAGGTGTCCGTCCTGGTTCTGGAGCTAGCTGATCTAGGGTTTGTCAGAGAAAAACTAATTTTCAAAACTTGGAATCTTTCAGATCTGATTGGATAGAAATATATATCTCTTCAAGGAAAGCTTTCCAATGTACTCCTTTTCTGAAAACAGTGGATGGAAGCTCCCAGAATAGGAAGCCCTAGTTTTTCAATTTCTTCTGCAGATATGCCTGTTACTGTTTCTGCGTTATCTCTGAAATTAATACTCCTCTATGTCTAAAACTTGGTACTAAGGTATATTCACATGTTCCTATTCCAAAACCATAGTTTTCATCAGAATTTGTTTCACCAATTGGGACTTATGATTATTTTACCAAGATGACTTGTTTGAGGACTGTTCAGAACAAAGAAGTTGTATGGACTTCCATGTGTCACCGTTTCATATTATGAGTCTGAAACTTAGACCACAGACATTAAAGTCCATTCCCTTTCTATAACATCTTCATAAATTTCATTTGGACCTTTGTAGCCCAAGATATAGCAATTCTCCCCAGGTGTTCTATTTAGGGATGAATTCTGGAAGAGGCTGGAACCCTAACTTGGAGGGATCATATCTCCTAGAATATAGTGAATATGAGGCTGAATTTTGGACACAGTGTAAATACAGATTTTATCTTGGGTCTCTGAAATTTTCAATGCCTGATCCTTCCCCAATATAGGGATATAGCAAATGTACCAAAACTTAGCAATTTTAGTATTTAGGGTTTTTCTAGCTCGGGGTCAAACTAGGGTTTGACTTTCTCAGACTTTCACCCAACCAAAAATATTGATCCAGGTCTCTAAAATTCGATTTTGATGAGGAGAGAAATCCTATGCTAGGCTCACTCAGAAATTCCTCTTATGTAGAAAGCCCTAATTTCCCGCATCGAATATTGAAAATGCTCGGAATTGAATTTCGCTTCGACAAAAAGATGCGCCCGTTAATGGAGAGTCAGCCTAGCATAATTTTTCTGATGGATTGTGGAGAAAGACCAAAAAATTAAGAATCCCTAGCTTATGTAGCTGCACAATGTATTCTTCTCAGGTTATCTCTGATAACATGTTATATTTTTATCATTCAAACTTAGCATTATGATCTTAGGATCTTTAACTGAGAGAATAACATGCACAGCAATAAAACACAAGACACAAGAGACACAAAGAATTTTCTTCGGGGAAACCATAAAGGAGAAAACCCCACAACTTCCTCAGAGATAGAATGAGCACCAATGGCAACAATAAAACCCTAAAACATAAAGATGGTCTCCACAACTTCTGTCTCTCTTTCTCACACTGAGAGAGCTTCTCCTCTCTCACTCATGCGCCCTAATGAGTGAGTGTGTATGTGATAAATAGAGAGGCTCACTCTCTATTTATATTCTTTCGTTCACTTGAAACCCACTCCAACATTTCGGCCTCACTTAACAATTACTTACTAGAGCCGACATCTCTGGGAGTGTCTAATAGCCCTAGTGCCCCAAAACTTGTGGGGACTTTGCCTCCTCCGGCCAACAAGGAGGGTTACCCTTAACACAATGGTGGGGACTATTGCCCCGACTTACAATGACTCACCTAGGGTCAACTTATCTAGGATAGTCTAACAACCCTAGGGCCCCACAACTGCAGGGAATTTAACCCTTAACAAATAGGAGGGTTACCCACAATGACTTGACATGACTTGTTTACATTATAGAAACTTCCCGGAATAAACATCGGGGTATGAAATTACTCAAATACATTACAGACACATCCCAGAATAAACATCGGGGTACAATACATAAGATATACGGATGAATACATTCCAAAGTTACAATTACATCAACAAATATTAGGTCCTAGACTATCTTTTGAAATAATTCTTGGTGCAATCTGATTTACTAATGGCAGAAATTTATATGATTGAAAAATTTCTCCATGACCTTGAATCTTGAGCACATAATTGACAATATGTGACTTGTTGATAGGATGAAATGTAGGGATACTTATGTAATATCTCTTTAAATGCCAAGATCATGAAAGAATCCTCATCTTATGTAATCCTTTTATATCCTCCATGTCTAATGCTTGATGTTTTTATGATTTGACAATTCTTACAACATAACCTGTTTTCTAAAATGCTTCATAATCCATGATACACCTTTGACCATGCATTATATTTTAATGTGACTTGTCCCTATCTAAATGCTATGGTTCTCTTTTAGTTAGGCTTGGATTATTATGAAAACCTACTAGAAATGCATTTCGGTTGTACACAAAGGTCAGATCTAAAAATCATGCATAAAAGGTGCTAAGGATTCCACTGCAATTATCATCCCTCCAAAACCTATTTACTACATGCTATAAATAAAGACTTTACATTGGGGTTTCCTTCTGAATGTGGGCCCTTGAGTACTATACTCGGCTGATTTTTTCACTCATATTTAACAATAGTATTACCTTCAAATTGGCCTCCTAATTAAGACTGCCATTATGTCAAAAACTTAGATGAATGTATTCCTGACTGAGAAATTACAACATCATTAGGAAAAATATTCCTTCAACATCCAAAGGAGATCCATAATGTTCCTCGGCTATGAATGTATCTAGGTAAATGTGTGTGTTAACAGGAGCTCGCTGCTTCGAAGGATGATCTGCAGATTTCAGAAAAAATAGATTCAAATCAACAAGCTTTTGGAGGTGCAGAGGATTCCACTTTACCATTATTTTCATCTAGAATGTCTAGGTGTTTTACCCGGACATTACAGGATACACACGATCATGTTGGAGCTCCTAAGACTTATTTTGGGTAACTCATCTTCCCAATACACACCCGTTTGCAATATTAGTCAGGTTGTGGTCTAGTTGCTTTAGTCCTGCTAACCTATTTTGGCCATTAAGAGACATTTATGTAATCAGCTCCTCTTTTCTTTTCACCGAACATGTAAAGATTTCCTCAATACAAATAACTGTATTTGATCTAATTTATTTTCTAATTCTAAGATCTCTGAATTTGTCATTTGCATTATATATTTACATATATGTTTTTGTAATTAATCTCTTACAGAGTACTGAAGGCAAAGCATCGAGTTTCAAGTGGTTGATCAGTAAAGGTTGTACATCAAAAGGAAAACTATTAAAATCAAAACTTGAAGCTATATTGAAGACATCATATTCTCAAATGTCGAACATCACTATTAATGGCATACGAGAGAATGTATGTTCTACTCATTTGTTTCTTTATTGAATATATGGAGAGATTGACTTGCTGTGGTGTTCCAACTTACACCTGTCCAGAATCCAGATTGCTTTGGAAATTACTTTCTAATTATTTGCTTTTCAGTAATTGGTTATAGGCAAATTGGCTTTAGATTGAAGTCTAGTTTCTATTAGGGAAGTCTAATTGAAGTCTATTTTCAAATTTCTGGTGGAACACCCTTCCTCCAGATCGAAGGACTATGAAATTCATTTTAACGTGTACACCGAGAACAATTCAACTAAACAACTGCATTAACTTAGTCCCTTTTCGTTGCTTTAACACAGAACTTTATTGGGTGAGGAAGTCTCGACGGGATTTGAATTCAGGTCATTGGTTTCCCCACTTATCACCAGAGCACAGCCTGACTGACTCAAAGTTGTTTTTAGAAAAATGCAATTGTTTTTTTAACTTAATAAGATCTTGTTCTAATGTACATCCTTCACCCCAGAAACAATCATTTTGCCCATAGAATGCAAGGTTACAGGCAATATTATGAGGTGCACAAGAAACCAGAGGAAGTAGTTTACATTGTGTATCTCAATCATTTTCCTCCAACCAGCCATGTTGGAATTTCACATCTATTTTTGATTTGTTTACTGCTTGTTTCAATATTACTTTAACCTGGGATTCAGGGATGCATATGCACTCCCTTTATAGATATTAGTTCATGTTCTACTCTTGACTCTCATTGACTTATTTTGTTAATTTGTGCAATAACGAAATTTCATTTTCTATATTGGTACTTTAATTTTATTTAATATATAAATATATTTTTTTCTAACCAAAACCTTGGGAAATCTAAGGGATGCTTACTCATATTCGTAGAAGGAATCTCTAGTGAATCCCTTGGCATAAACTAATGTGCCTAGCCCAAGAGATTCAAATCAAGCACCTGTTGGTATGGAACTAGCCAAATGTCGAACAACATTGACAACAAACAGTTTATCAAACCCCTTGGGCTATTAATAATATTTACTTTTCTGAAAAACAATTATATATTTATTTATGTTGCAACTCTCCCTTTAGTTTTAAATGGTGCTATAGGTGCTTTTTTTAATATTTTGGTAGACACCATTTTTGTTGTGCTATTTCTTACTAATATTGTCTGATAAGGCCCACAAATATGGCTGCTCATGTGCCTTTTTGAGTCCTTGTTTGTATAGAAATCCAGGTTCTGGAACTTGAATAGACACTCGTTTGCAATATTAGTAAGGTTGTGTTCTAGTGGTAAGTCGGGGTACTTATCACCACAATGACTGAGGTTCAAACCGCAGCAGGTGTATGCTACTCAATAAAGGACTCTGTTAAAGTAGAAAAGGGATTGTGTTGTACCTGTTTATTCTTGACATTTGTTGTACATGAAATAGAGTTTCATTGTCCCTCCGTCTAAATAAAGGGTGGCTGACTAGCAGAAAAAAGATACCCCATTGCAAAGATTATCACTTGAAAATATTCAGTCATAAATGCAATATGATATGAACAGTAGAGGGCGGTTTGTTGCTTTTAAATCTTCAATGTTATTGCAATGGCCATTGCTTTTGTTTATGTGTTCTCTTTTTTCTTGTAATCTCGGTTGCTTTCTTTTTTACACTGTTTGAACCTTTTTTTAGACATCTTGATTTATAGTGTTGCTTCATTTCTTACTCTGGAAAGGTCGTTTTAGAACTTGCACTATCTGTATCCATAGAAGGTTTTGAGATCTAGTTTGATTTTCTTCTTGCTGAGATGATCCTATCTGCAAAGTGTAGCTATATATTCTATTTATTTTATGATTCCTCCCCTTTAGAGGTAGGAAACTGTGATGAAAGAATATTTGGTTATTTCATGTCACTTCTCAAATAGAGGTGCTGATCTTTATCAAATTTTACTTATGCAAGTTATTGGGAAGGACAAAGATTATAGATACATGGCAACATATGATTTGTTGAATGATTTGAGCAAGTACACATTTAAAGCAGATAATGATTTGGAGATTAAAATATCAAAGACTGTACTTCAACAACTTGATGATGTAGCTAGGGATGTCTCTGGGCTTGCAGTAAAATGGTTTGTTGTTTCTTTACTCTTTTAAATCTTTTCTTCAATTGTGGAGAATAACTCTGGAATCCTGTCTCTAGGCTTGCAATGAAATTAAGAATAACTCTGGGAATGCTACAACTATTGAGAACATATTAGGAGTTCTTTTCTTTACTGAATTGTTTTTGCTTGCTAAAAAGTTTTAATTCATAAATCCAATTTTTTGGTGCAAATTACATGACATTTCAATTATTAGATGGTAGTATGTCAAAGATGCTTGCCTCTTTGTTTCAATTCTATATCGTTTGCTAGCAATTGCTTTTAACATTAATCCAGCCCTAAAGTTATGCTTTGATAAGTAGTTACTCTTGTCTGGATATTTCTTTGCAGATTCTAGGCATAATTGGTATAACAATTGTTAAACCTCCCATGCAAGCAAAACTTGTCACTTGATCTTCATTATGGTCAAAATTCGCATCAATAACTTGCTGCATCTATGATGAATTGTATAAAATGATAAATAGTGAATTGGTCATTTAAGATTGTGGATGAATTTGATCACCAAGACTGTATATGAATATGGTCACTAAAGATCTAATATCATAGACTAAGCTCATTTAAGAATATAGATTTTCTCATCTAAGATTGTGAAAGATCTAAGATCATAGACTAAGGTCATTTAAGAATCTAGCTTTGCTCATCTAAGATTGTGTATCATCTAAGGGCTGCTAGCTAGATAGCCAAATCTTTATCTAAATAGTAAATACAACTGCATTGTTCTTGTATCCAATATGGAACTACCACTGCAATTTGGTTGCCCTTTGCTTTATTCACAAAGACAATATTACATGCATGGATATATGTTCTTTGTGTAATATTTAGCTTATACTATTGGAATTTTTTTTTAAATCTGTGTCACACTGTCTCAGAAAATTATTTATAATTTCTCAATAATTTTAAATTAGGAAGAACTTGCCAAAGACATATTCATATTCCTAATGAAAGTAGTGATGGGAGCCATCTTTTTTCTTGAAAGGATGGGGGATCAGTAACTAGACAGAGTGACCTGGGCTAGGCCCAGTATCAAGCCAACTGGATGCCACTGCACCCCATAGGATATATGGCATATGCAACAGTTTTCATGTCACATGTATCCGAATCTTGCGACTCAGCCTAGAGCTGAGATGTGCCAATAGGGGGGGGCTAATCTTTCAGCCAAGCCACTACAGCCCAATGTGACCATTATTGGCCAAACATGTCACTGGTAGGATTTGAAACTGTGTGGGGAAGCTAACAAACTCACACTCCACCACTCAAGTTATGACCCTATGACTGTAATGGGAACCATTTCAAAGAATGCTAGCTTTAAGTTCATAGTTATAGCAGTGTATTTTCTGTCTGTTGAGTCTGTAATAGTTTCTAAAACATTACATCCATGAAGTTACATTTATGTTTCTTGGAATATATTTTATGATAGACTGATATATTCTTTTACTACTCTTGCAGCCTTGTCCCAATGGTAAAGAAAGAAAGTGAGGACAAAGTTGTTGAAATGGCAAACACATTGTGCAATAGATTGTTGAATGGAAAAGAACAACGGCGTAACATTGTTAACATAGCTTTGAAGACAATTATTTCTGAAATTTCCAACCAAAGTGTTGCCCAGCGTGTGGTTGCATCCCTTTCACCTCTATTTATAAGAGGCATCGCAAGTGGGGTAAGTGTTGTTGCTTTATTGTTGCTCCTCCCTTTCTTTTTCAGTTTTTCTAAGTTTCTAGTCAAGTATTTTGATATGGAGATTTTTTAGCATACCGAGTTAAACTGCTTCATTGGCTAATTGTGAAAGTCACTGTTACTTAGAATGACAAATTAAAATGCTTCATTGGGCATGATTTTTGTGAGAGGAAATACCTATTGCAATTTAGTTATATCTTTTCACTTCTGTCAATTTGATACATTTCACATAGAATAAGCCTTTGATATTATTTAGAAACAGTTCTAAACTCTGGTGTTAAAGCAAACTCCTTGAATGTGAGATTTGAATGCCTAGTAGTTCTGTAACATTTTAGTTGTCATAATATTTTCCTCTTGTTAATATTTTAAAACATTGTAGGGTTTCTATTACATTTTACCTGTAATGATAGATATTTTCTCGAGGACATAATTTCTGCAAATGTGAAGAATTCTTGAAGCCTTTACAATTTGTTGCTTACAAGAATAATTGATATAAAATAGACCTATTTATATAGCTTTATATATTCGGGAACAGTTAAATGCTTTGTATCGGCATGCATGCTCTGTCCTAATAGTACCAAGATGACCAAAAGTTTATAATTAGTTGTGTTTAATAAAGTTGAAATGTATTCCTTAAGGATAAATTTCTGACTTGTCATGGGATGATATGTACCTTCTTCTCAGGATACAAGTACGGAGATGAAGTGTGATTGACTTGATATCTTATATGATGTTCTTCACCATTTTGGAAACCTCATGGAAACAAATCATCAAATGTTATTGGGTTCTTTGCTTCCACAACTGGGTTCAAATCAAGCCAGCATTAGAAAGAAGACACTTCTTGCCTTGGTATGTTGTTGAATAGGTTCTATACGTTGTCTTTTATGTACGATGTCTTTAATGTTAAACTTCATTATATGCATATTATAGATGGACATACACACCCACATACATACACATAAGCATAGGTGTGTATACACACATCCATTTAAGTTACTGAAAAAATATTAGTGGTAGTAACATGATGTGAGGTTTTTTGTAGACTGCTTGATGCATTGTGTTTTATGCTATTTCAGTTGAGAGATGAAAGAGATTACTTGAGTTATTTTTTTGTAGCATCACTTGATTCTAGTTTATCAGATGATTTATTGGCTAAGGCGACAGTCCAAGTGGTGCTTTTTCTGCAGCAAAGAAACACAAGGTCATATATGGTTCGGACAAACATACAAATGATTGGGGCACTTAGGTATTACTTCAACATTAGTTGAGTCGCAAAGACCGTGACTAATTTCAGGCTATGTGCTTTAGCAACATAATTAAAGTTGGAATTCAATGATGTTAACTTAGCCACTGTAGTTGGCCATCTTAAAAATAATTGAAATTTGCCAAATTTCATGCACTAGTTAACTTAATGGAAATTTTTGAAATGACTAGGCATTAGTTTTAAAGACAAATTAGAATTCACACACATTTTATCGTTTTACTTTTGTATTGGTGATTTTTTTGAATTTAATTCTCCAAATTTGAACACAAAACCCTAGTCTTAGAAAACATTGGATATATATATTAAAATTGTGATACTCTTTGTTGTTTTGAGATGATTTTCATAATATATTTTAGTTTTCCAACTTCTGATGTATGATCCTTGATACAATTTTTTTTTAGTGATTTAAGAGATTAGTGAAGTGTACATTTCATTGCTTGGGAAACAATGAGATTAGAGTAGTGTACATTTCTTAGTGGGTGTTAAATGTAGGTAGGGTCATGTTAATCTCATCAACATTATAGTGTATGGCAATGTTGTTGCTCTGCAGGTGGACATAAGTCAAGATAGTCATAGTTGTTGAAGTGAAAGACCTTATTGTTGAATATGTATTTAATCTTTATTGAAATATATTGACATTTAAACTGAGTATAGCTATCTACAATGATATGAATGTCTTCTTGAAAAATATTTCGACAGACAACTATGAATAATAATTATCATGTTGCTTGAAAAATGACGTCATTTTCTTCATCTATTTTTGTAGTACTGCATGAATAGGTTCTTTATATCTTTGACATATAAAGATACTTATAGGGATCCTAATATATTATTGAGTGTCACTTATTCTAGCACGTCTTAACATGAAATACAATTTTTTTAACTCCCCTCAATATAAAATCCATAGCATCTTACTCAGTAACTAAGAATAATTACAAAAGTTGAAGGGAATTATTGTTTAGTCTTCAATTATGCAACACTTTTTTGGTACTTAATATCTAAACACTACATTATGTTGTATGATGTAGGTTGTGTTGGTGAATAAATGTATGCAATGTCATATCAACCAAGTTTTGCATTGGGACATCAAAGGTAATTTCTTGATTTTCTCAATCTTTTTCCTTGTCTTTCTTTCATTATGAGATATGATTATTGAAACAAGTGTTTGAACATGGAATTTTATGCTTTAAATAGGATATTATATACCAATCGATAATAATGGGATTCTAAAGGTTATGGATTTTTTCATGACAAGATCTTTCTATAGTGACCAAAATGGAAACCTAACCAATAGAGTAATCACATTGTGATATAGGTAAGTGAAATATGACCTATTTTATGATCACAATCAATTTTGTCTATATTATGAATGCTTTCTTGTTTACAATGCAAAATCCATATGGAACTTCTTTACGGTGTTGATTTTGCATTCTAATGTTATGTGTATCCCCTCAGAGCTTCCATTTCTGGCTTCTTTGTTTCTTTATGTTAGAAACAATAAGCTCACTGCCATTGAGTATTCCTCTAACATGGAATGTTTTGCATTCATATTTAAATGGATGTTGTTCATAGTCCTTAGGAAGTTATACCCATTTCCAACATCTGCACAATGACTATAGAGTAGAGTCGTATGCCCTGTCATGATTGTAGTTTGTTAAGTATATTTGATTCTATTCCTTCTCCCAATGTTTCAAATCATGCCTGGTTTTCCAAAGAAAATGATAAAAAACAACCTCATCCTATACTTTGTGGCCCCATGAATACGCTTATATCTAATGTGGTTAGGGATCATGTAGATCTCCCAGTGCAAGCACTGCAACATCACCCTGGGAAGTGAATAAACATTATGAATTGGCATCACAATATATCCTAACCATTTGTCCTTGTGGCTACTCATTAGCTTGATGGAAGAAGGAACTTTTCTCATCCCATGGTGGATAGGATCCATGTGAAGCACCAACTATTGGGTTGATCATCCTCTTTTGATTCTCCTTATTGCTCCACTTATACATGGCTCTAGGATGATCATGCTTATCTACTATATCCTTGGCATCCACACTAAGATAATTGTTGTTGATAGGTCTCATATAGTGGCACACCTACGGTTGCAATTCCATTAAGCCAATTTCTTGAGTCTTGTTCAAAATTACTAGAAATGGTTTATGGATTTCATAACCTCCTTGATCATATATTTTGAACTTATACAATCTATCATCCTTTTCCGACCATTAATAACTCAAAGTTGTTTATTGATCATTTTTACCATTATAGAGGACTCTGTAATTTAGGTTCCCAAATTCTTAAAGGGTGATAGCTCAATGGAAGAGTGCCTACCTTACAAGCAGGAGGTCGGTGGTTCGATTCCTCCATTCTCTAATGATATTATAATATCGGTTAAAAAAAACTAAATTAGTAACCAAAAAATAGGAGATAAGCGACCAAACAATGATAGAGAAATGACCAAACAAAATGACCAAAATCCATATATAAAATTACTAAAAACGACTAAATTAGTGACCAAAAAATGAGATATGTGAAACTAGGCATTAAAAATGATGCAACATGTGGCGCTAATGATGAAGCCAAACATGGCGTTGATATGGTAGCAAAATAAGACCCGAAACTAGGCATCAAAATGGATGCAACACGTGGCGCTAATGATGAAGCCAAACATGGCGTTGATATGGTAGCAAAATAAGACGTTACTTTGGATGCAAAACATGGTGCTACATAGGAAGAAAAATATGGTGCAACAATAGAAGAAATAGTTGGCGTTATTTTGTTAGCAAAACACGATGCAAGAAAGGAAGCAAAAATTGGTACAAATTTAGAAGAAAAAATTGGCACATATTTGGAAGTAAAACATGGTGCAAAATGGGATGCTAAAGTGGTAGCAAAAATGGATGCAATATTGGATGCTAACATGGTGCTATTAAGGATGCAAATATGGAGTTAACGGGGATGCCATTTAAGAAGCAAAAGCAGACACTCGCTAGGAAGAAAAATAAGACGTTATTTAGGAAGCAAACCTCGACGTTGTTTAGGAAGCGAAGTTGGACGCTATTCTAGAAGCAAAAAAATTGACGTTATTTTGGACATCATAAAGGATGCTATCTAGGAAGAAAAAATATGCTTTTTTAGATGCTTTAAGTTTTTTCCATGACGCATCCCATTTAGCGTCTATTTTGACCACTCAATGTAAAAAATAAAATTACATTAAAAAGGGACGCTAATTCCAGGATTTGTTGTAGTGCTTGACACCAAGGATCCTTACACCTTTCAATTGCATGGATTGGAGGGGAGATATGCATATTGTGTTTCCTAGCAATGATATTTATAGGGTCATTATGGGAAAGGAGTTCCAACCCCAGTAGCCTTTAGACAAATCAAAGTACCTAAACAAATTGGATGAAGCATTTACTTTCATGTGTATTCATATCTCTAGTGATTTTCTCTTCCACCTTGATGGATTAAAACACCAAGCAAAGTATGGTTGAAGTTTGAATCATTGTTTGGAAAGAAGCATGATATGAGAGGCCACATTTTGAAGAATGAGTTGATTTCTCTTTAACCCAATAGTTTCCAAAACATCCAACAATTCTTCTCCAAATTCAAGTCTTTGGTCATGCAGTGCAAGAAATGTAGAATTAATAAGAAGGATGAGTAGTTGGTGCTTTCCATTCTGAGCAAGCTTGGCTCTGAATTTTCAGTATTTTTTTCCACCTTCCACTCTAGGAGACTTACAACCCACAACTAGTGAATTCCCTCACTTGATGCATTCACCGAATCCCTCATTCAAGAACAAGATAAGTTGATTCATATGGGAGCCCTAAAAACCTCCATGAATCAAGCTCTTCTGGATGGGCAGAACAAGAATGCACAAGAAAAAGGGAAGTAGAAAGGGAAGGACAAAAGATATATTGAATTCGAACCAAAGGATTAGTTTGATCCATCAGATGGATCCTTAGGTTCCAAGAAGGACAAGATGAAGAGGTTTGAAAATACCAAGTGTTCCTATTGTAAGAAATAAAACAATTCAGAGAAAGATTGTATGAAGAAAACTATAGATCGAATGGCCAGACTTCTCAAACTGCACCATATTTCCCTCCCAGAAAGTGCAAGGAATACTTACCCTAAAATAAATACAGATTATCATGAGAGATGTCATGCACTAAAGGTTGTATTTTCAAAATATTAAGCCTTCCTCATTGATTCAAGAGCCTCCAACCACATGGTTTCCTCCAAAGAGTAATTTTCTTCATTAAATCTCACTAATGGTCCAAGTATCCAAATGGTAGATGATACTCAATTCTAAGTTGAAGGGAAGGGTACAATAAAATTAGAACATGGATGTAAAACTCCCAAAATTTCATAAAAATTTAAAAATTTTCTTACGACAATTAATGTTTAAAATCATTGCTTAAAAGAGTAGCTTAACTGCTAACAATTAACATTATAAAAGATCTAATCCAGATACTATAACAAATATTATTTATTAATTTTTACAATTATAGTATTTACTAACTGCCTTCAAACTAATGTCATGAAAGTTCGATCTATAGTGTAAAAGATCTGAAAAAGTAAAGTATGAAAAACGACCATTTAGTTACTAGTGTGTGCAAGATGCTGAAGTTTGTTTATTGTCTATTGAAGGAACTTGTGGTTAAATACGAGGCTTACTTAGCTCATTGAAGCTAAAGCAGTGGAATTAATGACTCTTGTTACAGGTAACTTTTATTTCCAGTCTCAGGTTCGAGATTAATTATCCCAGCTGCAAAAGTAGAAATGCTAGACTACTTGTTTTAAATTAAGGCTTTGATTATTGCAGGTATTGCAAAACCTAATCTTTTCATAAATCCATTACTATAAAATTTGTATGTTGGTTATGATTCTGGAAGTTGATCTTGTCTTGCTTAACAATTAATGATATATACTTCTATATATCTAAAACTAGGCTTGTAAAGTAAATCATTACCTTGTTTTGTGTGATGGCATGCTAATTAAATAAAACAAGCAAAAACGGTAAAAGAGAAAATTGCTTAATCCTAAACTATATTTATAGGTTCCACCTATATAATTATAGTTCCCATGTATTTTGAGATATAAACATTTTAAGGATTAAAACTTGAAATACCAAGTTTTACTATGGAAAACTACTAACAAGTTTATAAGGGTTACTATGTCAACATGTTAGTCATATTTCTAAGTTTTGATATGCAAATATATAATGATATTTATATGTTTTAAAATGCATGTATATAAACAACATTTATAAGTTTTTATCTGTAAACATATAATGCTTATAGATTTTAATATACAACAATTAACAAAGTTTATTATGCAGGCCTTGTACCATGATGTTTGGACTATAAGGAAGCTCACATCGAAACCCATAAGATTAATATCAAGGCAGAATCCACGTGTGACAAGCTTGTTAGTTAGGGTTTAAAAGTGTTAAACCTAACTATAAAGTCAAACTAAAACCTAAATCCTCGCTTATTCTCCATCTTTTTCGCTGTTGAGAGGGCAGAACCGACAGGCTCATGGCCTCATGGGCCTGCGTGGCCAAAGTTGAAGCTAGAGTGCGTAAAAACCTTTTTATCATTCAATACTAAACTTCTCTGGTTATTAAAGAGTGGTTACTGGAGACATCTCCCGTCGGTAGTCTTTCTGGTTCAATTTATCGGTGGTTTCTTGGCTTTTGTCGTGGTGAAAACCATTCTTCTTTACCCTCCACCGCACAGTGGTCCCAGGCTGAGAGCTGTTTCCAAACGGTGGTTTGATATTAAAGTTTGCGGCTTTGTGAAATATGCTTCAAGTAAAAAACTTCTTCTTACACCTCTGTACATTTCGATCTATTTTTAGAAATTACGATGGTATCCAATAATAAAATATTAATGATTGTAAGTTGTGGTTGCAGGTTGACGAAACCCTTGGTCGAGAAGGGAAAAATTAAAGGCTCGTACTGGAAATAGCTATTGTTGTTGCACTTCAACAACATGTAAGCCTCGGTTGTAACCCATGAGGTTTCCTTCTTTATGACGAGATGGGTCTGTTATTGATGGTAGGAGGAGCAATTGAAAGAAGGAGTTTCATGAGGTCGTGACTAGATTGGTTAGTTGCGATAGTGAAATGTTAGGGTTGCTATTATATTTTGAGAAGACCGTGAGGCTTATACTGTTGTAACTTCTTTGTATAGAATATGATGGGGTTTTGAATATAATTTATTTTTACAGTTTTTAAGTTAGTTTACTTGGAAGATGTTTTTGTTCTTTAAACTTTCAAAGTTCTAGTCTGGAACTATGGTAATGTAGCTTGAGGTTTTCCATTTTAGTTTTATAAATAAAACTTTGTTTAGAGAGCTCTAAAATTGAATAATGGTGTTTAAATGGTAAATTTCCTTTATTACAGAGCAGTTGTTTCTTTTAAAAGTTAGGTTATTTTATTATTTATAAAAGTCGTAAGGTCGCAAGCTTGTAAAAGGTTAGGTTAGGGTTTAAATTCAGTAACCCTCACTGAACTTATTAAACTCTGCAAAAATATAAATATTTATACTTGTTATGTATATATTTGTTTTTATTTAGGGCATTTATAGATTATGTATAATATTTATATATTGAAAGATTGAAAAACAGTGAAGGTTTGGATGAAACTAAGAACACTGTAACTTTGAGGGAAAAAGAAAAGAATACTTGTTTTAACAGGTTTTCTTGTTTAGGGTTATGACCCAAGTAAAAGAAAAATATAATATTTTCATTTTAAATTTATACTTTGCATTGTTTTATGTTTTTACTATTTATTATTTAATATTTGATTTATGTTAATATTTAAAGTTTCATCAAAAATATTTGATTTATGTTAATATTTAAAGTTTAGTTAAAATTATTTGAGGCTATAAGAATTAAACCCAAACCTTGTGATAAAGCCACCATAACCCCATGTAAATCATATGTTACACTATATTATAATCCATATAGTATAATATGGTATAACCATATGATATAACCTGGAGCATAACAAAGCTACCATAAAATATGTATAACCATATTATAATGTGGAGCCTTACCTTATCCATATATTACCATGCGTCACATATGCTAAACCATAATAATATCTAAACAATATTCAAACCATATGTTATCCATAATACAATGTTGTAATATATATACTGGCCAACATGTTAAAAGAGCACGTAGAAGGGAGAGACCCACGGGTTTGACCCCGGGACCTCCTCCCCTTGCGCCACATCAAAAATTCCACCGAAGTATCAAGTATCGGGGGAACAAAAAGCTTATATTATGGAGACGAACTGCCAGCGCTTCTAACCAATGCGCCAAAACAAGTTAGTCATTGCAAGTGATGGCACCGAATAATTAAAACTTAGCACAGAGGTTATGGTTTCAAATGGGGACGTGGCCCCATGGCCCGCGACCCCAAAACCACCATTTTGGCGTATAAAAACCATGTTTTCCAGTCACGAGACGGAGTTCGGGCATGTTCAGAAATCAGAGTTCGGGTTTGTAGAAACAGAGCGCTTGCATAGATTCTGAGCTGGAGTACGGGCACAGTTCCCGAGACGAAGTACAGAGCATCTAGTACTTTCGTTTTTTTTGTGCAGATTGGTTGTCTCGAATTGCATGCCATAAGAGGCCTCGGCTTAGCTTATCCAGCATGTACGTTCATGCTAGATAAGCCACCTGGTGTGGGTCCTTACGTCCTCAGTTGACAGAAAGTTTCAAAACTTGGCCCGCTCTCGGCAGCCCTGTCCGCCTCCGTTCTGCGACCGCCGCCCGCCGCTGGAGAATGTACCGAAATGCATTAACGTTTTCACCTACCATCTCCAGTTTCGATCGATAAGGTTTTGAAATTTAGATTTTGTTCTTTAACAGTGCAGGGTAGACGCAAATACATCTCGCGCTCGACAAAGCCAAATGTTTGTATGCCCAGAGCCTGAGCGGCAAGTATGACATCTCAAACTACCTGCTCGAACGCAGTTCTTCTCCTCCTGAAATGGTCGATTCCGTGGGCGCTCTGAAGATCAAGATGACGGAAGACAGGCGCGGCCGAGGACTCTACGCCATCCGAAAAATACAGACCGGGGAGCTTATGCTGGTAAGCAATGCTGTTGCAGTTGTTTATGATAAAGTCTTTGGAACTAACAAGGCGCCTGAAGAAGCTCTTGTCGCCGCCGTCGTCGGTGAGGCTAGGAAATCACAGAGGTTACTCCAACAGATTTACAGTTTAGACCCATACCCCGCACCCGGCAGCAGCGTGGATGTTCCAACGATTGATCTGTTTAAGGCGTACGGCCAAGAAGAACAAAGTGAAAATTTGCGGATGGATGTTAAACGTATTCGGGATATTATAGATCGACACTCATTTGGTGGAGCTAGATTTCTCCAGAAAGACCAGATATTTTGCTGTCTTTGGCTACTGCCGTCCATCATTAACCATTCTTGCTTGCCGAACTCAAAATGGTTGGAAGTGGGAAGTGCCATGTGTATCCATGCCGCCAAACCCATCGAGAGAGGAGAGGAGATCACTATTTCGTATTTTGATACCCTCATTCCCTTGACGCCGTGCGAAGCCATGTGCGAGCGCTGGGGTTTCAAGTGCAAGTGCAGGAGGTGCAGGGGGGTTTCGGCCGTCAATAATCAACTGGATTGTAATTATTAATCAACTGGATAGTAATTATTAAAATGATATTCCTCGATAATGTTAAGGGCTAGGTTGGATCGTAATTATTAATCAACTGGATAGTAATTATTAAAATGATATTCCTCAATAATGTTAAGGGTTAGGTTTAATCTATGACTCCATGAATCATATAAAAGATTAAATTTTAATGTTATTTTGTTATCAGTGGAACATTAACTAAATAATATTAAAGTTAACAAAAATTGCATAATTGGTAAATAGAAAATTGGATTTAGTTACATCATTATAGATTTATCTCAAAATGAATTTAACAAGTATCAAATCAGGAATCAAATCTAATCTTAAAATGAATTTATTATCTTGAAATAAATTTATTACCAAGTATAAAAAAGAATCAAATCTTAACATGAATTTACCAAATATAAAAAAAGAATCAAATCTCAAAATGAATTTACGATCGATTTACTAAGTATAAAAAAGAATCAAATCAGAAATCAAATCTCAAAATGAATTTACGATCGATTTACTAAGTATAAAAAAGAATCAAATCAGAAATCAAATCTCAAAATGAATTTACAAAGTATAAAAAAGAATCAACTCAGAAATCAAATCTTTATGCATGTAACTTTTTTTTCAAAATGAATTTACCAAGTATCAAAAGGAATGAAAT
>LPNX010078698.1:342088-368685 GCA_001517045.1 Pseudotsuga menziesii | reverse complement strand
ATATGTAGATGCAATATGTAATTAACATTCCATCGCTTATCACACGCAAAGAGAAACAAAATAACAGCCTCGGGCTTAATCAGTCGACACTTCAGCCCTACGGCCCAACATGCCCATTGCGACAGAAACGCAGGCGACCAGTATCGAAGAAAACATTATCCTGCTAACACTCTCACCCACCTTGGTGGGAAACGACCACATCTCAGGATAAGGTATCCTCATCGAAACTGACCCACTCTATCCTTAATGAAAGCTGAGTTACCAGCGACACTTTCTTTTGACCCTAACTGGGGTTTTAGGCGTTCAACAGCAAAACTAGATCACGAAAGGTGGCTCAATCAACACGGGCCGTAGTGAGAAGGCGACACTATTAAAAACAATCTTCTCAACCCTATTTATTCCGGTCGAGCCAGTCCTAGGTTCTACCAATAATTTCCCATCGAGATGGTGCACAACCCCGGACTGTAAAAAGGAAAACCAAAAAAAAACATGGCAACTGCGTCCAGTCCAGACCCGACCCTTAAACATTCAACAACAACGCAGTCTCTACCCACTGCGACTGCGCACCAAAGCCTAGCACAGATGGCGTAACGGCCGTCTGTGCCTCAAAAAACCCCCAACCCTAGCGCGCAAGCAACTACTACGGGCAGACAGAAAGGCTTAAAAGTTTAAAGAAGACATCCCCCCCCTCACCCTAGGTCAAGAGAATAAACGATCTAAGCAAACCAAAATCCTAGCTGGACGAGAAAGAAAAACGCGGGGCCCCAAAACTCGGCGGAAAACCAACAAACGCTAAACGCAAATGAAGGACGAGATGCACCTACCTGGCAATCAACGCAGTGATCAAGCTAATGACAGTTGGAGATCTGCCCTCGCCACCTGGAAACTGGTACAGTGACAGCTAACCCTTCGATTCTTTCGAAACGCGACAGCTCGACTCCTCGCGACAGCTCGACTCCTCGCGACAGCTCGAAAAAAATACAAAAAACCCCGTTTGTCACCATACATATATGAACAACACCACACGTGCGAGGAATCACATCAATCAGGGCGGCCCCAAAAGTTATGTCGGGCGGCACAAGCTTCATACCATCCGCAACGGCGGACCACCTACAGTCCCAACTCGCCCGATCAGTTACAAATAACCCGCGAACGAGAATCCCATATCGGGCGTCGGTGGAAACCTTGGTCGGACGACCAAGAGTCTGGCCTCCCCCGCAACGGCCGAACATCCTTCACACCTCACTGTCTGCAACGAGAAAAAGACACTCCAAAAGCACGGTTAGGCGGGAGACGAGGATTTAAGAGTCTATGCTGATCTACAACGGCGGGGACAGCAGTGTTCCTCCCCCTCCGATACGGTAGAGAGACAACGCCCGCAACATACCGCGATGAAAAAGAAACTCAAGAGTCGCAACTCCCCCCCCGCAACGACGGTCGCGAAACGAAAACATGCGGACTTGAAGATCACCCGCAACAGCGGCATGACCAAGCCAAACAAGAGTTGATAGGCACCTGCTACAGCGGCGTGGCAAAAGATTTGGAGGATCTGGAGAACACCCGCAACGGCGGGCTCGGGATAGAAACAATCCAAAGCTCGAAGGCGCCCGAAACGTCGGCCCGACAACCGAACATGACGACCTCGAAGCCACCCGCAACGGCAGGACGGGTAAGAGAAACTTAGAAGCTGGAGAACGCCCGCAACGGTCGGGCAGTCAAATGAAAATCTCCCGATACAAGAAACTTTGAGCGAAGGCTTGAAAAGGTTTTTTGCAAAACAACAGAGGGCTCGATTTTAGATGGAAAAAACCTCAAGTTTTTTAAACGATGAGAAACCACTCAACTTACAGTATTCAAGACTCGAGAAAACACTTCAACCTTCATAAGCTGAAATCAAAAGGTGGAACCAAGAAGAGAACTCACTAACTTGAAGAAAAGGAGGGCCCCAAATTTTTTAGAATTTTGGGAAATTGTTGCAGGTGCAACAGAAACAAAAGTGGGTAAGAAAGATCCAAGGTTATGATTTTTGTATTGAATATGTGAAAGGAAAGAATAACATTGTAGCAGATTCATTATCTCGAAGACCTTCTTTTTCTGTCATGGACATTACAAAATATTGGAAAGACATGCTCCTAGTTGAATATGCCAAAGATAAGATTGCTTGTGATGTATTAGATGGACTCATGGGATATGATAACTACATAATTTTGAATGGGATGTTATACTATAATGGCAGAATTTATTTGGTTCGAGATTCAGAGCTTAAGTACAAAATTTTGCAGGAAGCACATGATTCCCCACTAGCAGGCCATCCAGGGATCTTCAAAACCTATAGGAAACTAAGGAGAAGGTTCTATTGGAAGGGGTTGAACGAATATGTTCAGAATTATGTTAATGAATTTAAGGTATGTCATCAAAACAAATTAGAACTCACATACCCATGTGGTTTATTACAACCATTGCCCATTCCATAGAAAAAATGGGACAGTATATTGATGGATTTCATCACCAGTTTGCCAAAATATTTGGGCTAGGATTGCATATATGTGGTAGTGAATAGATTTAATAAGTTTGCTAATTTATTTGTTTTAAATCCTCTTTTAGTGCTGCACAAGTGGCTGACCTTTTTTTCAAAGAAATATTCAGATTGCATGGGCTCCCCAAGAGCATTGTGAGTGATAGAGATGGTAGTTTCATGAGTGATTTTTGGCAAGAAATTTTCATATTGGTGGGCACTTAGTTGAATCCAAGTACAAGATACCATCCCCAAACTGATGGAAAAATAGAGAGGGTGAATAAATGGTTGGAAGGGTACCTCCAAAACTATGTGGGAGAACAACAAAAATCTTGGACAAAATGGCTACACTTGGGTGAGTTTTGCTACAACACCACCTTTCACATGTCAATAGGTATGTCTTCTTTCATAGCATTATACAGTTATGATGCACTTACATTTTATGATATGATACTTAGTGATAGTAGAGCTCCAAAAGATAAATATTGGGTGGAAGAAAGCCAATAAATTTTAAGGCTTTTAAAAGACAATTTGCAGGTTGCCCAAAATTAGCAAAAACAATATGCAGATAAACATAGAGAGGAAAGGACCTTTCAATTTGATGACTTAGGGTATTTGAGGTTGTGGCCATACAAAAAAAAATATCTCAAAAGGAATGAAGCAAAAAAGCTAAAGCCAAGATACTATGGGCCCTACAAGGTAATCTAGGAGATTGGAGAAGTAGCATATGAGTTGGAACTTCTGGAAGAGAGTAAAATTCATAATGTATTTCATGTTTCTTGTCTCAAGAAAGCTATTTGGTGGAAAAATTAGGAAGTTAATAAGGGAGCTAATAAATGGTGTTTATACATTAGAAGGAATACATATTTATTTAATGGATTTAATTAAATGAATTCAAGTGAAAAATGAAATGGATATGGAGAATGGAGACACGTGGAGAGTATGGGGCCCACTCAAGCTAGAATTCCTATGTTAAATGGCATCCTCCTCTTGCTATCTCGAATATATGGGAATCCTAATGTTTTTGGACTATAAGGTTAATATACTTGTCCATATACTTCATAGGTTGAATTTGAGATGAAATTGTAACTTACATGGGGAGAGGAAGGGCCAAATGGGAGTTTCATGGACACTTGGCTAGATTCCCCTTACATTTATGAAATCTATGACCAGGGATAATTTTAGGGGTAAAATTTAGCCCATGGTATATTTTTAGGGGGTTTTCTCCAAAAAACAATTCACCATTTTGCATTTTTTGAAGCCCTGTTTCGCCCAATTTTGATGGGGTAAACTTTTTTCACCCTAAAAATCGCCAAATTATTATATAAACGATATAAAATCCTTGGAAATTAAAATATTTTTTGAAAACTATCGCCAAACATTTTATAGTTGGAATTTTAAGAATTGGTAAGATTCACCAACATTTATACATTTTTAAATAAGTATGGTTCCTTAAAATCATCCCTGTCTATGACGCCAACTATGGAGATTCTATGACAGGTATGACACAATTCAAATTTGAAGGTTTAAATAGTACATATATGACATGTAAGTACTGAATATATCATCTTAGAGGGTGGTCATGGAAGTTGGAGAAGGCCAAGAGGCTCCTACTCGAATTTGGGAGAAGAGGGAAGGTGAAAAGAGAGGTCGCGTGGCATAGCATGAGAAGCCACACCAATTCAACTTGGATTTGTTTTATGGATGGATTTGGAAACTTAGAAGACCAATAATGTTTATAAAATTCAGGTATCAGCCATTAGAAGGAATTTTTGATCATTTGTGAAAATTGTTATTATGAAGAGAGAGAGCTAGTGGATGACTAGTTCATGCCTTAGCCAATTTCGAGGGTGAAAGATTCCCATCCTAGTAGGTGTTTGGAGAGGCCAATCAAGTATTTAAAGGGGATTAAATGGATTCATAAGTTATAGGTCCAAGATAAAAAAAATATTTGTGGACATATCAAGTTCATCTTGTTCTTCCTTTCATCTCAAGTTTTCGCACCATATTAAAGCTCTATGAAGTGAAGCGTACTTGGTGAGCTATTCATCTCTTTGAGCGATATTTTCTTGCTCCACTATTTTGTATTCTGATGTAAATTATATTCTATTAATTTCATAAATCTCTTAGGTTGAGAGGCCAATAAATATCATGTATTATTGCTCAATAATGAAGAAACAATGTCATTTCCCCACTACCTTGTTGTAAACTCTTGTAATCTCGATGGATTCGAATGGATGTATAAAATATTGATGATTTATGAATGAATGGACTGTAATTAAAGTATAATACGAATTTCATGTTCAGTAACTGATAATTTTTGGCCAATGGGTCGAATTTCATAGCAATTGGAGCAAACTACACCTCATTTCCCCAAGGATCCAAAACTAGTTTTTATATATAATTGAAAGAAGTGATAAAAACCTTGGGAGGTCAATTGGTTATGTATATGATTCTCTGATAATGTATTATACACATACCATTATTCACTTTAATAATTCTAGTGGGTTTCTTCACATTTGCAAAGCCATTTCTACCACTTACCCTCGGGGGATTTGAGCCCAAAATTGCCCGTAAAATCATCTATCTTGTTCAGAATTTGGTACAGAATTGCAGAAGTGATTGGAGGGACATAATACATCCATGAACATAATAATTAAGTTATTATATCATCCATACACCTTATCTGAATATTTGGAAGAAATTGGGCTGATTTGGAGACCAAGACACTAAAACTAGTCAAGAGCAAAAAATGTGAAAAAATTGGAAAATAGGGCATTTTGGTAAAAAATTTAAAAAGGGACATTACATTATTATCCTCTATCATTATAAAGTGTTATTTATTAATTGTTGAATTCTCACCCTTTTTTTAGTAAAATATGGCACTAGGATTAATTTGATAGATTTTGTTTATGGTTAAGTGCTCATGTTCATTTGGTAATGTTCAAATTAGATTTTTAATAAAGTGTGTTTAGATTTTTTTTAAATACTAATAATTTTTATAATTTTAAATTCTAATTTATAAATGGAGTAAAATATAATTCAACATAAAATTAGTATGTCATTTTTCTTGTTATGTCCATAGACATTTTTATTTGAGATTCATGGTGGACTACGACCTATGTTTTTTCATCTATGACGAGGGGCTTAATACAAGGTATCAAGAAGGGTTGCATGATTACAGTTTTGGATAGAGATGATGCACAAGATTATCAGTTCTATATTCCAAAAGTTATGAAGGTCAATAAATAAAATGAAGAAATAATATCAATAGAAGTACATTGGTATGGAATAGATACACACCCATTTGATGGTGTGTACAATGCAGAGATGGTGGATGAGAAAAGGGTTTGCAGAAAGAGAAAAAGAAAGGGTCAAAAAATAAATCTTCACTGCATTGACATCTTGAAATTAGAGGTAGTTGATATACTTTTTTATGATTTCAAGTTGACAAAGAAAGACACTCTTCACTCCAAGGATATAGAGATTATCAAGAAGTTGCTTCCAAAAGAAGAAATTGCAAGATGGGAGTTTGTTAAACCAAGTCGTAAATCTAGATGGAATATGACATATGAAATAATGGCATATATGTAGACTCAGATGGTGCACCCATTAATAATAAAGAAGAATATTGGTCATCTACATCTTTGTCCAACACTTCATCTTCTGAAAAATTTAGATTCTGATGGGGTGTGAGAATCCATGGATGAATTTGAATAATTTCAAATAAAATATTTTAGATGTTTATTACTAGTGTGATGTTTGTAATTGAAACTCTGAAGGAGATTTTGAATATCTATATGAATCATTTGTTATTGTATGGTCTAATATATTATTTCATTATGAATCACATCATAATTTCTTTGATTTTATATGGTTAGAGTGGTGAAATTATATATGAAATATTTTTGTTTGTTTAATATGCAAGTTTCAAAAAAGTTGTAATTTATATTTTGGAGAAAAAAAATATTTTTCCAATTTAGGGGTTGATTTTAAAGTTTTTGTAAACAACAGTATGGGATGTTTAGGCAATGGCTCTATTTTTAACCCCGATAAAAAAACATGTATATTGGGGGGTGTTTTTGGTGTCTTTTATCCAAAAAGCGTCATTTTTATGCCTAGAGTTCTCATTCTTATTATAAATTTCTCATGGAATTCTCAATAGGAATCACTAGTTTACAATTTCTAGTTATGTGTCCTTGGTTACCACATTTGTAACATTCTATATTATAACTCTGTGTTGAAATATTGTAACTTCGAAGAATATTCTAAATGTATTTTATTGTTGTAATCAATCGGAGATATTTTATTCCTCCATCGAATGTTATTATTGTATTTGGTCATCAAAGAGTCATGAGGTAAAACCTAGGTTGTAAGTAGGGTCAATAGAACCCTCTAGAATATAATATTATATTGTTTTGTGTCTTCCTAGGTGAAATTAGCCCGGTAAGTTTGTTGGGGCTGACCGAATTAGGAAAAAATTCAAGTGGAAGATAAAAATATAAATAGAAGAGGCGTGCCTCTCATTTGGATACACACACAAACATGTGTATAGCACAGAGGAGAGAGAGAGAGACATATCTCTAAGGAGAAGGAGAACATGTTTGGGGTTTTGTATTTATACTTTTGATATATCTATGTAGAGAAAGTTTTGATGGGTTTTCTTCCCCTAGAGGTTTTTGCAATATAAAGATGTGTCTATCTTATGATTGTGTTTCTTCCAGTGATCATGCATATTCTATTGTTGTGAAATTGAATTGAATATTAATGATCTCTATATTATCATATGCAATGTTAACATGGTATCATATCTAGCATCAATAGGACAATTTTCACAAGGTGAAACTCTCTCTCTTCTCCCTCCAACAAGAAATTAAGGTTTCTGTCAAAGTTTGAATTTTGGAGATGTGATTTCATAGAAATTTGCGCCTCCCTAGAGCACATCTATTGATCCCTAGATAGAAATTTTTAAGGTGGTAGATCTCTGAGAAAGTGAAGCCCTAGTTTTGATTTGGACTAGAAAACTGCAGAAACTGTAGATCCGAATATCACAAGTAAATTTTGAGAGGTGAAGATTTAGAATCTCCATAAACCAAGTGTGCTAGTAAATTCTCCTCAGTCATGCACATCTCCTAGTAAGGTCTGTTTTTCATTTTGAGAAATTTAATTTTTTAGTGACCTCCTAAATAAGATGGCCCCAAGCACTAAGATTTAGGATAAGATAGACAACATAGATAATTTCCGAGCATGGAAATATATGATTGGATGCATTCTTAAATAGAATCATCTTGACAAATAAATCAAAGGAGAAGTTGTAGAACTTGAATAGGATGGATGTAATGTCCCGAATTTTGAACCTACCATTTATAGGCATAAGCCTATTGATCATGATGATTATATTGATGTTTTATTTTTGGGTCGAAGACCCCACTGCATATGAACATGATGATTTATTTTGTATATTGGGCGTAAGCCAATTGTTGATGATATATATTTATATATATGTTTTGTGTTGGGCGTGGCCCCTGAAGCACATGATTGATGAAATGTTTGTGTTGGGCATGGACCTTGAAGCACATGATCGATGAGATGTTTTGTGTTGAGCAAGAGGCTTTAGAGCATAGGAGTACTTACATTTGTGTTGAGCATAAAGCTCTGGAAAATTTGAAAATATAATTGGAAATGTTGGGCATAAGCTCTGGAGCATTCCATGTTGATGTTGAGCATCATCTCTAGAGCATTGGATCTTTGGCCATTGTATCCCTAGGTGTATCGTACAAGTATATCCTAGCATTTAGTGTTGAGTGAATGCTCTGGAATTGCACTATGTTTGTAACTCCCTGCTATAGGCGTTGAGTATGGGCTTTGGTAAGTGCTAGGGGTTACTGAAAAGAATTTGATAACTTCTGAGTGAAAACAACTCGGGAATAATATTGATCATCATCATACTTATTTATAAGTGATTAAATGAAATATTGAATTTATGTATTCTCATCAAAGTACTGAAGAGCTACCACATTGTACGAGGGAAATACAACATGCAAGGATGTTTAGAGTTGCCTAGCCTAGTAGACCTAAGCCATATTTTTACTTGACCTTCATAAGGAAGTGTCATTGAGTCTAGGGATCATGACGCATGATGCCCGAAGACAAATACTAACAAGTATTTTAATAATATGTATTTTATACATAGTATGTATAAATAATTAATTATGATTAATTATCTAATTTAATAAAGGAAGAAGAGAATCTCCACCAATTACTATTTATTATAAAAGAATTTATAAATAGTGGAAATATCTATGAAAGACTAACTAGGAAATAATTAAAAGTTCCTAGGTTAAGAATTAAAAATTACCCTAGTAAATTAAAAAGGGTTAAATCAAGAAATCAAGGATTTCTTGATTTAACTGCCCCTTTAATTAAAAAGTTTTCCCATAAATACTCAAGCCAAGCAAAGGCTTGGGGGTTCTGATTTTTCTCTTGGAGAATTATTATTCTGCCTGATTTTGCTCTCAAGTGTTTTCTTAGAGAATTTTCTCCTACAAGGAAAACAGGATTGATTCAGAATCTGAATACCAGATAGGAAACCCTACCTTAGGATCTCTAAGCTATTTGCATGTTGGATTCCAACTTGGGGGGATCCGGATTAGAAACAGGAACGGTTCCGGGTCATAGTTGGGTGGAACGTGGTAGTTCCCAAGTGATTTGGTCATCAAAATTAGAGGTCAGATCTGCCTTAAATTGATAATGCTGGTTATTTGAAAAGTGTGTATGTTCAACTATTGTAGGAGCTTCAGGAAGATAAATCACAGGTACGAATTCTTAGCATGCCAAAGTTCATTTCTAGGGTAATTGTAGGCAGCGTATGTAAAAGCTTCTATATATTTTACTAATCCTAGGTAATTAATGTGTTGCCTAGATTTTGCTAGGGTCTTTATTTCTCTTCAAATATTCATATGATTCAAAATATTATCATAGGCTATATATAGCTAGGTTCCCATCTTTAAAAATTTGCGTTCTGTATTCATTTCATATTAAAAAATTTATACTGTAGATTAGGTAAATCTAGATCTGCTATTTTAAATGTGCATCTATTACTTATACCTCTACTGACATATTACATTTGTTAGTAGAGACATGTGTTTCAGATTATAGTAGATTTAACCATAGGATTAAGTTTAAATAAATAAAAATATTATATAGATACCCTAGTGTATTATTTGCAACTAGACTTATTCTTTTATAAAATAACTATACATACACTTAAATAAAACTATCGGATATAAAACCCTTATAAAAACTATCTATGCATTTATTTCTAGAAATTAAATAATCTATCTAAGGCCTTTCAAGGTCTGTAATCATATAACAATTTACTTTAAAAATACTCCACATAAACGAAAACCACAATAAGTTTAAACAGAGGGATATCATGATCATTCATATGGTCCTTATCAAGACTCTACCATAAAATATACAGTCTTAAAATCTACATTAAAACACCATAAATTACATGCAGTATATCTTTAAAAATCCCATATAAGATCCATCTTAAACATCCATCTAAAAGCTTCAGCAAGTAACATTTCATACAACTCTGTATTTAATAAACAGAGGTTGTATTTTATAAACAGAGGTCATGGTATCGATCCTCATAGGTTACAAATCCATTACATAAACAAAATTAAAACCCACAATAAGAATAGTAACATAATCAAAATGCATAAAAAAAAACCATAAAGTAAAATCCTACTTCCATGTTCTATTATTTCTTATAAAAGATTTCTTAGTCTGAAATCACTCGGGTCCAAATCAACAAAGGTCATATACCCAAGCACCGACCATGATCCATTTTACCAAATCTAAACCACACAGTATTAATCACACAGGCCATGACTCACACCTTTGCATTATAATTAAAATTCTTACACTAGCAGAGAGGTCGTAAGACTCTAGCTATAGCACGGCCTCAGCCGTTAAACAATTTAATACAAAGTCCAAGTTAATTAAAAACAATGAGTGCCATCAAGGGTCTACATACCATGGAATCCACAAAACCCATTAATATTCAATAAGCAATGCTCACATAAGTCACGGCCTCAGCTAAACAATGATTTAAAACATAGTCCAACGTTCACCTAATAACCAGATGTCGTGTATAATTTAAATCACAAGTTATCGTAGCACTGTGGGAAGGATCATGCCATTGACAACATTATTTTTATCCACGTTGTCGAAATAGTACATTAACCAAACTAATCAATGACATTCACACACAGAGCAACTGGTAAGGCATATGCCTCTATTCATTAAAAACCCCAACTCAGTTTAATTACAGTGTTCAATAAAAAATGCAGGAGTAAAATTGCATGTACCATAACCATTACATTTTATCAAAACCATACATCAATTTACACAGAGTTTCCAAAATGTCTATACATAGTCGCCATTTAAGGCCGAGAATAAGGTTTTACACAGGGTGCCAATGGGCTATGGAACCATTGCTTGCAATGGTGCAGCCTATGGCTTTTAAAAGCCCAAAACCAAAACTAATGGGTTACATAACCAAATATAAACATTGCACAGAGCCAAATGGCCTAAGTATCAAGTCATGGCATAACGCCTCCACAT
Organism: Pseudotsuga menziesii; assembly: GCA_001517045.1. Taxonomy (NCBI): domain Eukaryota; kingdom Viridiplantae; phylum Streptophyta; class Pinopsida; order Pinales; family Pinaceae; genus Pseudotsuga; species Pseudotsuga menziesii. The sequence goes on along the minus strand of LPNX010078698.1, from coordinate 357,536 downwards.
TAAACATAAACCAAGTCTATATTCAATCCCAAAGGCGAAATCTAATTCGCTACAGCCTTAAACCCCAACCAAAAAACCATGCGAAACGTAGTCTTGCCATAGGATCGAAGGAGGACAAGCATAAGCTTTATGAGCAGGCTTATCATGGCCATGAATGCAATGCTGTGAGCCAACTGTGTTGTATCCACACTGCCCTCCATCCCTTTCGGCCCCTGCAAGCAAACAACCACATAAGGGATGAGAAGTATGAAATCCCTTCCAAACTGAAAACCAAACTAATGTATAGGCTTATGAGTTCACGTGGGCTTACCTTCACAAGATATGGGTCACCTCCATGGCCATACCTCTACGTAGATCCAAACAACGAAACCCCAAATGCCAAATACTTTACACATCCATTGTGAGCCAAGCCTAAGGGGAAGGATGTCTCATTTTCCCACAAGAATTAAATGCACCAGGCTGGAGTCCTTTATCATTTCCATAAACCTACTCCCATAGTCACGACTTGCTTCAAGGTATTGTTTCATGCCACCCTCCATACCATTGCTTAAACCCTGTATCGTATGGTTCATACCATATAAACATCAACACCCCAAAATTTAAAACATCAATGTTATCATAATACAAAGCTACACTATGATAGTATTATAGTAATACATAGTCATAGGTTGCGCTAGTTCAAGTTTAATACCCTTGCTTAGGATTGTAGAATCAGGTTTAGTACATAGGTTTAGAGCTTAGGTTTTAATACCATAGTATTTAGGTGTTTAGGCTTAAGCACCATGGCATACAAAGTATGCCATGTAAACCTTTCGGATTATCAAATCCGAAGCTCTGCTCTCAAACCAGGAATACAATAGAATTCACCTTAAAGATCTCGGTGATACGCTTCTTTGGTCACATAGCAACTATGTGGGCACTATAAGTGCAGCTAAAGGATATGATTGTATCTCATCGATCAGTATTTCTGAGGATCGAAACCCTATAATTGATATTCTATGGACTCTTAATATTCCTACGAAAATAGCCTATTTCATTTGCCTATTAGAAAAGGCAGAATTCTTACTTGGGAGCAGGTTCAATCCCGTGGGTTTTAGGGTCCGAGCCGTTGTGTTCTGTGTGAGAAGAATATCGAGGATATCCAGCATCTATTTTTGGTCTGCCCCTTTACAGTGAATATATTCTCTTATTTTGCAGCTCGGTATGGGTTCTCTTCTACCATATTCAACTCTGTTCCATCCTTTCTGGTGCATTGGTACAACAATACTGCGCGTTCTGCTACTTTCAGACATTTGCCCCTTTTTATATTCTAGTGTATTTGGATTATCCGGAATAAATGTCTTTTTGAAAATTGGAACCCTTCGTTTCTTTCTCTTATCTCCAGGGTTGAGAGTTTTCTAAATCTATATCTTGTTCCTCAAAAAATTCATAAAAATCAGATTATAGGTCCTAAGCCACTGAAGGTATTTCCATGTGGATTTTTTGATGGGGCTGCTGCAAAACATTTAGGAGGTACAGGATTTGTGATCTATCTGAATGATAACCATTATTTTAGTTTCTCATTGGGATGTGGATGCAGCATGAATACAAGAGTGGAACTATTGTCTCTCTGGGATGTTCTAAGTTTGATAATGGGTCTTCCCATTCACCTGATATTCGAAGACTCTATGGTTATTATTTCATGGATCAACAGACTTTCTGCCCTTGATATTCCTTCTCCGAGGCATTGGTGTGACGATATAAGAAATATGCTCCATCTTGAACCTCCGATGATCTTCAAGCATATACTCCGAGAGCATAACTCGCAGGCAGATGACCTCTCTAAACAGGCCCTGAATTTGGATATGGGATATGAAACATTCTCTGAATCATTGGATGGAATGGTCATAGAACAGGGCCAATTTGTGCTTTTTTAGTTGCTGATTCTCATTTGTATTTCAGCATTTGATTTATTCTTACTTGTCTGTTATGTATGAGACTCTCAGCCAGCAATTTTTGCTCAGGAATGTCTACTTGAGATCACCTCCGATATACTCAATATTTTTGACCTGATATATCAGGGATGATGACAAAAGTCTGCTATGATCAGACTTTTCATGTTCTTCTATTGGATGGATTTTGCAGGCATGATCATTGTATTTCTATATGCTGAGAGGTCTCTTCTTGTTTCTATCTGACTAGATAACTGATTTATGTATAATATGTCTTTTGATTCTAATGAATATCAAAGACTGGTATTTTTTCCTCTGAAAAAAAAAACCTGCCAATAAAAGAACATAGGAAATGTTAAAATAGAATGTATAGTAAAAATATACATAGCATCAATAGAAATTAATGACATCTAATAATGACAAAAGTAAGACCATAATGAAGAATAATCAATGTACAGGAAATTTAGCCATAATGGCTAAATTGACGATAACGACACTTACCAAGTTTGAAAAACCAAGTCAATAGGAAGCGAAATAACTACCAACACGGTATCGGTGACCAAGGCTGTCAACACACTATACATCTAATCTTGTCGCAAGTAATGAACTGCGTAAACAAAAGAGAAAGGGGCCTTAGTTCAATTGAACTAAGTAAGCCTGCGTAACCAAGAAATACCTTACCACTCAGTTCGTCATGGGAGAACTAGCCCCGCCACTCCACCACTTTATTCCCATCAAGAAAGTTAAGTTAGTTATACTTGATAAACAAAAGTACAAATGTGCATAAGTAAATCAATGAACTACACAATTCACTAACTCACCGACAGTAAGAAATAAGATGTACAAATAGTTTAAATAATAGAATTAAGACATAGGAAGTAAACGAACTAATAATCACTGAATGGATAGGAGATTAGCAAGATAGTATGAGCAGTTTCTGAAGAGATCGAAAGTTAAGAAGCGCATGTAATTCCGCAGGAGTAATAATGATCCCCTTTGGGTAGTTTTCTACTAGCCTATAAATTTTTATTTTTATTTTTTTCAGTTTTTGGGGACATTACAATGAAGCTAAGGATACACACAAGAAGGACCTGATTAGGGAAATTGGGATCATTGATGATTCTACCAAATATCATTTGATTCCTCAAGTGTCATCCAAATATACCCAGAAGGATATGTATGATACCCTATCTAGAATGTATGAAGGAAGGAAAATCAATAAAAAGATGAATTGGAGATCTCAATTGAAGATTACAAAGATGATCCAAGGAGAATCTATCCAAGACTTCTTCAAAAGGGTCTCCCAGTTCAAGAAGAAACTAGAAGCCATTGGAAACTCCCTTTGATGAAGATGAGCTAGTTATGACTACTCTCAATGGTATCACTAGACCTTGGGATTATTTCATCCAGACTTTGTGTGCCAGAAGAGGAGGCTAGAGTAGCCAATAGAGAATATCTACCTAAAGAAGATGATCAAGCCCTAGTAACCCATACCAAGAGAGGAAGAAGTCAATCTAAATTCAAGAAGGAAATACACAAGGAATATCAACCTTCCAATAATCCCAAAGGACAAGAGGAAACAATCAAAGGAGAAACTACTCCAACTTTTAATGTTTCAATTGTAACAAGATCAAACACATGGCCAGACATTGTCCATTGAAAAAATAAGAATACAAGAAGAGGAACAAAAAAATACATCGTGCAAACGTAACTGAATATGAAGATGAATATGAAGAGGAAGAAGGATCTCGAAGAAAACAATCAAAAGAAGAAGATGCATACGAATATGTATTATTCTATGCACTATCTAGGTCTATGACACCTGGAGAAGATACATGGCTTATTGATAGTAGTGCGTGAAATCACATGACGGGAAAAAATAAAACTCTCTCAAAACTTGAAGAGAAGAACTCTCCTCAGAAGGTATCATTAGGAGATGACTATTAATATTCCATCAAAAGACTTGGTGAAGCAAGCTACAAGCTTGATTCTGGAACACCCATGAAGATGAAGGAAGTCTTATATGTATCAGGTTTGACAAAGAACTTACTTTCTATCTTAGAATTAGATAAGAAAGGATATAGGGTTGCATTTATAGATGGACAAGTACTTATTTGGACCAAATGAAAAATCAATTGAAGACGTAGTTACCATTGGTGAAGAAGAATCAAACCTTGTTCATGATAGCACTAGACCAAGTCAATTATAGCATATGAGGCTTGCTCACATCAACTACAAATAATTACCCCATGTGAAAAAAGTAGTTCTAGGTTTACCCTATTTAAAGATCAATCATGAAGGCATTTGCAAAGGACATGCGAAAGGAAAGAATATCAAGAATCTATTTCTGAAGAGTGAAACAAAGACTAAAGGTACATTGTAATTAATTCATTCAAATGTATGTGGTCCAGTGTCCTCCACAAATTTGAGTGGTTATGAATATTATGTTGCATTTATTGATGACTATTCAAGAAAGACATTGATATATTTATTGAAAACAAAGGATGACGTATTTGGAAAATTAAAGGAATTCAAATCCTTGATAAAGAATCATTTAGAAAGAAGAATCAAGTCACTTAGAACAGACAATAGTGGAGAATATACTTCAAAAGAGTTTGAATCCTTTTGTAAAGAAGATATAATCAAGAGGGAACTAACCACTCCCTACAATCCTCAACAGAATGGTGTTGCAAAAATAAATAATATGACCATTATGGAAAAAGTGAAGACAATGATACATGATCAATATATTCCAATGCATCTATGGGTTGAAGCAGCAAGAATGGCAGTTTATGTAGATAATAGATTATCCCACAATTTCCTTGGATTTAAGAATCCAAAATAAATGTTCACGGGAAAATCTTGAAGTGAGCAACCTCAATATATTTGGTTTCCTAGTATATGTTCACATACCAAAAGAAAAGAGAACTAAGTTGGACCCCCGAGAAAGAAGGAAATATTTATTGGATACTATGATGTCTCTAAAGCCTTAAAAATATACATTCCAAGATTCCATCACATGGATATTAGTATAGATGTAACATTTGACGAAGAAGCAGCTCTCAAGAGATCCATAAAGTTCCATCATGAAGAAGTATATGAAGAAGATGCACCTCCAAGAAATATAGAAGTTACACCCTCCCTTTAAGAATAAACATTAGAGGACCATGATATGCTAGAAACTCAAGAACCTCCTACTATTAATATATCATGAAGGAGAAATATTGCTTGGGTAAGAGAAATTTTACAAGAAGTAGATAAGTATGGAGTTCTAGAAGGCTCCACAAGAGTAAGCAAGAAGTCAAATCCATTTTTCGGTTTTGTGGATTTAATGTGTGATATGGTAGATGAAGAACCTACCAGTTATGGAGAAGTTGTACAGAAGAAAGAATCAGTAGAAGAAATTATGAAAGAATATCAATCTATAATGAAGAATGATGTTTGGGATATAGTTCCCAAACTAGAAGGAAAACGTGTGGTAGCTTCCAAGTGGATCTACAAGCTTCTATATACTCTACTTCAGCTATTCTGAGAGAAACTCTAGATTGCTTCCCACTAAACCATGAGATCATTGATGCTATTTATGAAGCCATATTGCTTTGAAAGTTGATGTCATTTGTATTTGACCTGGAGTTGGATACCATAATGATTCTATGTAACAACTAGAGTTCTATACAAATGATAGAGAACCCAGTGTTCCATGACAAATCAACGCACATAAAAATAGGGTATTTTTACATACAAGATATGGTACGTAAGGGATCTATGAAGCTCTGATTTGTGATTATTAATGAGAAAGTTTCTTATCTGTTGACTAAGCCTCTATCTTGAGTAAAGTTTGAATACTTCTGTGACAATCTTGGTGTAGTCCGAAAGGACATTCCTCGAAAATAAGAGTAGTGATGATGATGTTGTAGACCTTCCTCGAAAGGTGGAGCAGTGATGATGATGTTGAAGTGCAATTTTATCATCCCTAGACATATGTCCTAAATTAATCCACATAAGTTTGTCTCTATGAAGTGGTGGGATTGTATCATCCCTGGACATATGTTCTAAATTAATCTGCATAAGTTTGTCTCTGTGAAGTGGTGGGATTGTATCATCCGCGTACATATGTCCTAAAGTGATTCACATACTTTTGTCTCTATGAGGTGGTGGGAATTTAGTTGGGAATTCAATATTTTCATCATCTGTAACAGGTTCGAGAATGGTTTGTTTCCCATCTAAGCAACAATCAAACGAATAGTCAAAACCCCATTTATTAATTTTTGGGGAAACCACTACATATATATGAGTTGTGAAAGGAAATAGGTTGAGTTAACAAACCATTTATTAAAAAAGGTATTGCATGTAACATAAATAAAATTTCTTTATATGTAAAGGCTTGTAGTGATTTAGATACTACAAATTTACTTTTTTGTACCTTCTTGTATGAGATCCAATATGTGATCATAATCTGTAGAAATATACGTCTGATCACTTTCCATTGGGTCTATTTCATTATCCTCTTCAAATTGGTGGAAAGTGTCACTCGATCCCATGTATCAACCCTATATGTATACTCACAATCATCCCATTCATCGATGCTACAAGAACTGCAACTTTAATTTTGTCCATATTTGTGGGGTCAAGTTGTATGCACATCTAATTAAATGAAAATGTCAAGTTCCATGCACTTTGTTCACCCGATGTGTGTTGGATCGGTCCACATTTGTCACGTCCCAGAATATTCTCCAGACAACGTTTTTCCTTGTTGCTTGTTCTCCCATCATAGATGCACACCATTTCACTATAGATGCAGCATCTCCAAGGAGAGCACCTATAAACTCCATCTCTTCCCTTCTAAGGGAAATTTTATGAATGCACCTGTGCCAGCGTGTTCTCCTTTTCCATGACTAGTTTCAAAGTAGTTCTGTATATGTGGCGCCTTGTATTTTATGTGCAACAAACACAAACATTTAAATACATGTGCACTCTTGAACTAACCGGCACAACCATCTGACCAAATCAAATGACGACAAAACGATATATCCATTGCTATCACATGATCATAAAAAAATTTAAAGCAATGTTGCACGTAATGGATGTCATGGCTCCAGTTGTCACTTATGTAGAAGTGACATTCTTTCAATATCACACATTTCTCTTCATTATTATTTTTCCCATGTCGATAAGTGATATGGACCATTATGCTCACCTTCTTTGAGTGATAGTACTAACTTTGTATTTCAATTTGTGGTTGTAGGGTGTAGTTTTTTACAAATTCAACCAATCATAGTATTGTTCTAAGAGGGAAGGTGTCTTGGCATATTATGAATTGCTCATATTTCCACCATTCCATATCGACATGTTGAATATACTGTTGGATCTTTCCATGGAACTCTGAAATAAATTCACATACTTTCACTTGGTGGGAAACAAAATAAACAATGTTATAAAACAACATAAAAATATTTACATGATTATTAATTATGTTAATAAGCCACATAAATAATATATGTCATTTAAATGAGTATTATTCGCATACATTCTCACCTGTGAAGTCGCCAATTTAATCTTCCTTCTTTCTTTCCCATCATGTTGCTGATGTGTCTCATACTGATAGTTCTTCTCGACAATTGTATTCATGAATCGTTCATATTCACTCTCATGGATGAAATCAGACCATAATGATATCCCACAACTTTTTTGCAAGAACCCTATACACTGTTTTAAGTAATATGTCTTCCCATCTTGCCTCGAACACATTATGGTATGGATGAAATCTCTAGATGACATTGGAGGTACTGTACTTGAGCATTCCTGCACATGCCTAGGAAGCAAAAAATGATGTATATGTGTAAATGTATGATAATACATATCAAAATCTATGTGGTACATACAACAATAAGTGTTTCAGATGGTAGTGATTCTCTAACATACCAAGGCTTGCATTTTTCAAAAGATATTTTCACAAGCCTTAGCTCTACGTGGGGAATTTTAAACATCTCGAATAAATGAGTTTGTGTCATGCCAAGATAATGTTAACACATGGTTCATTATTCATAGAACCCCTACAGCGTTTTAACACATTGTTTGTGTTAGAAGAAGGCCTAGTGTTATCATGCCAAAGTGTGTGCACTAGTCCCTTCACTGTTTCAACTAACTTCATGTATTTACAGGGAAACATACCAATAAATTCCCATAATGTTTCCATTTGTCCCTATACATCAAGGCTTTCTATTCTTACAGGACATTTTTAAGTGTATTTGGATGTTAAGGAACAAATTGTGATGTGCATTTAAGTAAACAACGTTTTCTTGTGGATCTACTTACAATTGGTTTAGCCAAGATAGAGCGAGGCACACTACAATCCTCTGAACGAGTTTTTTACCAATAAATTTGAATGCAGAAACAAGAGATTTCACAATGTGATTACTTGATTCAATATTATTCAATGTTCTTATGACTAAATTTCTTCTAATTTTTTCCATACTCCTAGATTTAATCAAAACTAAAAAGAATTGACATTTACTGACTTCAGATTTTTTATCAAAATATTTTTTCATTATTTGAGAAAAATGACAATGGATAGTGTGTTTAGGCACCTTACCTTCCATGGAAGTCAAACCAGTCTCGTCCACTTGTATGCATTCAAGAGTTCTCTTTCGTGTTGATGCGAGATTTTTTGCGGTTTGAAATGATGGAGTGATGTTTACATCCACTAATGGCTGACAAATTTGATTGGGAGATTGGACCACCTCTCATGGTTGTTGCAAAGCCAAATTTTCATTGTCAGGAACATAATGACTGAACTCTTCACAAAATTTTCCACTTAATAATGCACAAATATTTTCATCCTCCCTAGAACCAGCTTCCATTAATGTTGCATTATCCTCCTCAACCTCTATGTCAGGTATCTGTGCTTTTCCCCGAGATGTTGAGGCACAAGTATTTTATGCAAAGTGTAGTGTTCCATCCAATGAAATCAATACTAAAATGTGGTTCACTAGAGAATGAATGGTATTTTCCATTATCAAATTCCTCTGCTTTGACGCATCCTCTCGGGTATCCAAAATTGTATTTTCTAGTTTAGCGGGAATGGGAAGTATTTTCTCCGTGATTGAATGCCGACAATTTCTTGATTCTTCCCTCTTATTTTTTTTTCATCTTCTTTCAGTGTAAGCACCCTCCTCACTGATTTTAGACCTCTATTACGTATATTCCCCATTGAAATCGACCCAAACTTGCAAAATACATAAGTATTTGTGTAATAAATGATTAAATGACAGGCTGAACAGTTCTCTATGCACGGTTTTAGAGGAATTCTATCTTTTTCTATAGTAAAACAGGGCCATGGCCCATAACCCAACATTTTTTATAAAATAAGTATCATGTATGCGATATAACACATGTCTGGTTTAATGCATATGCCTTATATCGCATATGTGTTATGGTTACAATGGTTTACCCCTAACTGTCTCTACATAAACCATGATTTTGACATCGCATATGTGATATAGTGCACATCCGATATAATGCATATGTGATACATCGCATATGCGATGTAGTGCATATGACATAGGAGAAATTAACATTACATTGATTAACCGAAAAGAGGGGGGCTAGTCAAAGGAGGGAGAGAAAGGTCTATAGGGAATCATGGGAGGGATAGGTGGGTAGGGGAGAGATATGGGGGGGGGATGAATGGAGGATAAATATAAGGGGAAGGGTGGGTTGGGTAGGGGAGAGATATGAAAGGGAGAATGAAGGGAGGAGAAACATAAGTGGGAAGGGAATAAATATAAGTGGGATGGAGGGATGGGAGGGTAAGAGATATAGGGGGGATGGGAGAGGGAGATATATAGGAGGGAGGGATGATTGGATACAAAAAATATATAGGATAATGGATGGAGGAAAGATGTAGAAGAATGCATGGATGGACAAATGGGGTCAGGGGTGGTTAAAGACTGAGAGGGAGTTGAGAAAGGAGAGGGATGTATGGAGTGGTTGTATAGATATAGATATAGAGTGAGTGAGTGAGAGAGACAAATGGGGGGGTTCGTTAAATAGTGAGAGGGGGCAGATTCAGAGAGAGAGAGAGAGAGAGAGAGAGAGAGAGAGAGAGAGAGAGAGAGAGAGAGAATTATGGATGGAGGGATGGTTGGAGAGTGAGAGAGTGGGATAATAATAGTGAGAGAGGAATGATTTATAGAAATGAAGGATGTTCAAGGAGGGTTACACCAAGGGATAGAGATCAGATATGTTGTGCATGTGAGAGAGAGATAGAGAGATATAGAGAGGCAAGATAGAGAGATATCGAGAGAGGGTATGTGGATGTGTTTGAGAGAGACACAATGGGGGGGTTTGTTATATAGAGAGAGAGGGGTTGTGGTGTTCCAAGACCAATAGGTGTGTAAGTTTGTTTAATGGGGGAGTGGTGAGATAAGGAAGGAGTGAGGAGAGAGGAAGAGAGGGAGGGAGGGGGAGAGAGGAAGAGAGGGAGGGAGGGGGAGAGAGGAAGAGAGGGAGGGAGGGGGAGAGAGGAAGAGAGGGAGGGAGGGGGAGAGAGGAAGAGAGGGAGGGAAAGGGGTGAGGGAGAGGGTTGATGGATGGTTATATATGCAGAGGGATAATTAAGGAGAAAAATAACTATGCTTATATAGAGAGGGATGGAGAGATGGTTTGTGGATGTGTGTGATGAAAATGCCTCTTCAACCTGGAAATGGGGATGGAAGACCCACTTCACTTGATAGTTTGATTGAAAGATAAATTGAATTGTTTTCTTTTAGAACTGAAATTCAGACAAGTTTAGTTAAACTAATATCCGGGCATTTTGATAAGGACTCTGAATAAGAATGGACAAGGTTATACATTGTAGACAGATTATCAAAATATTATGAATGTGAAGGATTTGGAAGATAGATGGTGGTGGGAAATGATTTGGATAATTAAAGATCCAAAGAGTCTAAAATTCTCATCTAGCTTGCTCTCACCGCAAAATTCTTGAATGAAAATCTCTATCAAAATAAAAATAATGAAGGTCTTGGAATATGTTATATTTGTTGGCAACGTGGAGAATACATATCCCACATCTTCTTGAAATTCCAATTTTCTCTTCAATTTAGTAATTAGATAGAATGTTGATTCAAAAAGAAGGGTATTTTGCAGTACAAGTCTACAAGGGTAGGCCTACAAATATGGCTTTCATGAGAATATCTAAACAATTGTAGAGCAATTACTTTCCTAATTAGCTCAAATGTTTGTACTTCTAGGAATGTTGTGTCTTTTGAGAATTGTCCCTCCCATTCTACATAGGTTTCTACTGCTATGTACTATTTGAATAAAAATTTAAAGGAAGAGTCAAAGATTAAGATGAATGTACATTCCCATACACATATTAGTTCATTTAAACATAAAAATATATCATTATATAAAGGTACCATGCACCAATATTCTACCAACGGTGTGTTAAATTTTGTCATCTTCTTGCATAAAACAAACAATATGCAACCCTTCCATTGGATTAGAGTAGCACATCTGAGTATCCCAAGATCTTGGGATCCAATACAAAGATTCAATTCCAACATCCAAGCCCAACTATTAACAAATTACAATGATTTGCTATCGATATGCAATGATCGGCTGGCAATAATTTTCCAGATATATACAATACAATGTATAATATGTAGGATAATTTTTTACAAATTTATAGAGTCTCAAATCCACAAATATTAACCTTTTAACTCTTTATGCAAGTATCAATATATATTTACATTATTTGTATTCTAAATCCATATGCAAGCATAGCTAATTTAACACATTGGAAAAGAGGAAAACTCATTCTAAATTACCTAGTAGATATGAGAAGCTACAAGATACCCTTTCCCCACTTTTCCCTTCTTATCTTTATCCTACTAACAATTGATTTGAGGTTGGTAGAGACTTGAACAATGTTAATTGAATTGCTTTGTCTAGTTTAGGAAAAGGGGTTTTCTTAGTATAAATTATATGATTCATAACTCCTCTTCATCTTATTGGAAGGGAATTTAGACAAGGACTCCTAATTCATTTATGTATCCATTTCAATAACATTCCCATAAGGGTTGATACATTGTTTTACCCAACTTGCATTTTTTATTACATATGTGATTTATATCGTATATCCGTTATAATGTACATGTGTTATAATGTAGATGTGTTTTATATCACATATGTGTTTTATATCGCATATGGCTAGGACAAATAAACTAGGGTTATTACCTATATTTCATAAATCTATGAATATGCTCAATTTTGATGGTGTTTTTTGCTATGACAAACACTATGTTTTTATGAAAATATAGAATTTTGTCCAATATGATCTTACAATTCTGAATATGTAATTTTTGCCTACAAATTTATGATTTATTTATTTATTATTATTTTCCTAAATGATACACATTAGTTTTTAAAAATAGACACATCCATTGTTTTTAAAAATAGACACATCCATTTCACAAGAAAACTATATGATGCACTAGAGAAGAGGGAGCTCTACAATCCTATATATTGAAATCTAGAATTTCATTAAGTTTAGCCCCTAAAGTGTTGCACCCACACAAAACATTCTCATTTCAAGTTTTTTAGACTTCAATAATTAATAATAATAAAAATAAATCATGATTTGTTTTGAAAAAATAGTGTTTCACTAGTACCATAATTTACCTCATATAGTGTTGCACCTGCACAACCATATATCTTATGATGTGCTAAAAATTTGAAAACCCAATTTAATGGAAACAAATTTTTTAATCACTTTCACAAATTTTATATAGATAAAAGTTATATATCATGAAATATTATTCAATTACCTAAATTTTGTCTTTTTACCTAATCTTCAAATTGGTTAGGGAAATACGCGTAATGTCACCTAATGTCAAAGTTTCCATGTTTTTTCAGTGTTATGTGGCATCTAAAGTGACTTTAAAGGAGTCCATGATTATGCATTAGCCCCTAAGTAATCATTGACAACAAAATTTTAGTTGCACTAAATAATTTTATCTAAAATATCATCCCAAAAATTTTCTAATAAACCACATAATTGGATACCACAAAAAAAAAAACCTTCAAATCTATTTTAGAAGATCAAGTTGATGAAAGGATATGGTTCGCTAGGAATCCAAATTATGACCCACATATGCCAAATGAGTTGAACTAGAAATGTGCTACATGAACTCTTTATTATGGCCAATGCCATATTCAATTGCAGATTCACACTACAATAACTCATAGAGACTACAAAAAAATGTAGTAATCAATGAAACTCTAAAACACACATTCCTCACCTCAATATGAATTTCAAGGAGGATAAAATAATATCCTTTTCTTAAATACAAAATCCCTTTTCACAATGTACAAATGAGTCACAAAAAATGCCAAGAACTAAATAAACACTAGTATAAATACTAACATTTTTCATAACAAAGTAAATCCTATCATGGCCCCTAGAAAATTACTCTCATGTCTATGGTTTAGGAATTATATATGTATAACTAAAGAATGCCATTGGGATAAAAGAATGTAAGACCAAATCAACAAACGAGAAACAACAATAACATTTTTTCATAACATAGTAAAGCATACCATGCCCCCAAGACAATTAGTATTGAATTATTATGGAAAATCATGCACATCAATCAGAACTATTTTCATAGAAGAGAGACATGAAATCTAGCACCATATTTTTTTTGGACATATCCTCAATAACATTCTACATCAACAAACAAAACGATATCACCCTAGTTCTCTCAATGGCACAAAATTAAATTATTAGGGTTCTTGTTCTTCAAAGAATCATACCTTTTATATAAATAACTTTTCTAAGAAATGGAAAGAGTAACTCCACAAAAATAAAATAGAGTAGAGTTAACAAAAGTGTTTTCAATGTTTGTCATAAATTTAAAAATCCATATACTATTGTAGAAGTTTTTATGATATCTAAGTTACAAAATGATTCAACTAAATGTTTCAACTAGACCAAACCATAGTCCTTGATGTTCAAGGTCAACAATAGTCCTTGTTTTGTTTTCACCATCTTAAACTTTCACACACACACACACACACACACACACACACATTAAGCTATATACTTAAAGACAACAGTTTATATACTCCATCATACCTTGCAAAAGAACCTATGTAATCATTGGAAACAAAATTTTAGTTGCACTAAATAATTTAATCAACGAGATCATCCTTAAAATGTTCTAAGAAACCATATAATTGGATACCACAAAAAAAACTTTAAATCTCTTTCAGAAGATCAAGTCGGTGAAAGCATATGACTCACTAGGAATCAAATTATGACCTATCTATGTCAAGTGATATGCACTAGTAATGGGATACATGAACTCTTTATTATGGCCAATGCCATATTCAGTTGCACATTCACACTCCAATAGCTCATAGGGACTACAAACAAATGTAGTAATCAATGAAACTCTAAATCAAACTTCCCTCACCTCATTAGGACTTTCAAGGAGGATACAATTATATCCTTTTCTTAAAAATAAAATCTCTTTTGAGAATGTGCAAATGTGTCACAAAAATACCAAAAACTAAATGAACTAAGTAGAAACACTAACCTTTTTCATCACAAAGTAAATCCTATCATGCACTGAAAACAATTACTATCAAGTGTATGATTTAAGAATCATACATGTAAAACTGAAGAATACCATTGGGATAAAAGAATAATAAGACCAAATCAAAAAATGAGAAACAACACTAACATTTTTCATCACATAGTAAAGCGTGCCATGCCCCCAAGAAAATTACTATTGAATTATTATGGTAAATAGTGCACATCAATCAAAACTATTTTCATAGAAGAGGGACATGAAATGTAGCAACATATTTTTTTGGACATGTCATCAATAACATTCTACATCAACATACAAAAAACTATCACCTTGGTTCTCTCAATGGTACAAAATTCAATTATTAGAGTTCTTGTTATTCCAAGAATGATACCTTGTATATAAATAACTTTGCTAAGAAACAAAAAGAGTAACTCCACAAAAAATAAAATAGAGTAGAGTTAAGAGAAGCATTTTCAATGTTTATTATAATTTCAAAAATCCATATACTAATGCAGAAGTTTCAATGAGATACAAGTTAAAAAATGATTCAATGAAATGTTTCAACTAGACCAAACCATAGTCCTTGATGTTCAAGGTCAACCATAGTCCTTGTTGTTTTTTCACCACCCTACACTAATATCCCTTTCATTCAAAGGCCCACTTATATTGATGCCTAACCTCCCTCTCCTCTTCAGGATTAAAATCATTCTTAATGTTGAAAATTTTCCTTACTTCTTCAGGGGTCTTCATCTTGATCATATCTGCCATGGTCCGACATGTAAGATCTAAAAGATCTTTAATGTTTAGATAATTTGCAGCCTACATAAACCCAAAATATTAATAAGTCAAATTTTCTATAAAATATATAAAAATATCTATAGCTTGAACAAGAAAACACATGTGCACAACAATACT
>LPNX010078698.1:226256-329982 GCA_001517045.1 Pseudotsuga menziesii | reverse complement strand
TCTCTCTCACACACACACACACACACACACACACACATCCCTATGTCTCTCCTTACCGGTAACACCCCCTAACCTATCTCTTTCTCACACACACACATCCCTATGTCTCCTGTTTACACTAACCCCCACTAACCTATCTCTTTCACACACACACACATCGCTTGAGTTTTAAAACAATATAGTTAGGTTGAAGAGAGGAGGTGGGGGTTAAGGAAGTAAGACTAAGGGAGTGCTTCTTATTCCCCCCTAAACATTAAATGATATGTTAGACGTGCAACTACCTTCTTAAATTCTCCTAAACACTATTCGAGAAAAACGTGCACTCATTTTATCTAGTCAAAATATTCCCTAATTTTTGTTAACAATAACACACACACGTTTTTTCTCAATATAAACAACAACAATCCCTATGCAAGAAACATTCTATCATATTTCATGCAGGTTTCACAGTCCGTGCGCAATTTTAGGTTCTAGACAATGCGTTCATTATCTTCTCCACCATATTATCACACAAATCTGTTTTTTGACATCAAGCATCTCCATCACAATTGTATAAGTATTGCTTGGAGCATGGTATACATTGAGGAGAAAGAAATAAAGAATTAATTGAGTAAGAAAGAAACCAAGCTTGGGGAATATCCCATTTAGGAGCACCATAGAGCATCTCCACCATTGTTTTTCTTGCAATTGAGGAGCTAGCAAAGGAAACATTAATTTGGTCATTGTGGTGGAGTATGTAGACACAATTGAGCAAGAAAAAAACCAAGCTTAGGGAATTTCCCATTGAGGAGCACCATATATCACCTCCATCGTTGTTTTTATTACAATTGAGGTGCTAGCAAAGGAAACATTAACTTGGTCATTGTAGTGGAGTATGTAGACATAATTGAGCAAGAAAGAATGCAAGCTTGGGGAGTTTGCCATTGAGGATCACCATAGAGCATATCTACCATAGTTTTTCTTGCAATTGAAGAGCTAGAAAAGGAAACATACTTCCCTATGTTCCCCCTAACTTGAGTACCAAGAAACAATTGAGCAATAAATAAACCAAGCTTGGGGAGTCTCCCATCGAAGAGTACCATTGAGGAGCTAGAAAAGGAAACCTTCCTCCTAATCTTCCCCTTAATTTGATTATTTAGACACAATTGTGCAAGAAAGAAACCAAGCTTGGGTAATCTCCCATTGAGGAGCACCATATATCATTGATCATTGTGGTGATTGGAAACTTACACAATCAATCACAAAAATCAACAAGGAAGAGGATACCCAATGCAATCCTTGAAGAAATTAGAGAAAAGAAAAGAAATGACATGACCAATCAAAGACGCTCTATGGACACTCAACCAATTCCAGTTGTTGAGGATGGCATAGTTCTTCCTACCAATCCACATAAATAAAGAGAAAATCATTCACTCGAGGGGCATTCGGCCTCCATATCAGTAGAAGAACCAGCAGTGCATGGCACTGATCAAGGAGTAAAATGTAGGTGCACATCAAGGCCACCTGAAACCTTTGTAGATTTAATTGGATGTTGGTATATAAGTGACTAAGTTAGAGAGATGTTGAATGCCAAATGTATGCTCAAAGAAGACAATGTTGTTCAGACCACCTAAGAGGATTTCCAATTGCCACCATCCAACCAATAGGAAGACATGGAAGGAAATGAAGCTCATGCTCAAATGCTAGACTGACCAGGTGATATGGTACAGGGTGTAGTTCCAACCTCCCTACCTCCTATAGGAACTTCACGCCGAGGAACTCCAAAATGTATGTAGATCGATGAAAGTCTCATTGGTTCCCTTGATTGTATGATGTCTAAATACAGTATTGCATATCAATCTCAACATATACATGTCAACTATTTTGATTCTAAATGTGATGGAGATAAGTGTAGATTATTTATATCATTGTTAAAATCTAGGTCTATGACCGTTGTTAGGAAAAACTTAAGGATAAAGATGATAAACAGTTCTGAACCAAGTTCTCATGTTGCCAAAAGTTTATTAGATTCATTTAGTACTATTGGAAATAAATCACATTCAAAGGATCGCAATGCAGCTAGTCATGTGTTGTCACAATCAATCATGAACAAAAGCACCAAGGCCCTTCGACTTATTAAGCCTACATCCAAACTTGTAGATTGGATATCAAAGCACTCCGCTTGTATTTATCTAGAAGAGAACAACTTGGCTCTAGTCAAATAGATGTCTCTTCCTTCATTGGAAGGTTTCCACACTCTGATATGAAGCTCATTGATGTGGTAAAGGGACTGGTACAAGAGTTTTGGCGTGACAATTTCTAGACCTTCATCCAACCAAAAATATGTACTAAAATTGAGAAGGAGTTGAAGGGATTGTGAGCCCCACATTAAACATTTCCTTTACATGACACAAACATAATTATATGAGAGATTTGGGCATGGACATAATGAAATTAACTTGACCCAAAGATCCTTCGAGAAATGAAAACCATAATATGTTAAAATAAACACAACTCGTAACACATGTTGTTGTCAATATCACATTAAGTATGGTTATTATTATGGCACATATATACATATATTGCGTGTATTGCATGACACTCTTGTGTAGGAATTATCGACTACATTTCCACCGACATCATCTCGAGACTTTATCCATAGCATTTTGTGTCAGAAGGTTGCACATTTTATCAAAGTCCTTGCGTATATGGGACATGCCCAAGGTGTGGTGGAAGGGCATTTTTGGAAAAATGGAAACATGTCACCAATGAGCATGAACTTGGGAGACATGAAGTGAACTTCCAGTCATTCAAATATGTCACATATGATATCGGTGGAGGGAATGAAAGAAAAAAAATACAATTGGTCACCTCTCATGTTAGTAACAAGTTTCCGAATAATATTTTTTTCTTCATGTATTGCTACTTCATATATGTAATAGCCTATTGATCTATACATATTTATTGTTGATCTACTAGGTACCGGTTTGAAAATTCATGGAGGAATTCTTTGAAAAGACACAACAATATATAAAGCATGTACATGTGTCTCATTGGTAAGATGAGCAGTTTAGAAAGTGCAGGGATACATTTCCTATTGGAACTATATTATCAGTGGTCAATTTTGTGGAGAAATACAGTCTTCAACCATAGAACGAGATTCAGAGTCAATATTATCACTGAGACCGGGTCATCATAATGGTCCATATAACCTATAGACATGGGGTATATAGTACTGAAGAGAAAATGGTTATATTGAAGGAGTATCACTTTTACATAAGTGATGAAAGGTGTCATGACTTGGATTGTACAACACAACTTTCAATTATTCTACAATCACTTGAAGGATAACAATATAAATATGGAACACCATTGGATTTGGTCTAATGGTTGTGCAGGGAAATTCAAAAATTCCCTTGTCTTCTAATTGTTGTGTATTCTCCACAAGAGGTAGAAGGTGCCACATATTTGGAACTATTTTGAAACCGTCCATGGAAAAGGGGAACATGATGGAGAAGGTGCATGCATCAAGACTTCATTACGTAGGCAAGAGATGAAATTCACAACTATTTTTCTCATCTAAGATGCACAGACTATTGTTGCATGGTGTTTTTCAATGATGGGGTAGGGAGATAGAAGGAAAGAAGACCAATCATCTCAAAAGCACATGTACATAGATATTTTTGGGTGGTGGTCGATGTAGACCGATCACACCTATATGAGTGCAAGGCCATCCAAGGAACTCGTGCATTCCATTATGTTAGGAGGTTAGACAATGCTATAGTTGAAATGTGGACAAGGAAACTCTTTTTTTTTGTTATCAATGTAGAAGTGGTGAATGGGACAACTGTAAATCCACATATTAAGTTGACAGCTAGAATCGTCTATCACTCCCCATTGGTCAACAAATAACTATAGAATTATCCCAGTTGGAGGAGGTTGTTACACATAAAATTGTCATGATTATGTTATTAGATAGGTATTCTCTTGTCCACTCCAATTCCTCAAATTTTTTCCTGGAGAAATGAAGGTTCAAATAATCCCCTTCCAATTTTTCCTTGTTTTGAGTTGGTAACGCTCTTGTTCCATTCACAAAAAGAATTACCCAAGTCAGCAATGCTCCCGATAAATGAGAAAAGAGTGGTGAAATTATTTCTATCTTTACTACAAGAAACGTTACTACCTTAACACCTCCTGTTTTCTTCATTGGAGGAGCGGTGCTCACGTTTTTAAAGAAAAAAGAGAAGCTTCCAGAGGATTATCAAAGATTTCCTTCGTGGATCTCCATCCGTATGGTTTTGGACAAGTTGGAGCTTGAGATTGCCCCTTTTAGGATATTATTTCCACCTGAACCATAGTGATCCTATCATTCCTTTAAATACTAGCTCATCCCCCATGTGAGAAAGGAGGAAGAATTATGTTGCATACCCACACTCTGCCAAAATAATTATTGAGTTATTGGGGCCAAGGTGAAGTTAGAGGCAAGGAGCCATTGGAAGGAACTCTCAACACCAAGACATCAAGGTTGTATTCTCTCCAATAATTTCTAATAAAAAATATATTTTCTTTCCTATATTTACTGTTTCATATGTATGCATTGCTTGATTCCTTGGTCACGAGCATAGATCTAGTTGATTATATTGTATGCTATCATGTTTCTCTTTGTTTTTTCCATATTTTACAAGTTCTTCTATGAGGATAGTGAGGACAACATTTGAGAGAAGTATCATGGAATTGCATTTGAGTGATTAACCAGATCTAGGGGAAGTTTAACATTTGGTGTTTGTGTTTTGTTCTAGATCTGCACCATTTAGAATAGGGAACCAACTCCTCTCTGCAGGAGGTGCGCATTTTCGACTAACAAAAGTAACGACTTCGCTGGGGAAACTTCGAATTTTGAATATTTGGTAGGTTTAAACCTCCACCTTCATTTTCAATTTGTAGATATTCTTTTTCAATTGATATATTTGTAGATCTGTTTTGAATTTGATTGATTTTCCTTTATCAACCTTTGTATATTCATATTTTTGGTTCATTGGGTTTTTTGGTGATTGTATAAGTTCATTTTTGAGTCTATAACTTACTTTTCTGTTGCTTTTTTATTTTTCAAATCGCCATCTCGGGCACCGTTCTTGGGTTGTGTTATAAGGGTGATTATGTATCAATCTCCACCTTTTGTTGTTAGAATAGAGGGGTGCCACCGCTTTGTTTCTATGTGAAAGGAGAGGTGTTGGAGCTGGTAACTTTCTTGCGTAAACCTATAGAATCGGTGCCATGGCTCTATTTCTATGTACAAGAAGCGATGCTGAGGCTGATAACACCCTGTTCAATACTTGCAGAAGCAGTGCCAGGTATGTATGTTATCCATGTTTGGTATTTGATTCTTAAATGCTTGTTTTGGTATTTGAGATGTATCCTTCAGATAGTTGTAGTTGTTGTTTGAACTATGTAATTCATTTTTGAACAAAAAACTCAATAAAAAAAAAGGGGCAAATTTTTTTTTTCAAGGGCTGATGCCCCCGAACCCCCAAAGACCCTAAGGAAAAACCCGCCTATGAGCGTGTATGAATTAAGACGTAAAATCAAGAATTGTGATTGATTTTGGTCTTTAAAGATTCATAATTGGCTTTGAATAGAACTTGGTTTTGATAAATCTTTGATTTCTGTCTTCTTTCAAAGAACAAGAAAAGATTCATTCCAGTTTTCCTTCATTTGTTATACATGGTTTTTGTATGTTTTTTCCTTTTTTCATAAATTGTGGAAAAGTCATATGAAAGTTATCGTATAATTTTGTGATTGGTTTATTCTCTCTTTAGTTGAAAAATATGAACACTTTTGTATAAATTTGTAACAATATTTTATGGATTCTCATTAGATATCTCACTTCTATTTCAGTTCAAAAAGGGAATATTTTGTTTTTTCAATTAGGAATGGATCATATAAGAAATTTTGTTTTATTTTTGTATGGGATTTATTCATTCTCTGTTTCAAAGAAATTGAATCTCTCTCTCCCTTCCTTAATTAGGGCATCCCTTGAAAGTTAAAGTGAAATTTTGCACATCATACTGCATGGTTTTAATTTTTATTTCCTCACCTCATGCATCCACCTAGCTGTTCAAGATAAAATTAAGTGCTAGTTTAAGTTTGAAATATTTAGCAATTTGTGTGATAGGTTAGAGATGTGTTTTGGTTTTTAAAGGTAGGAGCTGCCATTTATTGCCTACACTACATCCCGAGGGCTTGTAGTTATTCCACATACCAACTAGTATATAGAACGGCCTTTCACATACCCTAAAGGTATATCGAAAGTTACTTCACATACTTGGTAGTATATCAGAAGGCTCCCATCGAGCGTTTGTGGCATTAGAAAACACTAATATGGAGTGAATCTCCCATGTACCTTGCGTATATCGAGAGACACTTTTAAAAATCCCATGGCCATCCTAGTACAACCCTTTGGCCTTCTTATTGTCTCAATACACTGAGAACAACACTCAAGGATATTACTATGCACATGCCATCCAGGTAGTCGGGTATTCAAGTGAGGGACGATTGATCCTCCTCACCGTGTTTTACTATTGGACCTTGCGGTATATAGCAAGTGGTGATTGTTTGACAATCCTGTGAGGTTCCAAACCTTTAAGTCACTCCTTTCACATTTTTTCTTGTTGCTTTAGTTTCGGAGTAGCGCTCGTTGTCTGTACAGTTAGGATTTTTTTAAAAGAGAGATATAGTTTTGTTACATACTTATGGCTTCGCCTTCTGGGCCTACCAACCAAGAGACTCCTTTACCAAGCACATCTTTTGTTTTTTCTCTATATGGGGAATGTTGGTCCTCCTCTCATGGCTATGTTAATCCTTCCTGGATTGACTATCAGATTACATGTTTGGTTATTCTCTAGTTCAATTATCCCATGTACATCAATTGCTTCATATCCTAATCCTTCATTATAGGAGCATCAACATCATGTTGATCCCTCTCCTTCTTCACCTCATGGGTATTCCCCCCATTCTCCCTCTTCTCATTTTGAAAGTAGTAGTACTAGTAGTTAGGTGGATAAGAAGAAGAAGAAAAGGAAGATTAAGAAGAAGAAAAACAAACAAAAAACCAAGTCTCAACTAGTTACTCCTCTGAGTGCGGATAGTGTTGATATGCACACCCAAAGACCACGTAATCCCAAATTCCCTTGTAGGATTTGCAAGGGTGACCAAATTATGAAAGGTTGTCATGGTCTAACCCTCATTTTAGAAGAGTGTTATAAGGTTTCTTGATAACGGATGCCATCAGCCTTTGGTCATCATACTAATGATCCCTCCTCAACCAGTGACTTTGTGGTTATGAGTCGAAAGAGTAAATTCATAAATCCTTTCTTTCTGTGTAAGGACATGCACTTTACTTACCTTTGTCCTCGCATGGATGAAGCTTTTAATTTGTTGGAAGATATTAATGTTTCTTGTCAACGAATTCCAACAAGTTATCATAAGTTGTCTCTTGAATCCCCGCTGGTTGACCAAGTGGTCAATTCGGTTTCATCTGTGGTTGATCCCACTCTTCCTTCCAAGAGTGAATTCCAAGTGGTCAATCCAGATTCATCTGTGATTGATCCCAATATTCCTTTGAAGAGTGAAGTTAAAGTGGTCGAGTTGATGTCATCCTCACCCGATCCCACTCTTTCATCAGAGAGTGTTAAGACTGAAATAGTCACTTGGAGAAATCTTCGTCTTGTTCTTCTCTTCTAGGAAAGAGTGAACTAAAACCTGCTAATGTTTTTATGCTTCGTTCTATCCCAATATTCCTTTGAAGAGTGAAGTTAAAGTGGTCGAGTCGATGTCATCCTCACCTGATCCCACTCTTTCATCAGAGAGTGTTAAGACTGAAGTAGTCACTTGGAGAAATCTTCGTCTTGTTCTTCTCTTCCAGTAGAGAGTGAACTAAAACCTGCTAATGTTTTTATGCTTCGTTCTGATTGTTCTCAACAAGAGGAAATTTCGTTTGTTTTGATATAACCCTCTCCAAGTAGTGAGGTTATATCCTTTGATGGGAGTAATCTAACAGAGTCTCATCTTCATTTGAATGTTAGTTTCCAAATAGTTATGAATGGTACTGCTAGGCGTATGCTTCGCACTATTATTGATGAAGGGGCTTCTGTTAGCATTCTATCCTCAACCACTTGGAAATATTTAGGTTCTACTTAGCTTGTGACAGCCACTGATCAGATACGCCCTTTTAATTGAAGACCTACTGCACCTTTAGGGATCCTTCCTCATTTTCCTATTACATTAGGAGGGAAAACTATCTGTATTGATGTTATGGTGGTCCAAGGTCCTTTAGATTTCAATATGATCCTTGGACGTGATTATGTTTATGCCATGAAGGCTGTAGTTTCCATACTCTTTAGAGTTATGCATTTTCCCTATAACTGGAATATTGTGACCATTGATGGGCTTTCTTTTGTTACACCTGACCATCGCATTAGTCCTAGTAATCAGACTGCCCTGATTGTGCCTCATGTTCTTGTGATTCCTTGGCTCTAGTCTATGGAAATCATACTAGAGTTAAGCCTCTAGATTTTATGTAAGGGGGCAATCTACCAACCTCTCAATATCATGTTGGGTAGGAGAATGTTAGTGAGCATAGTTCCCATTCTGTGTCAAGATCGTTAAAAATGGAAACAAATACCCGTGACCATAGTTCCCATTCTACGTCAAGCTCGTTAAAAAATGAAACAGATGTCGTTGAGCATAGTTCCTTTTCTTTGTGTCAAGCTCATTAAAAAATGAAACACGTTGTTGAGAAAAGTTCCCATTCTATGTCAAGATTGTTAGAAAATGAAATGGATGTCCTTAAGCATAGTTTACCTTTTGGTTTCAAGATTGCATAAAAATGAAACCATTCCCAAGCAGAGTTCATTTTCTATTTCAAGCTCGTTAAAAAATGAAGTAGGTTTCTTTAAGAATAGTTTACATTTTGGTTTCAAGATTTCATAAAAATGAAACCATGTTTCAAGCATAGTTATTTTCTGTTTCGAGCTTGTGTAAAAATGAAACAGGTCATTTTGAGCATAGTTCTTATTCTGTGTCAAGCTCGTTTAAAACTGTTCAGCAGATACCCTGAGCATTCTTTCAGCTGATCTTCTAACTTGTTAAAATGAGTAAGATGGTGTTGATCTTACTTTTCATTTTGTGTGCTCTAGTTAAAACATGAAAAGTTCTGGTTAAAACATGAAAAGTGGTTTTAGCTTACTTTACTGCTTTTTTGTGCTATGGACTCAAACATGAAAAAGGTTATGAGCGCCTTTTATACCTTCGCCATGCTCGTTAAAAACTTAGTGAAGATGTAGCAAGTGTACCATTTGCGGAATTTTGAGGTAAAAAATGGGCCTCAAAACAAAAAATGTACCATCAAAATCAATTTTACAAGAACCAATCACATTCTAGAGGATGACATCATCTATAATAGTTGAGGTGGCACTAGTTGAGTTAAGGATGCTTAGTTGTCAAATTCTAAATGATAAATGAAAACCCATAGTTAACTATGACAATATTGTAAGAGAAGTACTCATAATGGAAAAAGTACTTTTAAATTACTTTTGAATTTAATATAAATGCATTAAAGTACTCTTAAATTACATAGAAAAAAAATACTTTTAATATTTCAATTCAGTGCAATGTAAAATAAAATATTAATAAAAAATTAAAATATTATTCAAAATAAAAAAATAAAAAATGTGTGATGGTCATTTAATATATTATATTGAATTTTAAAAAGTAAACAATTATACGTACTCTTTAAAACATGACAAAAAAGAATCAAAAGAATTGATTATGGAATGAATATATAAAACCAGATAATGGATATTACGTCATATTGATATATTATTTAATAAAAATATTATAGTTTATATTCATTAATAAATATATTTTATAAATAATTTTGATATTAATATTAGTAGAAAATTAATACATTTAAAATAATAATTACATTTTATGTTTTATTTTTAATTAGTAAAATTAAATAATAATAATTTAATATATATAATTTAAAGTGATAAATAGTGTGAATATTGAATAAGGAAGTTATATTTAAAAAAAGAAAAACTAACATACTTTATTTTCATATATAAGTGCATTATTTTAAAGTACATAAAGTAATTTATGTATTAAAAAATACTCCCACTTTTAGTCCCATCAAATATATTTTATTGACTTTATTTTTAGACATCTTTTCAATTTATCTTAACCATAGTTACATTGGTTGCGGTGCAAGAGGTGAGTTGTAAATATAACTTCCCCATAAAATGCCCAACTCATAATCTTTTATTATATCTCTTATGAGGCTCATTTTATACCTCAAAATTCCCCTAATGTTTTACCATTTTTTAGACTTGTTAAAATTTGATTATGAAAAAAGAATCCCTTAATGGAGTCTTCTTTAAGCTCTTTTCAGAATCTTAAAATGTGAAAAGATTGCCAAGTGAAATTTACTTCTTCACCCTCGTAAAATGATTTGAAGAGTCATCTTCCTAGTGATAGTTTACTCCCTTTTCGGACCAAAGGGCACTACTTATGAAAAAGATAGACTCCATCCAATCATGAATCGAAGAGTTCTCTTGGGTATTATTTTATACTTTTTTGGGCTCTAGAGACTAAATTGTACGAAAAAAGACCCTTCAGAGTATTCTTTAGTTTGTTTAGACTCTCTAAACATGAACTAGACAGAGTTTTCTTTCACTAGACTCGTTAAATTAAACATTGAAAGAACCCTTTTTGGGAACAAACCCATCCTTTCTTAGGTTCATAAAAAATATGAGTTTGGACTTTTCTGAAGGATGAGCTATATTGAGTGTTTGTTGCCCTCTTCCATCTCGTTAAAAATAAAAGAGGCACTCATCAATCATGATGGGGGAATTAAGGGAAGGAAAATACATTTCATTTGCAATAAATGGCAGTTATTAGTCACCTTTGAATATGGCACTTTTCTGTATTTCATTTAGTCAATTGGGTATTCAACTTATCTCTGAGTCGATCCAATTTCATGAGTCATGTCACTCCTTTGAGTCTCTCAATGAATGCATTATCCATTGTCGCATTATTTTCTGCCTCACCAAGTCAATGCTGCTGAGTCTTTAGTCATTCTATCTGATGTTCAAAGGAAGGCCATGTTGAGATTTTACACGTACAATCAAATATAATTTTTTGTGTCAGTTACTTTTGAGTCAGTCCTATGGTTACATCATACTCAAAATTCCAGAACATTGTTCCAAGTTTCATGTTGTCGATGTGGGATTCATCATGGCTCTCCTTCAACGAGACTGTTCCTATCGACATCATCTCATCATCCAAGAATTAGACTTAGAAACAAGAAGATAGTACCTTGAGGTCTGTATGCAATTATGACATATTTTCTTACTTTCAACATAGGCTCACATCATTGACCTTTGATCGAAATATTCAACATAAAATCATCTATTCATACTTAGGATATTATACTAGGGTACCTTGGGAATCATTGACATTAATGGTGATTTCCCTCACACTTGTTAACGGTTCTCATCATTGACCGGTAATCAAGTGGTTTCTAACATGTTAGACTTCAAACCATTGTAATCACATCGATAGAATCGTACTTTGTGGAAGACAAGATGAAGACCTTGGGTATCTGTTAAAAGCGCTCATTGTTTTCTCCAGGTTGTGATGGAGTATTTTGTATGAATCTTAGCACAAATCCACATTTGTATGTGGTTGTGCTCAGATTTGTATAAAAGGTGGAACATACTGTCTATATGACAGTCTGTTTAACAAAAATGTTAAAACTTGAAGGAAACAATAAATTTAAATGGTTTTATTGAAGAGAAGCTATCCCATGCATGTACTATTGTAATGTAAAACATAAAGCAACCCTACTTTAATGACTAAATTTCATAGTAATATGACCTAAACTAATTTCATAATTCAAAACAAGCTAACATATTCTTTAAGTAGATTCATGATAAAAACTGGTATAAGCAGAACTAGATTATAACTAATCAAATAAATTTAATCTATGAATCGAAACACTTCGTAGAGAACTTGAAATCTATATTAAATACAACCAATTCCTATTTAATAAAAAGAACCTACATGCTCAACATAATTTTAGATTGAAATATGAACTACAAAAAACATGAACGATTATAAAAACAAAGCTAAACAATTCATAAACAAAATTATACTAGTTGCAAGGGAAAATAACACAACCTGCTTAGGAATATAAAGACTCTATTTGTTGGGGGGCCCTCCTAGCGAACAGAGTTGAACTTACTCTAAGAGAACAAAATTATATACAGCACAAGAAGACTTTCATTAAGATAATAGGTAGTGTTACAAAGTTTTTTAGATTGAACTAATCAAATAGAAGACAAAGACTCAAACTCCAGACTGAGAGAGAGACTCTAAAAATAAGACTCCAAACTCATTTTTAAATCGCATACAACGTCTATATATTACATTGTTCAATGGAGTTGAGCAAGTCGACCCTTTAGTGGTCGATTTCTATTCAAGATAAAGCAATCATAATGGCGAATAATTACATTAACAGTTAACAGATGACTATTCCTCTTCTTTCGCTAACCAGGTTACTTCAAGTGCGCAATGTGGTTCATAATTTAGTCCGAATCAAATCCTGCATTAAGCTGTCATGCAAGGATACCATATAGGCACTTCTTTCAGAAGAATTCTAACATTGAGATGCCAGCACGTGGTGTTGACGGTTTCTAGCCATTCTCATGCTTTTAACACACATAAACATGCTACCAAAAAATGCACAGTCTATTTGATGATGTGGACAGCAAGATGGGCACACGTTCCATATGTTCAGCTGAATGCATGTCTATTCGTTAAGCCACCAAAAAGACCATATAACCTACAGAGAATAATAAACATAGATTAATATAGCAAATGAACTCCGTATTATGCCAATTTTACCCATTGAAACAATAAAATGATGATAATAAATAGAATTGACATAAATCCTAGTTTAGTCATACCTGAGGCTTGCAGAGGGAGCTGCATGGTGCAAAAGGCACTAAAAAGTAGAAAAACATATGTTAATATGCGAAGTATTGAACTCAAAAATAGTGACAAAATGTGGACCAACAGGGGCAAGGTGAAGTTAGATGCAAGGAGCCATTGGAAGGAATTCTCAACACTAAGACATGAAGTTTGTAGTCTCTCCAATCATTTCTAATAAAAAATGTGTTTTCTTTCCCATATTTACTGTCTCATATGTATGTATTGGTTGATTCCTTGGTCAGGAGCATAGATCTAGTTTATTATATTGTATGCTATCATGTTTCTCTTGTTGTTTTACATCTTTTACAGGTTCTTCTGCGAGGATAGAGAGGACAACCTTTGAGAGAAGTATCATGGAATTACCATTAGAGGAAATTTGGGGTCTAAAATGGGCCTCATAAGAAAACGTGCTAACAATAAGTTCTCGTGACTTGGAATTCAAGAACCAATACAATTTCAATAAAATGGGTTAACCATAATGGTTGAATTGACATATTTGTCATAAAAAAAATTACTTTTTTTGTTCGTATTTTCGATATATCTCCATGTGTTTTTACTCAAATTTCAATCGAGAGAGCTCATTGGATGCGGAATTTGATTTTGCATCCAACGAGTACCCACACGAGATACTTTTGACAGACCCCACTACCCCAAAAACAAGAAATACCTGAAAAAATGTGATGATGATGTCATCATCACATTTTTTCAGGTATTTCTTGTTTTTGGGGTAGCGGGGTCCGTCGAAAATATGCAGTGTGGGTACTCGTTGGATGTAGAATCAAATTCCGCATCCATTTAGCTCTCCTGATCGAAATTTGAGTAAAAACTAGGGAGATATGTCGAAAATATGAGCACAAAAAGTAGTTTTTTTCTTTCTTTCTCCAAAATTAATAAATATTGTTTTATTATTTTCCTTAGGAGGTCCATTTTAGACCTCAAAATTCCACTAATGATTTGATTGATTAACATGATATAGGGGAAGTTTAACATTTGGTGTTTGTGTTTTTTTCTAGATATGAACCATTCAGACTAGGGAACCAGCTCCTGTCCGCAGGAGGTGCGTATTTCCTTCTAACAGAGGTCCAGTCAATAATTTCACATGACTATGAAAACATTTCATATCTTATACAAATAGGTTCGACTATTATGTTGATAACTTTGAAATGTTTGACTACTAGTTTTGTTTAGTTAGCTGACTCTTAGGTATGCACTTTATTTTATGCAGGGCAGATATATGTAGTGGTTGCCCTGAGAGGAAATGAATGGAACACTAACAAATGACTGGCACATTTCTTGGATGGGAATTAGACCCTCATTGTCTCATTAAGTGACTATGAGGGAATAGATTTTCCAATTGGTCCGATGGTTATAAAATCAAAATATTTGACACAGGTTGCCGATGCTAGAAAGAGAAAAGGTTATGTATTGGAAGATTCTAGACCAGGTCAAATTGCATACCATTATACAAACTTAGTTATTGGCACAAAACTCTAGCTGCAAACAATGCCAAGCAAGAACTCATCAAAGTCATGATACTTGTTTTCTTACTCTGAGTACGAGAGGCTAAAGGATACCATTTCTACTATAGATGATCCCGATGGTCTAATCGAATGACCACAGGTAGGTAGTCAGGTATTTGGGATTCATATATTTTGGTTTCATTTTCTCATTGATTATTTACATCTTGATATATTGAGCACTTGATAGATTGATAAATTGAATAGACTTCTACAACTTGATAAATTGCACTTGATTTTCATTATGGATATGTCTATTTCATTTTCCTTGAATCTCGAACTTTATGCTATAAGGAAATCTCCTTGAATCTGATAATTTGTTTCTCCATGGGATCCGTCTAGTTAAGGATTGGTAATCCTACCCTAATAACGATTTCCAATCCTAAATTACAAACCCTATAGCCAATCCTAGTAACTCTATTCTGCACCGTAAACCATAGTTTTCATTATAAACCATAGAAACCCTAGTTTGGAGCCTAGCGGTAGGAATTCTATGCCCCCAGTAGGGATTCAACAAGAGTCTATGAAAGTGTGTAGGAGGTGGGCTTCAACTTTCCATAGAGTTATGATCATGGCTCGGATCGACAAACCATTGAATCTGTTGTATTCAATACATTAGGATAGTGCTATGGGTGGCCCTCCACTATGGGTCCATCCATAAGGGATCATGTTTAGGTCAATTTTGGAAACTAGGTTTTTGCTGAGTAAGGGAATGCAAAATTTTTTAACATAGAGGTCAACTTTGCGAATTCCTTGACCATGAACATGTGGCTAGCATTCCCACATGGAACCTTCCTAAACACACTTGCATGACTGACCAAAACCCCATTTTGATCCATGGTTTCCATTCTATGCACCAGGTAGGGATTCAACATGTGTCCGTGAAAGCCTTTAGGAGGTGGGATTCAACGTGCCATAGAATGATGGTTGTGGCTTAGATTGATGAACCGTCAAATCCATTGGATTTTGGACATTGAGATTGTGCTACAGGTGGCTCTCCACTCTAGTTCCATGGACAAAGGATCCTTTTTTAGGTCAATTTTGGAAAATAGGGTTTTCCTTAGTAAGGGAATGTCAAATTATTCCACATAGGGGTCAGCTTTGCATATTCCTCAACCGTGAACATGTGGCTATAATTAACACATGGAACTTACCTAAATGCACTTGCATGACCCACCAAAACCCCTTTTTGATGCAAAATTTTTGTTCTATGCCGCAGGTAGGGATTCAACAGGTGTCCGTCAAAGCCTATAAGAGGTGGGATTCAACGTTCCATAGAATGATAGTAGTGGCTCGGATCGATGAACTGTAAACTCTTTTGAATTGAAGACATTGGTATAGTACTAGTTGCATCCCTATACTATGGCTCCATGGACAAGGGATCCTATTTTAAGTCAATTTTGGAAACTAGGTTTTTGCTGAGTAATGGTATGTGAAATTTTTGCACATAGGGGTCAGCTTTGCAAATTCGTCAACCATGAACATGTGGCTAGCATTCCCACATGGAACCTACCCAAACACACTTGCATGACCCACTAGAACCATGTTTTGATGCATGATTTCCATTCTATCTCCTTGGTAGGGATTCGAGAGGTGTCCTTGAGAGCCTCTAGGAGGTGGGCTTCAACATGGCATAGAATGATGGTTGTCACTCGGATTGATGAATTGTTGACTCCGTTGGATTCAAGACATTGGGATAATGCTGAAGGATGGCCCTCTACTCTGTGTCCATGGACAAGGGATTTTGTTTTAGGTCAATTTTGGAACCTAGGGTTTTTATGAGTAAGGGAATATAATTTTTTCTCACATAGGGGTCATCTTTGCATATTCCTCGAACGTGAATGTGTGTCTAGCGTTCACACATGGAACCTGCCTAAAAATTAGTGCATGGCCCACCAGAACCTCATTTTGATGTATGATTTCCATTATATGCCCCGGGTAGGGATTCAACAGGTGTCCCTGAAAGCCTATAGAAGGTGGAATTCAACGTGCCATATAATGATGGTTGTTACAACTAATTTTACCACACATGGTGGATCACACCTTTATGGCCTTCCATGTCCCTCTGCAAACTCTTTGGACCCCATGGACCATTTTTTTACCTTTTATGTTTCCAAGATCATCCCTAAAAACATGCATTATTTGCTATATGTGAATTTTAAACATATTATCGCATATATACGCGGATATGACCCTCAAACCCACGTACATCGGGATCTGTGCAAAATGCCAAATAGTTTTGGAGTTTTCCTTAATGTAGATTGGAGTCACTTGTCTCTTAGATTTCCATATTCCTTGAGATTGCTCGGATTTGAACTTCCATTAACCCATTGAAGCACTATATAAGGAACCATTTGGATACATTGAAAGTAGAGGAATTGAAGAGCAAGAAAACTATAGTCCATTCTTGTCAGAGCTTATACTTGAGTCTGCATCCCTTTGTCCCTTGGAGCGCTTTGTGTTATTCACAATATTTCCTTTGGTTGTGAGCTTGCTATCGAGAGATGGAGGATTGAAGTGGTGGAGGCCCAGGCGGAGGACTTAGTTTCTTCGGTTCACAGACGTACCAATAGAGGTTGTCACTATTGTAATCTCTGATTTATATTAATAGAAATATCTTTTCTTGTCCAATAATGTGTATTTAAATGAGTATTGAATCCATGGATGATTTTAAATGCTTATATGTTATTGATTATATATGCTAGAGTAGGTCTAACATGATTATATAGAATGCTTGTCTTGTTTGTTGATTGTTGAGAGAGAAAATTGCTAATACAAGCGAGAGTGGAAAAGCTCAACGGGGATCTACATCAACCATTCAGAATAAGGTATGTTTCAAGATCCTTTAGTGTTAGATGTTTTGTTTCTCTTGCATATGGGAAAGGATTGATTTCTATGTTTACTCTGTCTGTTGTGGTACCCCAAGCCATAGGAAGTTTTCTCCGTAACAAAATTGGCGACCATACTGGGGAGTTCTTAGTCATTTCCTTTGGGGCTTTTATCAGCATTCAATGTTCTTGAATTGCTCTGATTTCTCTATTTTTGAGTCAGGTCTGGGAGCATGTTTTCCTAGTAGTGTCTGATAGGAGTAAATTTTGTCTCAGCTTATCTATTTACATTATTTTTTATCTCTTTTTCTTCCTGTACGTGATTTTTGTGTTCATAGTCGCATGTACACACAGTTTTTACTGGGATATCCGCTTATATATGTGGGTTTTTTGCACACAGTCGTGTATGCCTTGAGTTTTGCCTTTTTGGGGAAGATTAAGTGTTGCTAGGTGAGTTTGGAGAATTGCTGAGTCTTCTTAGATGCTTCTAGAGTTTGTATACACCTCTGTTTCTAACCAGAGATGCTTTTTAGTTTGATTTTTTTTTTAGAATGTTCTTGTCATTGCATTTTCTATTTTTTTGTTCTGGGATTAGTGCATTATGTCTCTGTTGAGGCCTAGAATTTCGCAGGCAGCAACAGTAAGGGATTCTCCCCAATCAGCGTTCCCAACTAGCCCGCTGACTATTTGGTATAGGGAATCCGTCTGGTTCACGGTCCGGCTACCGTGAGTCAAGTAACAAAAAAAAAGTTTTACCGGTTGCGGCCCGATCCACCGAGTTTTTGTATTTTAACTTAAGAGATGAAATGCACGTGCCTAACTAAGTGCAAGGTGATTAGACTGTGAGGTGCGGTCACAATGTGATGCGTAGGTTCTAACCTCTCGTCTTAGACCCGCAGGCAACCAAATCATATACAATGAGAAACAAACTAATTATCTAAACTATCCCTAGGGAGCGAGCCATCAATTTTGAGCGAGTAATTCAATTTTTTGCACATGCGGTATGAAGGGTTACAGTTAGCTGATACTCCATTCAAACACATGAACAATCCCACATATTTAACAACCAGGTAACTAATTGATGTATGAACACCAATATTACTCACATGGAAAGATCATGAAAATACGAAAGAACATTTAATGAGAGCATAGGTTCGGGAGATTAAACATTCTCACAGTAAATGAAACTCAGCTGAAAACGAAATAGTTCCTCTTCAACATCATTCATTGAAACGCATTGATACATTCCATTTTACTTTCTCCAACCAGGTAGAATTGCAGTTTCTTTTGCAAAACGAATTAGTTCCTCTTACAAGCCAACCTTTACAATTTTTTCCAGGGGAAAAAGCCCCCTTTCAGTCAGGCTTCCCGTTATTTAAACTACAACTGCTATCTTCCAGGCTGCCCTCAGCGTGTGATCTTTTAGGACCCTTCACGATTCAGCTTCCTATCTGGTCGTTACATTTTCCCCATCATTTCCACAGGCGTTTACCTTCTGACAGTAACTACTAAAAATGCCTCATCGGTGCCTCTGTCGTTCGTTTATGTTGTCCTTTTCTTTGCAATACGTTACTTCAGCGATCTATGGGATTCTCTCTGCATACAACTTTGGTGCATTATCCACTAAATTGAGATGTTAGGCATCTAAAATTTCTAACCATAATGATAAATCCACAAGGAGCTGGCCTGGTTCATTCGGGCGAGAACTCGCGGCGCGGTCGGGCGATACTTGGATCGGGTGGGAGAAGACTTTTGCATCGGATGGGACAAGGTTTCAGGAGCTGCAACGGTAGAGGAGAATAAGAACCAGGTAAGTGACAATACGGGCGATAAAGGTAATCGGATGCCGGAGAGGTGGGTATCGGAGGCTAGATTGCTCTACCACCCGCAATGGCGGATGATGTAAAGGCTGAGCGACGCGGGCGGAAGAAAAGAGCAATGAGTTGGACATCGGGTGAAACTCTAATCGAGAGCTGACTTTATCCTCCCGTCCTCAACGGCGGGCAATTAGAAACTTAGGAGCAAGCGATCGAAACAAACGAATCGGGCGTCGGGTGAAACTCCAATCGGGCGGAAAGTTTGATCCAGGAGCCGCAACGGCGGGTGAGTTGAGGCTCAGCATCTTCTGAAAGAGGTCCAATCCAAAGCGAACACCAACAGTGTTAAGGATCAATTGTAGCCAAAAAATCATTTTTATCATTAAGGCAAAAAAAATCATGTTCTATGTGTATTAAAACAGAGCACGCGACTCAAACTAAACTGAACGAGGCAAACAAAATAGTGGGCATTTAAATTCAAAATGAATAGATATGCTCGCGGGTGCCAAGCCTTTAAAAATCAATCCAAAAAATGATGAGGAGGGGTCCTAGAGTTTAAGTGAAAAAATAAAATCGGGGAGAAAAAGTTGCGGCAGCAACAACTGGCGATTTCCTGGTGAACCTAGATCTCTGGGTGATTTCTTTCTTGAATGGTAGAATGTTCCATAACAAATGTATCCATTGAAATTTTCCAGCTATACATATTTCTCAATAACAGAAGTGTGTACCTTAAACATTGATATCAGTCCAATTCGGGCGATGAAAGTCAAGATTTTAGAGTCCGGACAACTCTACTGAGGCCAAAATATGAGTTCATTATTAATTTTTCTTTCAGGTAGCTGACGACATTGGACACCACAGGATTGTAGCAGGTGATGAACAGAAACGTTCATTTGTTCCTCACTCCCATGCCATTTTAGCAACTTTTGTGCTTATGGATTTTGTCCCCTTTTAATGCGAGTCTTCATGCATGCCTTTCTTACTGAATTTTAATTCAGGATCCTCTATCCCATAGTGCCCTTTTGTGTGAGCGATGTGCTTAAGTTTCAGCTCACGGACGGAGAGGATCATCAGCAAATTAGTACTTTATGAGCTAGATTTAGCTTTGAAGCATGATGTTTTCATAGGAATTCTGACTCTTATCTGCCTTTTGGCATTCATTTCCTGGCATGGGATCATTTATATTTAACAATCTGTTCATCTTGCTCTTCTCCATGGGTACCCTGTCATCGCCCATCAGAATTTTAAGTGTAAAGTGTACGGATCCTCAGCATAGTATTCTAGACTTTTGAATCTGATTGACCTTACAGGGATTTAAGCAGGACCTCAATGCACACAAAGATTTCGAGAAACTCTTTGGTGGAAGGAATTCACATGGCAACCGATAGTCTGACTATTCAACAAATGTTTACCATTTCCAGAAATTTGGCATTCCCCACATAACCACGAGTTAGCCACCTTTATAGAAAACAAAGACTCAAAATAAAACAAATGAAAGCATAACTCAAAACAGCTTATTTATGTACAATTCAGAAAACTCAAAAACAACTCAATAAAAATAAGGTTTGAGAACCAAACCATTAACTGGTAGGTTCTCCTCCCATCCCTGTAAATCCCGTAACCTATAAGTAGCAGGGCCAAGTTTTGCGATGATTTGAAATGGACCTACCCATAACTATTGGAACTTAGTGTGCTTCCCTTTCTCATCATGGGGATGATCCCATTTGAGGACA
This sequence comes from Pseudotsuga menziesii, assembly GCA_001517045.1. Lineage (NCBI taxonomy): Eukaryota > Viridiplantae > Streptophyta > Pinopsida > Pinales > Pinaceae > Pseudotsuga > Pseudotsuga menziesii. The sequence continues at coordinate 309,058 of LPNX010078698.1, read as the reverse complement.
AGGTCTCCCACTTCCAAGTCCTTTTTTCCAGCTTTATGTTTGTCAAACCATCTTTTCACTACCTCCTGTTGTTGTTGGAAACGTTCTCTAGCCTTGGATCTGGCCTCCTCTGCTTTCAGAAGATTGTATATTCTTATTTGGAGAACCTCATCATCCGACCCCCTAGACTCCTAAGCTAATATGGAAGATGGGAGCATAATGTTGGGGGGCAAGATGGCCTCCTTACCTTATACAAGGGTAAAGGGTGACACTCCTATTGCAGACTTGGGGGTGACTCTGTCAGCCCACAAGGCATTGGGTAAGGCTGAGTGCCAACTTCGCTGGTTTTCTATGATAGTCTTCTTCAGGATTCTAATGAGGTTTTTATTTGAGGATTCAGCCAGGTCATTCCCTTGCGGATAATAGTTAGCAGAATAGTGTAATTTTATACCTTTCTCATGAGAAAATGCAGTAATCTTAATGGATGAAAAGTACTTAGCATTATCAAAAACTAATGAACTTGGAACCCCAAACCTTGTCATGATATGGTCTTGTAGAAAACTGATGACTTCGTCTTCGTTTATCTTGCGCAAGGGGATAGCTTCGACCCAGCGAGTGAAATAATCAGTTGCAGTAAGAATATACCTGTGTAGCAGGGAGGAATTCGGCTTTATTTCTCCAATGATGTCTATTCCCCATTGCTCGAAAGGCTCCGTAATCATTACAGGCTTTAGAGGTGCTACGGCTCTAGGTTGTCTTCCACCACATCTTTGGCAAGTATCACATTTTCTGACATGCGCATGTGCATCCCTGAAGAGTTTTGGCCAATAGTAACCGGCCCTAAGGATTTTGTGGGTTGTAGTGTCCCCTGAATAATGTCCGTTGGACGGACCATCGTGTAATTCAGACATTACTTTCTCAGCGTCTTCTCTTTCCAAACATCTTAGAAGGACTCCATCATAGTTTCTTCTGAATAATATGCCTTCTACGAGTTGGTAGGAAGCTAACTTTAAACGCAAAGCTCTTCTTTGTTTGGAACTCCAATGTTCAAGAAACACCCCTGACTGCAAGTACTGTAAAAGGTCTCTATACCAAGATTCAGGAGCTGTGAATAAAGGACAAACATCCATTACATGCAACTCAACTTCATCATCGCATGCTTGTTCTTCATCATTACTGCTTCCAGTCATCAGCTTGCATAACCCCTGACCTTTCACTATAGTGGCTGGTTTGAATTCCAAGTCGTATTCTTGAAGGGCTGTTACCCAGTTGCCCCTTCTTTCTCCCAATTCCTTTTGAATGAGAAGGGATCTTACGGCTAGGTAAGGGACTATTACCTTGGTTTGATTTTTTAGTATATAAGGCCTGAATTGCTTGACTGCCTTAAATACTGTGTATGCTTGTTTGTCAATGGCTGGGTAGTTTAATTCAGCTCCTTGCAACCCAGTACTCATAAAAGAAATTGGGAATTCATCACCCCCATCTTCCTTTTGTGTAAGTACGGCTGCCAATGAATCATCAGACGCAAATGTATATATAATAAAATCCTTGTCAAAATCTGGACTTTTCAGAGAGGGCGCATGTGCAACAGCAGTCTTGATTTTACTTAAAGCATTCTTTTCCGTTTCAGTCCACTTAAATTGTGTATTTTGCTTAACCATCTGCTATAATGGTTTAACAGTCTGGGAAAATTCAGGCACAAACCTACGCACAAAATTTATCGTTCCCATGAAGGATTGCATTCCCTTTTTATTATGAGGCATAGGGAATTGCTCAATAGCCTTAATTCTTTCTGGATCTATGGATATACCCCTCTTCGAAACTATATGCCCCAGTAACTTGCCTTCAGTAACCGCGAACACGCATTTCTTGGGATTGAGGGAAATACCATATTTCCTACAGCGTTCAAAGATTTGCTTTAAGTGGAACGCATGCTCTCCTCTTTTCTTCGAAAAAATTGTGATGTCATCCAGGTAGACCACCACACTTCGCCCAATCAGTCCGTGAAAAGCTATGTCCATCGCTCTCTGAAATGTTGCGCCAGCATTAATCAGTCCAAAGGGCATTCTTCTATATGTGAAAGTTCCCCATTTAGTTCTGAATGTCGTCTTCAATCTATCTTCTTCAGATACCAATACTTGGTTGTAGCCAGAGAAACAGTCTAACAATGAAAAAATTTCAGAACCAGAAACCATCTGAAGCAATTGCTCCATGGGAGGTACCAGGTAGTTATCTTTATCCGAGGCATGGTTTAAGTTTCTGAAGTCCACGCATAGTCTGATTTCTCCCGAATTTTTCCTGACAGGTACCAGGTTTGGCACCCATTCAAAATGCCTGACTTTAAAGATGATCCTAGCGTCCAGCAATTTCTTCACCTCGCTTTGAATCAGCAGCTCCAGCTTGGGGTGCATTTTTCTTAACGGCTGTTGATATGGCTTAACGCTAGCTTTAATAGGAATGATATGCTTAATAATAATAGCGTCGTAAGTTTTCAAATTTGCATACGTCCAGGCGAATACATCCTTGTACTGCTTAAAAAGACTGAGAAACTTGTCCCTTTCCGCGGGTGAACAACTTTTGCCGAGGTTCACGAACTTGGGATCCGTTTCAGTCCCTAAGTTAATTAGCTCGAACTGTAGAGTTGAGCTGTGTGTCTTCACATTAGCGGGTCTTCTAAATTTCTCATTCAAGTCAAACATTTTCTCCAGCGTCCTGACTCCTTTGGGAATGAAATTGTTATATTTCATTTCAGCCTGATGTTCCTCATCGTCTATGATAGCCCCTTTAAAGACTTCGTCGTTTGTCAAGCATTCAATTATCTGTTGATCATCGTCAAATACTCGCAGGTTGGTAATCATGTCCGGTAATGAAGGCCTGAAAAGTAATTCAATAGAGCATTTGTTATTAGTGGGAACCAGCCTGGCAGCTGATGTGGCTAAAAGATCAGCAGCTGCGTTTTTAATCCTTGGGATTGAAATAATGTTAAATGCATGAAATTGTCTAAGCAAGTCCCATACCTCGTTTTGGTAAGCTTTCAAGTGAGGGGAGACACAATGTATTTGATTTCTTATTTGTTTCACAACTATTTCTGAGTCCCCAAAAACTTTTAAATTACTAACCTCTAGCTCGATCGCTTTCTTGAGTCCCTGCAATAATGCTTCATATTCAGCTGTATTGTTAGTACAATCAAACTCTAATCTACAGGAAAGGAAGTGTTTATTTCCTTGTGGATCAATAAGGACGCAGCCGGCCCCTGACCCTTCTAACGTATTTGAGCCATCGAAGTATAAAGTCCAGAAAACATTATCTACTGAAAATGAATTTACTCCTACAGCTAAATCTACTATTTTACAGTCAAGCTCATCAGCCTGAGAAAAACGAAGGAGATCAGGCTGAGTGTCAGATGCGTTGCTAGCTTCTTCCGCTTGATAATTCCATGGTTCTAGTTCAAGAAAGTAGTTTCCCAGTACAGATTCAACCGGTACATTCTTCTCATCCAATTGAGTGATGTTATACTTCATGTAAGGTTCTCTCAAAACTTTGATCTGATTGGGACTTCCTTTGTACGGTAACCAAAGATGTGACCAATCTGAAGCGAAATACCCATTTAATTTAGCTGACCAATCCCTACTCAGGACCAGGCCGTAAGCATCTGGTATGTCAGCCGGTATGATGTTAATAACTTGGCATACTTTGCTATCAGATGCTAGGCGGATTAGGACATCCTCCATTTCACCAATCACCTTAACGTCTGTCCTGTCCAATTGCACCACCCTCCACGTGGATGGCTTAGGCTGTCCATTTATTTTCTTGCATACCGATATGGGCATGACATTAATTGATGCCCCTGAGTCTACTAGACAATTGTGCACGTTATGATTGAAAACTTCAAATGTCAGGAGGAAAGGTGGATGTTTAGTTTTAGACATACCTCCGGTGCTAGCTTCTCCGATTTCTTCTTCATCCCGGGGCTGATTTTCAGTGGGCAGTTTCTCTTCAGACGTTTCAAGTGCTTTCAACAGTTTTTCTTTCTGTTGAGGTACTTTGCACATTTCAAACAATGGGACGTTTGCTTTTACCTTCTTCAAATCTTCAACAATGTCATATTCAATTTGTGATCTAGAGGGATGAGATTTACCAGCACTTACATTCTCTTGATTTGACTCAGGCGATGTTCTGTTCTTTCTAGGGTCTTGGCTGGTAATAGTGAATTCCGGTATCTGATCAGCCAAGGACTTGTCTTGAAACTTCTTCCTGACATTCCTTTGCAGCCTCCTGATCTTTGGGAGTAAAAGACTGTCATCACTAATCGTCCCTTTACTTCTAGTTGTCACGTTAGCTTCCCTGACCTCCTTGCGTCTTTGAGTATTTTCCTCTTCAGCGTCGAGCACGGAGATAGAACTCCATAATGCCATAGTCTCTTCCTCCCTTTATTTCGTAGAAGTGGAAGCAGCTTTTTCTTTTCTCTCCTCATCATCTTCTTCTGTCAATCTGGAATCCAACATCTGATTCATGACCAATGTCATTGAATTTATCCATTGCAGACAGTTCTTTTCGGAGTGAGGCTGCTGATGAAAAGTACAGAAATTTTCCATACCTATGTCTGTCAAATTCATTGATGCATTCCTTTGAGGAGGAGGTTGGGTCTGATTGATGTCTTCTCTTTTCTTATAGTATGGCCTGTAGAACTTTTGTGCTTCTTTTTCTTTCTCTAAATCGATGATCTTGTTGGAGAGCTTTTGCACCATTTTGGCCATACCTTCATAGTCTGGTGCTTTCTCCTCTTTGGGCTTAGTAAACAGTAAGGTTTTCCTTTTCTCCCCTGACTGTTCAGGATAATCTTCGACGCTCTCTCTTTCAGCCTCCACCACTTCTGCCTCTTCATAAGTCTCCGTCAAAGTAGGCTTGGCCCTACCTTTTGCAAACATGGCTAAATCAGGACCCAACGCTGAAGTATAGTATTCAATCAGTACTTTGTCTGAAGGCTTATCTATTTCAGAGAAATTTTTTAGATATGCTGCAAACCTTTGTGTAAAATTGTGCACCTTTTCTTTTTTCTCTTTCTTTAATGCACAGAGTCCTTTCATGAGGGCAGCATGAGTCTTTTGGACGGCATACTTACTCCTGAATATTCTCTCGAAAGTATCCCAGTCTGGGATAGAATTGGCGGGCAATCCAAAATACCATGAGGCCGCAGCTCCTTTGAGGGTATGCGGGAATAGTCTACAAACCACATCTTCGTGCTCCCTAGCCCTCAGACCTTCTAATGCCAAGTAGAAACTCTGTAGATGATCATGCACCAGGATTTTTTCGTTTGGGTCGAATTTGGGCAGTAACTTTTCAAAGGCTTGGGGTAGGTTGTGCAAAGGTGGGGTCAGATTCAGAGGCGATCTAGCTTTCCATGTGGGTGGTGGAGGATTAGGGGGGGGTTGATTGGTGTTAACACCGGCCATGAGTCTGGGTGGAGAGTGAGGGGGTGAAAAAACAGGGGTGTGAATGGGAGAGCTATAAGGAGTGTCTGGGCCTATTTGGTTCAAAGGAAATTCGACCTCCTGTAAGGCATTTTCCACAAGTTCTTCCCAATCTCCAACCAACACTAAATCTTCAATTAGAGGACAGTCTTTCTTCTTGTACTCTCTTCTAGGCAAATTGGGAATAATTGGCAACCCTCCAATCTTATTTACATAAGCACGGGTATGTCTTCTTAGATCGTTTACAATATCATTGCGAACAGGATATAGATGTTCTCTGTTTTCTTCTTCTGGAAATGGATTACACGGTCCACTACTTTCAGAACTGTAATCAGCAGAATGTTCTCTGTAAAACAGGTTTCCTCAGCCAGCCATGCAATGGCGGCCCTCCTTCTAGTGCCAAAACTGTTGAGGCCTGGAAAATCGCAGGCAGCAACAGTAAGGGATTCTCCCCAATCAGCGTTCCCAACTAGCCCACTGACTGTTTGGTATAGGGAATCCGTCCGGTTCGCGGTCCGGCTACCGTGAGTCAAGTAACAAAAACAAAGTTTTACTAGTTGCGGCCCAATCCACTGAGTTTTTGTATTTTAACTTAAGAGATGAAATGCACCTGCCTAACTAAGTGCAAGGTGATTAGACTGCGAGGGGCAGTCACAATGTGATGCGCAGGTTCTTACCTCTTGTCTTAGACCCGCAGGCAACGAAATCATATACAATGAGAAACAAACTAATTATCTAAACTATCCCTAGGGAGCGAGCCATCAATTTTGAGCGAGTAATTCAATTTTTTGCACATGCAGTATGAAGGGTTACAGTTAGCTGATACTCCATTCAAACACATGAACAATACCACATATTTAACAACCAGGTAACTAATTGCTGTATGAACACCAATATTACTCACATGGAAAGATCATGAAAATACCAAAGAACATTTAATGAGAGCATAGGTTCAGGAGATTAAACATTCTCACAATAAATGAAACTCAGCTGAAAATGAAATAGTTCCTCTTCAACATCATTCATTGAAACGCATTGATACATTCCATTTTACTTTCTCCAACCAGGTAGAATTGCAGTTTCTTTTGCAAAATGAAGTAGTTCCTCTTACAAGCCAACCTTTACAATTTTTTCCAGGGGAAAAAGCCCCCTTTCAGTCAGGCTTCCTGTTATTTAAACTACAATTGCTATCTTCCAGGCTGCCCTCAGCGTGTGATCTTTCAGGACCCTTCACGATTCAGCTTCCTATCTGGTCGTTATGTTTTCCCCATCATTTCCACAGACGTTTACCTTCTGATAGTAACTGCTGAAAATGCCTCATCGGTGCCTCTGTCGTTCGTTTATGTTGTCCTTTTCTTTGCAATACGTTACTTCAGCGATCTATGGGATTCTCTCTGCATACAACTTTGGTGCATTATCCACTAAATTGAGATGTTAGGCATCTAAAATTTCTAACCATAATGATAAATCCACAAGGAGTTGGCCTGGTTCATCCGGGCGAGAACTTGCGGAAAAATTAAATCGGCGGTCGGGCGATACTTGGATCGGGCGGGAGAATACTTCTACATCGGATGGGACAAGGATTCAGGAGCCGCAACGGCAGAGGAGCATAAGAACCAGGTAAGTGACAATACGGGCGATAAAGGAAATCAGACGCCGGAGAGGTGGGTATCGGAGGCTAGATTTCTCTACCACCTGCAACGGTGGATGATGCAAAGGCTGAGCGATGCAGGCGAAAGAAAAGAGCAATGAGTTAGACGTCGGTTGAAACTCTAATTGGGAGCTGACTTTATCCTCCCGGCCGCAACGGCGGGAAATTAGAAACTTAGGAGCAAGTGATCGAAACAAACGAATCGGGCGTCGGGTGAAACTCCAATCGGGCAGAAAGTTTGATCCAGGAGCCGCAACGGCGGGTGAGTTGAGGCTCAACATCTTCCGAAAGAGGTCCGATCCAAAGCGAACACCAACAGCGTTAAGGATCAATTGCAGCCAAAAAATCATTTTTATCATTAAGGAAAAAAAAATCATGTTCTATGTGTATTAAAACAGAGCACACGACTCAAACTAAACTGAATGAGGCAAACAAAATAGTGGGCATTTAAATTCAAAACGAACAGATATGCTCAAGGGTGCCAAGCCTTTAACAATCAATCCAAAAAATGATGAGGAGGGGTCCCAGAGTTTAAGTGAAAAAATAAAATCGGGGAGAAAAAGTTGCGGCAACAACAGTCTCTTTTACCTTAGTGATTTGCTTGGGTGCTATCTAATAGTGCTTTTAAAGTCCGGGGATTGTACAGTCATACTTCTGCTTTATTATCTCATTTTTATTTAAAAAATAGAAAAACATTTGCTTTTTGCATAATTATGCATTTTTGCATTTTGCATTTTGCATGGTACTTGCATTAAGTTTGCTTGGAGAAGTATTAGTCATATTTTCATATAGGAATGATTGCATATTCATTTGAAGGAAAATTTTGCACTTCATGTAGTAGCATACCCCATTTTTCATTCGACGCAGTGCATTTGAATTCATTGTTAGGTGTGCATTTTACTTCTTGTTGCATCATAACATCATTAGTTGCACGATCATTTTACCTTTTGATTAATATGCCAATTAAAATCAACACGTAATAAAATGAATTACACTCTTTTCTTTTATCAGGTGCACCAACAAGATTAGGATTTAGGGTCTTGGAATAGTTCATTGTGAGTAAATTCTCCAAGACCACTAAACAAAACATTTATGTGTCTATCCAGGTGAGAGAGTGAAATTCCTTTATATAATTAGTGTTTCTCAGGATCCTCCTATTACAAGGGAGTTAAGCATGAGGCAGTGTGAGCGGTTATTGATTGGGATGACCCCTGGTCATAACTGAGTAGCACCAGAGATATTTCTAGGATTTTATTCGTATCTATGGGCTCTTTCAAGATTTTCAGGATTTTCTACCCTTCCCATACAGTCAATCCCACCTACGATTGTTCGCCTAAGCATTGATTATATTGAGGTGACCTTAGCTGCCTTACCTAGGTTATCGAGGGGGTACTTCGCATAGGTTATTCTTCGGGTGTCCTGGCTAGTTAGGGGTTGGATAGCACAGTCGCTATATTAATTGAAGATGAGGGCCACTATAATTGGTTATGAACTTCCACTTGTTGTGTATTGGAGTCTCAAGCCTCTCCTAGGAAAGACATACCTGCTTCATTTGGGAGCTCACATATCCTACCCTTGTTTGTTTGTGATTTGGCTTTACATTGTATAGGTGTATGCTCTGTGCATGCTAGTTTTCCTAGGGTTTGCATAATTAGATAGAGTCTTTTTCATTATTTTTCAGTCATTATGGATTCGGGCGTGTCACTTCATTTTTCGCATCGTTTAGTAGGACTTTCGCTTTCCACGTCTCCTCCTTCTTTGGGAGAGAGAAATAGACAGTCCGTGTGGACTACTGCTCACATTGATTCACACACGATGGGAGATCGCGAGGATGAGATTCTTGAGATTTATTCTCCACCTCGAGAGGTTGGGGATATATATTCTACTCCTCTATATGATCCTTCACTAGAAATACCTTCACATTCTGGTTATGATCTCATTCACAGGTCAGCGGTATTTGTTACCAGGTGATGAGACTCATCATGAACCCACAAGCACTAGTTATATTCATTATGGCATACCTGATATCATTGCACATGATCTGGCACGTCATGCCAAGTCAAAAATTTAACCTAGCACCACGCCTAGGGGCACTCCTATTCCTTTCCATGTGGAGAGATTTGGGAGCACTAGCCACATTGCACCTTCCATCCCGGTGGTGGAAGCTACCTCACATGTCCGTCCTAGACCTAGTGTTAGTAGTCATATGCAGATACCAGAACCGAGATGAGTGAATATAGGGAACACCACTTACATCCCTTCACATGTCCCTTCTTCCTCAAACCCCACTCCCTCGAATGCATTTTTGACAATTGTTCCTCCCTATCATTCACGTGGTCCTTTGGGCTGGAATATCACTACTAGCCATGTTTGTACTGCAACTGCTCGGACGGTGGTATCTCAAAATAAAGTACCTCATGTTGTCATAGGAGGTCATATTCCTATTTCTGGATCGTCTCATGATCCATTGTAAGGATTTCCCCATATCCCTAATTATGGAGCCTCTCATGGGACACCTTATGGAGCTTCTCATGGACAATCTTATGGACCACAGTATGGACAAAACTATCAACCCTATGGGTACAGGTATCAACAACCCACTTACTCTTCTAATTATGGCTTTGTAGCACCACCTAGTCAAGGTACACCACATCATAATGCTTCCATGCATCCCTACATGGGTCAAATGAGAGGATGATATTATGGCCAAGGCCATGGTATTTATAGTATTCAGCCTTATATGAACCATAATTATCATGGAGTGTGGCATAGACCTGCTCAACTTAGGCTCCATTTCCACACAACGTTAATCTTACCTGACTTATCGAGACTCATGAATGATCCGCTATCTCATCACCTGGCTTGGCCAACTGTCCCTAACAAGAATCCCTAGGACATTCCCAAGTTTAAGGGCAAAGCAAGAGAAGATCCTAGTGAACATGTCACTACTTTCCACCTTTGGTGCTCTTCCAATTCCTTACATGATGACTCAATATGTTTAAGGTTGTTTCAATGCACCCTCATTGGGATTGCAGCGAAATGGTATATAGAGTTACCGAGGGGGGCATTCATTTTGTTCGATGACCTTGATATGACTTTCTTCAATCACTTCCAGCTACCCGTGCGTTACGACATTGGTACAGAACTCTTGTTGACATTTCGACAAGACAAAGCCACACATATCTCAGACCATATCCAAGAGTGGCATATATGGAAGAGGTTGATTAAAGCCTCATACCATTGGAATTTCTCCTTGAGTGGTTCCTCAACTCGTTGTCACCTTACATCATGAAGGATGTTTCTACATCTGGAATCCACAATGAGAAACAAGCCATATTTAGGGAACAGGAGTTGGATTTGATCTAGGCTCAATCTGGACTTCTGTATGAGATCATACCTAACGCTCCACATTCTAGTTTCAATCCCAAGATCAAGCCTAGACCACATGCCGATGGCATTGTGGGTTGTACAAGTGCCAAACCTGTGGATTTAGTTGTGAAACAAGTGAGCTAGTTGTCTATTAATCAATCCACTTCAGGTCAAGCAACGGCTCCATCGGACCATAAGGGAAACTAGCAGTCCAAAAGGAATAAGAAAAACTGTAAAAATAATCGTAAGGGTGGGAACAAGAATGAAAATACAAATTTTAATGACAAGAATGCCTGCAATGTTGGGGGGACAAGCAGTCTAAATGTAAGGTTAAGTTTCCTTACAAATTATGTAAGGACGACCACCTCACTCACTTGTGCCCTCATATGGAAGATTACTTGAGATTCATATCACATGGCCTAGCTATGATAACCAATCCTTTACCCCATAATCAAAATTGGAACTCAAGGACCAATGATCCTCATTGTGTGTCGGACGGAGATCAAAATCCACCAGAAGCCAATACTGGTCATGGTTGCATCAACATGGTACATGCTACTAAGGTTATGACTTGTGTGAAAGATTATGGTTCGTCACAACCGAACCTTGGAAAATAACCTACTCCACCCGAGAGCCCTTTATGTGTCAAAAACCCTATGGATAAACCTGAAATTGCACCTCGCATTCCTAAGGGAGTCCTAAAGTGTTCAGGGCACAATACTAATGCCCAAGCCACCCATAACTATTCCATTGTCGAGTATTTGAGCCAAAATCCTTGTGTGATGTCTGCACTTGAAGTACTTCAGAGTTGTCCTTTACAAAGGAAAGCCTTGCTTACTGCTCTTGGGATTAATGATGATAGCTCTTCTTTTGTCATCAAATTTGAAACCATGGGACTACAACCTTGCTTTCCTTACTACATCTCTCTGTTGATTCATGTAAAGTGTCTTAATATGACCGTTAAATGCACTATGATTGACGAAGGCGCTGCTATTTCCGTGATGTCTTTGTCATGCTGGAAGGGTTTGGGTTCTCCCGAGTTGTCTCAATCTGCTAACATGTTGACTTCCTTTGATGGTAGATCATTTCGGTTGCATGAGATTCTTCCTTCTCTTAAGGTCCAATTTGGAGGGAAGACTGTTGCAATCGAGGTTGAGGCGGTTGATGTGCCCCTTGACTACAATCTTTTACTGGGCCATAATCGGTTGTATAGTATGCAGGCCATAGCCTCTTCTCTATTTTGAGTAGTTTGATTTCCATTTAATGGGAAGATTGTTACAATTGATCAGACATCGTTCTGTAATCCAAGTGTTAGTGCATCATCAGGAGCTTCTATCCTGATTATCAAGCATTATTAGCCGACAACTTGGAGTGTGGGTGTGGGTATGTATCCATCTCTTATGGGGACCTTTAGTTGTCCTGCGCCTGTTCTTATGATCAGATCTAGTTTCAGTGGGGCTTCATCTTCTTTGAATTCAGTGTCTTTTTGCACTACCCATATGGAAGATCCTTGGATTCTTCCTTCACTGAGTCCTTCTAATAGACCTATCGAAATAGATGCGTCGTTTCCTGCAGCAATGATAGCATATAAAACGAATCTTGATGGTGTTGCAGAGCCTAGTCCTTCCTTTTCACGGACGGAGGAGGAGGACCTGTATGTGCTACCTGCATGGGAAGTTGAGTCCTCTCACACACATGAATGCCTTGATGATATTTTTCCATCAATTGAAGCCATTATTGAGGCCATGTTTGGGGTAAATCCACCTTGGGAAGAGTTACATCATAGATCCTATTTTCCTCCTGAGCTTAACCGTTTGGAGCGTGAGTACTTTAGGGAGATTCTTAGTGGGAATATTGGTATTCTAGTGGTTCCATTGAGCTCTCCTGGTTAGATGGATGATGGGAACATGGAAAATTTATCACCGACTATTCCTATCAATATTTCTCGTGATCTTGGCAAAATTGAGAACGTCTACATTGGGTCAGACTGTTACCCTGATGAGATTAAGGAGTATACTGAGTCATTTAAAGAGTTTTGTGACATATTTTCTTGGTCAGATGAGGAAATTCCAGGTATCAAACCTCATATTGTTGAACATGAAATTAATACCTATCCGAATGAGAAGCCCTTTCGACAACATTTGCGTGCAGTGAATCCTAGAAAAGCACACTCTATTAAGGTTGAGATAGAGAAGTTGTTAAAAGCCAGCTTTATCTATCCCATTCCCTTGATGGAGTCGGTGTCAAACCCCCTTCCGGATGATAAGAAGTAGGGAGCAATCCATACATGCACTAGTTTCCATGATTTAAATTGTGCTTGTCCTAAGGATAATTCTTTCACACCATTTATTGATCAAATTTTGGATGAGTGTGCGGGAAGCAAGGTACTGTCCTTCATGGATGGTTTTTATTAATATATTTAGATTTAGATCAAACCCAAGGATCAACATAAAACTACATTTATTTTTCCTTCGGGTACGTTTGCATATCAGAAGATTCCTTTTGGTCTTAAAAACGCCGGAGCCACATTTCAGTGCGCTATGACGTTAATTTTTCATGATCTCAAAACAATTATCGAAGTGTATTTGGATGATATTTCTGCTCATTCTCATCTGAGAGTGTGTCATCCATACCATTTGATATTAGTATTCAAAAGATGTCACCATTACCAGGTTAGGTTAAATCCTCATAAGTGCATATTTTGTGTGATGGTTGGTCACTTGCTAGGGTTCATTGTTTCCAAGGAGGGTATAAGTGTCGATCCCTTAAAGGTTGAGGCAATACTTCATTTGTCTCCCCCACGTAATATTAGACATCTTCAGTGTTTGCAAGGAATGGAAAATTTCTTGCGAAGATTCATGGTTAATTTTTCCAATTTGACTAAAGGCTTTTTGCATCTTTTAAAGAAGGACACTACCTTTTGCTGGGATGAGCGAGCCCATGATTCCTTTGATGCTTTGAAGTGAGCCTTAGCATCAGCTCCCGTGCTTAGTCCACCTGACTATAGCCGTGATTTTTTTATTTATGTGGCCGCATCCATGGATATGGTTGGTATGGTTTTTTTTTAGGAGGATGAGGAGCTCCATGAGCATTTCATATATTATTTGAGCCAGAACCTTATTGATGTGGAAATCCATTATTCTCATGTGGAGAAACTTGTATTGGCCACCGTGCATGTGGTTCAGAGATTGAGACATTACATTCTCCTTCCTCAGATCTTGGTGGTAGCTCATGTCAATCCATTTCAGTTCATCCACACTAGAAGGATGATCGGGGAAAAATATAATAAGTGGATTGTTATTTTGCAAGAGTTCGATCTCAAATTCTTTTCGGTGAAATTGAAGAAATCGTTAATATTTGTGGAGCTTATTTGTTATTTTTCAAGTGTGGAGGAGGAGGAGGTTTATAAGGATACGTTTGTCGATGAGCATATTTTCCTTATCTCAACTTTGGACCCATAGTATGGGGATATCATTATATATTTACAAACATTGAAGGTCCCTACTCACCTTTCACTGGATGAGTGACAATGATTACCTCATATATCTAAGAACTATCTTATAGTGGATAACACTTTGTACTGCCGTGGGGTAGATTCTATTTTACATCATTGTTTAACCCATGATGAGGATGAGTTTGTGCTGAATGATTTCCACGGAGGGGCATGTGGTGTTCATTTATCTGGGATTTCTATAGCCCAAAAAATCTTAAGAGCGAGATATTTTTGGCCGTCGATCTTCAAAGATTGTGTCAACGTGGTCAAGAAGTGTCACCCTTTCCAGGTGTTTTCACACAATATGCGCTCGCATCCTGCCTCATTACATCCGATTATCACTGCCAGTCCCTTCACCAATTGGGGACTTGACTTCATGGATTGCAACCCAACTTCAACTAAGGGGCATCATCACATCATAGTGGCTGTTGATTATTTCATAAAATGGGATGAGGCTATGCCCATGATTAAATATGATGATGAGACAGCTGTGCATTTCATTTTCAACCAAATTATTACTTGGTTCAGCATTCTGAAAGATCTTGTCACTGACCATGGTAGGCACTTTCAGAATAGAATGATGGAAGAGTTGGCTTTGAAGTTAGGGTATAAGAAAGAGCAATCCTCTTCTTATTACCCTCAGGTGAACGGACAGGTTGAAGCAGTGAATAAATAACTTAAATCCATTCTCCAATGAACCATCACACAAAGCAAGATGAATTGGCATATCATGTTATATCCTTTATTATGGGGCTATAAGACTGTGGTTAAGACTACCACATGTTTCTCTCCATATCAGCTCGTACATGGGGTGGAGTTTGTCTTGTCGGTTGAATGCAAAATCCCTTCGTTGAAGCTAGCTATAGAGCTTTTACCAGACACTTTTGCATTGGAGGAACATTTGGTCCAATTAGAGTAGCTTGATGAGTAGTGCTGGGATGCCTTAGTGGCTCTAGAAGTAAATAAGCATTGCATTAAGGTCCAAAATGATAAGTCTATTCATCCAAGGAGGTTTAGTGAAGGTGATTTGGTCCTTCTATACGATCAAGCTAAAGAACCCTTGGGGGTAGAGAAATTTAATCCCATGTGGGATGGTCCTTACGTAGTCAAACGTGTGTTAGAGAAGGGTGCCTATGAGCTGGTGGATTATGAAGGGACAGCCTTGGAAGAGCCTAGAAATGGGCTCTATGTTAAAAAATACTATGCATGATCTTTAGCCAGGGCTGATTATTGTATATTATTGTACAGTTTTTGCATAGTTAGGTTTTCTTATGGTGATCGAGTTTGTTGATTAGATTTCATTTCTTATGGAAGATGTCAATGGAGTCTTCTGCTTACATAGGATTCACTGATGGTGCTAGCCACCGCACTCAAAACTCAGTTTTTTCTGCTTGGGTGATTTATACTCCTACGGGTCAGGTATTGTCTTCAGGAGGCGCATGTTTACAACCTTCTTCAAACAATGTCATTGAATATAGTTCCATTATTGAGTTATTATGGGATGCCATTTCACGTGGTTTTCTCTCTCTTGAGGTATGTCTTGATTCACAGTTAGTGGTTTCACAGCTTAATGGATTGTATTGTATTAGGGATCCGACATTATTATGAAGATTCTTATGTGTGAGATTGCTAGAACAACAATTTGAGAACATAACATACATACATGTTTCAATAATTTTTAATCAAGTTGCTGACTCATATGCTAACTATGTGTTAGATTGGAATTTGTTTCCTAGACCATAAGCATATCACAAACATACATTTTTACACACATGTAAATAAATAAAATATATCATCATAAAAGTTTTTCATTAAACATCCAAAATATGACATCATAATACATAAGTGTCATACTACCAAAATGGGGCTTTCGAGCCACCAAAATATAATACACGGTAGTACAAAAATGAAACACTCTCAGGTCTCTAAGCCTGAGGAGGAGGAGGGGGGTTCTGATCATGGTAGCACAACATGGCTCTAGCTAGTTGTTGGAATAAGTGAACTTATGCCCAAGGTACAACAACCACCTGGTGATGCATGGCCTCGAGAAAGTCCTCGACTTACACCATGGGTACCCTATGTGTCAAGCGTACAAGGTTTGTGTGGATTCCGTGGAGCATTTGCTCCGCATCCACACCCATGATGTCATCTCCTCTTCCCCCCCATCTATGAAGAGGGAAACCATTAGGTCATCATGGTCCAACATCTGTATACGCATGACAGATTCTCACTAGGGGTCAAGACACCAAAACATGTCTTTTGAGTCAATATATCAAAAAACACAAAAATTAATAATTCAAAAAAATAAAAAGAGGGTTTGGGATTTGTTACCTATGTCACCGTATGCCGCTCCTGATGGTAAAGGCATGTTTGTATCTCCCTAGAAATCTATCCACGCATAGGGATAGTCATTGATGGCAATGATCTGCTACCACCACCATGGAAAGAAGTCCGCTGGGTAGGGGTTAGCCACCCTACCTCTTCCCAGTCTATGCATAGCATTTTTCCAACGTCCTTGGGCTGAATCTCTAACTTCATGTGGAGGAATGTCCATTCTAGGACTTACCCTCGGTACACGCTCAAAGAAGAATGTGCTCAGTATGCTACTGAAACCGAAGTTTTTCACCCTTCCCATCTTGCAGTTAGTGAGCTACTGCTTCATGTTACTCAACAACACAGTGCTCCAGTTGTACACTATGGGTCTCATACACTCCACCACATAGAACATCAATGGCCGTGAGGCTTGGTGGAGTGAAGCTATACTGGCTATCCTGCCAAGTTCCAATAGTATGGCCTTCATTCCTAGTACCTGGATGGATTTTGTCGGGATTTGACTCCCAACATTTTCCATGTCCAGAAAATAGTATACTCTAATGTACTCATCAATGTTAAGGCCACCTCCGGGTCCACGAGAATGTAGGTTCACCACCTCTCCCCGTCAAGATAATCCAGTAATAAAATATATTTCCTCAATCTCTATAGTGAGGGACATCCCATTGATATGAAAAGAATCTGAGTCTGAATCCTAGTAGTCTACTAGCATCTGTAGGAGTCTTGGTTTGGCCCTCAGGATTCCAAGACACCAAAACTTATATAGACCGCATGCACACAGAGCTTGCTGAGCCATTAAGTCACCCCGAACAGCCTCTTCTACATCTCCAATTTCCCTCTCCCTCCATTCCAGAACCATCTTGCACATAAAAATTGATTTTTTGTCATTATATACCTTAAAAATCCTTATGCACAGCCGCATATGCGACTGTTTGCAAAACATCCACGTATGTACGCGGTTTTGGAAGGTTTTTTCGCGTATGGCCAGTTGTATACGCGGAAAAAACCACGATATCCGCGTGCGCCAAAACGACCATTTTAGATTGGCCTAAAAATTAAAATGGACCATGGAAATTGAAAAAAATTGTAGGAAATAGGAATAGGAGGACATGAGGAGTTACCTAGAACAAACAGTGTCGAATTTCGCCGGACGAATCTCTTAGAATTCGCGTTGGAAGTTTTGAGCTCAAATGGGTAAAAATTTCAAATGATATGGAATTTTTGAATTTTTTACTATTTATAAAAAAAAATTGAAAAATTTGAAATTTTTTACCCACTTTCTATAGTTTTGGACCGTTTCTGACCATTTTGGACCATTTTGGACTAATTAGATGATGTAGGAGTCCATTTTGAGTGTTGTTTTGACCGTGGTTTTGACCTGTTTCTGCCGATTTTAGGTATTATGTGTAAACTGGCATATAGGTTAGGTTTCACATCCATTTGCATTTTGCATGACCTTATGACCATTTCATTATAACCTTAGGTATGAACCCATTCTATCTTGGCATGGAACCTCCTTGTTGCTTTTAGAAGTGACATGATGTGAATGGTAGAGCTTGACCATACATGGGTGCCCTAATTAGCTCCTATTTTGCATTCGGTACCAATGCCGACATTTTTCCCTTAGGATGTGGGAGTCCTTTGTATAGGATCACCATGACTTTGCATAAGAGCCTCATACTCCTTTTGATATTTTTGCTAGCCTTTTTTCCCAAGTCTCCCTTATGTCAAGTTGTAATTGCATTATCATGATTTTTTCTTGCCTTATTGATCCTTATGTTGGCTTCCCTGACTTTGATTATCAACTATATAGCCTGATCTTGTCTCATGTCTAGCCATGCAGAGCCATTTTACATATCCTTTGTAGCTTGATTCCCCATTTTTTACTAGGAGGGGACTTTCCCTCGAGTGTTGTTATCCTACACATGTGTCCTTGCATTAAGCATAGGTATGTTCCACTACTTGGAACTAGTTTGTTTTTTCCTTAACACTCCTCCTAGTTTCTAACTATAAAGCAGTTTTATTCTTTTTCAAGCTTTTCAAAATATTTGAAAAAGTCCAAAAAATAAAAAAACCAAAAAGATAGATAGAAAAAGATGTTATCTTTGGCAGCAGTCGAGTCCTGTCGCCTTTGAACAGAGCATTGTATATCACATCCATTGGTTTGGTTAATAGTTTGAATTTAGGAGTTGTGCTCGTTTCTCTGAGTTTATCTCCACCGACTGGTTAAGCTTCCAATCCCTATGGAGCCTCTGTCGATTCCTCCTGTGTCACAAAGATGTCCCAGTTTTTTATATTGAGTCTATACTACCTACATTCAGTCACCATTCACCTATATATTCTTTTTCAAAGGAAGTTGAAACCTGATTTGGCCATTCCTCAGTTCTCTTGACTTTGCATGTCATTCATTCCTGGTCCTGGTATTGGTTCATGCACATTATGATCGAGTTCTTCCACATTATGCAACTTTGTTGAGTACCTCATGTTGGATGATGGGGGATGCATTAATTCCCTCCTTCTAGTGGATTTCATCCCATCGAATTCAGATCATTTATTTTGGGATAGGAATCTAGAGTCATTTTGAGTGCCTTGAGACTTGCAGTCATGAGTAGCAGGTTCTCTTGCCATCGATAGTTTTGTGAATACATCAATGTCCCCTGATTGACGAATTCTCTCAAGTGTTCAAACTCAACACATTTATTCACACTTGTTAGTTTTCACTCTAGTACCTTGATTCCCATTTTCATCATCAGTGGGTTATCTCGCGTCTATTAGTGGTATAAATCAATGACTGGTAATCAGACGATGGACTACTATTTTCAACCTCGACACCTTTATTCACATAGTAGGACATGTACTTGTAGCGGATTGTGTAGAAGACCTTTCATATTGGTGGCATTTCATATATTCTACCTCCTTGATCATGCTAGTGTTCATGAGATTTCAACGCTCGTGACTTGATTCTAGTGTATGTCAGATATCTTCAACCATTATGGAGATCTTGGTCCATTATATATCTTCATATTTCATGGAGATCATGATCCTTTGTATATCTTCATCATGGAGATTCTGATCCATTTATATTGTACGTGGAGATGACCACACATGTCATATTTTGTATCATTCCTATTCATGGCCATTGTACTCTTATTTATCCGGGACTGCTATATGTACTTGCAGTTATGTGCAAAGTTTGATTATTGTATTATAATATTGGATGTATGGCTCTTCCACCTGGTTCTTCATCACTCCACTTCTGGGATGGACTTGTAATGTATTTCGACCATCATATCACCCTTCTGACCTCACACATTAGGGGGCATTTGTTACAACTGATTTTACCACACATGGTGGATCACACCTTTATGGCCTTCCCTATCCCTTTGCAGACTCTTTGGACCCCATGGACCATTTTTTTACCTTTGATGTTTCCAAAAACATCCCTAAGAACATGCATTATTTTCCATACACGACTTTTAAACCTATTCTCACGTATATACGTGGATATGACTCTCAAACTCGTGTACATCAGGATGTGTTCAAAATGCCAAATAGTTTTGGAGTTTTCCGTGATGTGGATCTGAGTCACTTGTCTCTTAGCTTTCCATATGCCTTGAGATCGCTCAGATTTGACCTTCCATTACCCCATTGAAGCACTATATAAGGAACCCTTTGGATACATTGAAAGGAGATGAATTCAAGAACAAGAAAACTATAGTCTATTGTTTCTCGAGCTTATACTTGAGTCTGCATCCCTTTGTCCCTTGGATCATTTTGTGTTCTTCCCAATATTTCCTTTTCTTGTTATCTTGCTATCGAGAGATGGAGGATTGAAGTTTTGGAGGCCTAGGTGGAGGACTCAGTTTCTCCAGTTCACAGACGTGCCGACAGAGGTTGTCACTATTGTAATATCTTATTTATATTAATAGAAATATATTTTCTTGTCCAATAATGTGTATTTAAATGAGTATTGAATTGATGGATGCTTTTAAACACTTATATGTTATTCATTATATATGCTATATTAGGTCTAACACCATTATATAGCAAGCTTGTCTTGTTTGTTGAATGTTGAGAGAGAAAATTGCTAATACAAGCGAGAGTGGAAAAGCTCAACAAGGATCTACATCAATCATCCAAAATAAGGTATGTTTTGAGATCCTTTAGTGTTAGTTGTTTTGTTCCTCTTGCATATGGGAAAGGATTGATTTCTGTGGTTACTTTGTCTATTGTGGTACCCCAAGCCATAGGAAGTTTTCTTTGTAACAATGGTCGTGGCTCGGATCGATGAACCGTTGAATCTATTTGATTCAATACATCGGGATAGTGCTAGGGGTGTCGCTCTACTCTGGGTCCATGGATAAGAGATCTTGTTTTAGGTCAATATTGGAAATTAGGGTTTTGCACAGTAAAGGAATATGGAATTTTTTCACATAGGGGTAAGATTTGCATATTCCTTGACCGTGAACATGGGGATAGTGTTCCCACATGGAACATGCCTAAACACAATTGAATGACTTGCCAAAATCTCATTTTGATGCATGGTGTCCATTCTATGCCTAGGGTAGGGATTCAACAGGTGTCCTTAAAATATTACAGAAGCTAGGATTCAACATGGCATAGAATGATGGCTATGGCTCATATCAATGAACCGTTGACTCCATTGGATTTAGGACATCAGGATAGTGCTAGGGGTGTCCCTCTACTATGGGTACATGGACAAGGGATTATATTTTACATCAATTTTGGAAACTAGGTTCTTACTTAGTAAGGGAATTTCAAATTTTTTTACAGAGGGGTCAACATTGCATATTCCTCAACCATGAGTGTGTGGCTAGCATTCCCACATGGAACCTTCCTAAACATGCTTCCATGACCCACTAAAACCTCATTTTGATCCACAGTTTCCATTCTATGCCCTGGGTAGGGATTCAACTCGTGTCCCTGAAAGCCTATAGGAGGTGGGATTCAACGTTGCATAGAGTGATGGCCATATATCGTATCGACAAAATGTTGACTCTGTTGGATTCTAATAATTAGGATACTACTAGGGGAGGCCCTCTACTCTTGGTCTATGGACAATGGATATTGGTTTAGGTCAATTTTGGAAACTAGAGTTTTGCTCAGTAAGGGGATGTCAATTTTTTGCACATACGGGTCAACTTTTCATATTCCTTGATAGTGAACATGTTGCTAGCATTCTCACATGGAACCTACCTAAAACAACTTGCATGAACCACTGAAAACCTATTTTGATGCACAAATTCCATTCTATTCCCTAGGTAGGTATTCAACAGGTGTCCTTGAAAGCATGTACTAGGTGGGTTTCAACATGCCAAAGAATTATGACCATGGCTCGAATCGATGAACCGTTTACTCCGTTGGATTCAAGACATCAGGATAGTGCTAAAGGTAGCCCTCTACTCTGGGTCCAAGGACATGGGTTCTTATTTTAGGTCAATTTTGGAAACTTGGGTTTTGCTTAGTAAGGGAATGTCAAAGTTTTGCACATAGTGGTCAACTTTGTAAATTAATCGACCGTGAACATGTGGCTAGCATGTCCATAGGGAACCTCCCTAAAAAACCTTTCATTACCCACTAAAATCCAGCTTTGATGCATAGTTTCCATTCTAGGCCATGGGTAGGGATTCAATAGGTGTCCCTCAGAGCTTGTAGGAGGTGCGCTTCAGCATGCCATAGAATGAAGGTCGTGGCTCAAATGGACGAACCGTCAAATATATTGGATTCAGGAAATTAGTGTATTGCTAGGGGTGGCAGTCTAATCTAGGTCCATGGACACGTGATCAATTTTTAGGCCAATTTTGGAAATTAGGGTTTTCATTAGTAAGGGAATGAAAAATTTTTGCCCAAAAGGGCCAGCTTTGTAAATTCCTCGACCGTGAACATGTGGCTAGCATTCTCACATTGAACATACCTAAACACACTTTCATGACCCACCAAAATCTCGTTTTGATGCATGGTTTCCATTCTATTTCCTAGGTAGGGATTCAACAGGTGTCCCTGAAATCCTATAAGAGGTGTGCTTCAATGTGCCATAGAATTATTGTTAGGATTATAATCCTCCCTTTTCCACTTTGGTCAATTGTGTCTAAATCAGGATTCCTTTCAGTCTACTTTTAGTCACTAGTACCATTGGGTCCACTTATGCTCATTGGGGCACATGCACCAGCTACTAAAGTGTGGGGAACACTAATTGAAGAAAATTGACACTAATTGCACTTGCACGCATCAGTTTAGGAGCCTCCTAGATAAATACATACAAATTAGGAGCCACTGGGTGTGCTGACACCAACCTCCTTTAGTTGAGTTTAGTTGGTGACTAGTTAAGCTCAGTTAGGAATTAGTTACATTAAGTTCTAGTCAGTTAAATTCAGTTGTACTCAGTTAGCGCTAGATATGCATGGCTACATGTGGGTGAGATGCATTTACTCACCTACCTCACTCATTTAGACTAGTTAACTGATAATTAAGACTGAATTAGACACTTGATTTGGGTTTTTGAACTCTGATAGTGATTTAGACAAGTTCAGTTTCCTTCTGGTCAAGTAGAGTCAAACCAATTCAAATTTACTCTCATGGATTCAAATTGCATGAGGCTATTTATCCATTGTAATACATTGTAATTAATTATCCAATTACTTTTGATTAATGAAAGCATTCACAATTGGAATTCATTTTTGCATTGTTTCATCCTTCAATTTCTGAGTAAATTATCTGATCTATCTTGTGAGTTGTATGTTGGTCCATATATCTATGTGCTCAATTTAATATGGTATCAGAGTATAGGTCTCAGGTTCAGCTTGCACGACCTATGCTAGAGGTGGGGTGTTGGAGTATCGGTACAACCTCCACATGGTATAGCTGCAACACCTATGGGAATATAAAACAAGTGGACTAACCACCACTTCTGGTGATGTGGCCTTGTGTTGGGTTCCAAATTTTCATCAACATATGCAGGTTTTGGTGTAATGAAAAACCTTACATGGTATCAGAGCATAGTTCTTAGGTTCAATTCCCCTGAGCTATGCCAGAGGAAGGGTGTTGGAGTATTGGTACAACCTCCACTTGGTATAACTTCTGCACCTCTAGGAATATAAAACAAGTGGACTAACCACCACTCCTCATGATATGTTCTTGTGTTGGGTTTCAAATGTTCATCAACATCTACAGGTTTTTGTGTAATGATAAACCTTAAAATGATGAGTGTTTCTCTTATCGATGAACCATTGAATCCGTTCAATTTAGGACATCAGGTTAGTGCTACGGGTGGCTCTATATTCTGGGCCCATGGACAAAGGGTCATGTTTTAGGTCAATTTTGGAAACTAGGGTTTTGTTAAGTAAGGGCATGTGAAAATTTTGCACATATAGGTCATCTTTGTGAATTCCTCGACCGTGAATGTGTGTCTAGAATTCCCACATGGAACTTGCCTAAACACGCTTGCATGACCCACCAAAGCCCCATTTTGATGCACGGTTTCTATTCTATTCCTAAGGTAGGAATTCAATAGGTGTCTCTGAAAGCCTGTAGGAGGTGGGATTAGACATATATGCTGATGGTGTGTTTGATCAAAATCACAAAGAAGAAAGGATACCCACAGTAGGGTGCAACGCATAATTGTAAATAAGTATTAATTGATATATGTTTGAAGGTGAGTGTAGATCTTCCCCTCTTGAAAAAAATACTTGCTGCAAACTATTATTCTATGTGTAGAGGTTGAGAATTATGTTAGCTATTTTGAGGTGTTGAACTTGACTTATTTCGCATGATTTTCAAGCAAGAAATATTCTTTGTTTGTGTTTTACTCAAGGAAAAAGGAGTTGTCAATATTTATGTGGAGGTGAATTGATCTTAGGATCTCATATCATCTGTGAGACTAGAAATTCGAAAGAAGGTTGTTTCCATATTAATTTATCCTGGTCATCCAAGAGATGTGTGCATTTGTACAATGAAATGCACGAGGAGGCAATGCCATTACATTAGTAACCATGTAATGCAACGTGTTTATGTTTAGAAACAAGTGGCCAGCCTATTACACCATTATTACAAAATATATGTCTTCACAATTCAAATGTTTCGAATAATACTCCATAAACATAAATTTATAAAAAAAGATTTAGAATAGTACTTCTCCAATAAATTTAAACTATAATAAAATCACACATAATTTTCATGTCTTCCAAAGTTGTTCCTCGAGGCCATTCATCAAATTCCATGTACATTAACAAAATGATAAAATAGTGTGCAGGCTATAATCATAACAACTATTTTGAATCAACCTTATACTTGGGTACTTTTAGGTTTGATGTGTATCCCATATATTTGTTAGATGAAAGAGATCATGCCAAACACCAATTTCATTTATGTAGACCACATAGGTACATCACTTAGGTGTGTCAACTTCATGCATCCTTTTGAAGTTTGTTATGTTGTTATGTTGGTAAGGTGCTTTTGCATTCCACTTAGTTGGATCAATTGCTTAGTTGTGNAAAAATGAAATGTACATTTTTGTCATTACGTAATATTGTAATTATGCATTGTTCTTAAATTTATAATGGATATATCCATGTAATCCTAAAATCTATAAAAAATTTGGGAACATTACACATGGAAACATTCTTGGCCACAGGTGTACAATCACACTTAAAACACTTAAGCATGAATATCTATAGATCCTTTATATGAAATATTTTTTATATCATGAAAGTTATAATACAAAAATAGAAGGCCCTTATATGGCCTGTCAATGTACATGTATCAAAAACATGTTTGATGTACATGCAAACAAAATTACATCTGTCCTAGACTGCGCCCCTATACTCTAACTTCCTCCTATACAGAAAAATACATATTTGTCTTGGACTAGCACATCAAAACTCTAATTTTCTCTTGTTTTTTCTCGACCATGATGCTTGTTTCCTGTATCCATGACCACTATGCATCTCTAGCGACTACAAATCAATGACAATATTTCTTGATCATGTAACTGAACTAGTACTATCCAACAATAACAAAGTTTGAAAATTTAAAATATGACTCAATTGTACATAAAACAAATACTCAAGACATCCATTCAGGGTATAGACTCCTCTCGTGTCCTCTTCCTTACAGCCAGTCACTTTGCAATGCTTCTCTGCGAATAAAGAAAAATGTCAATTATCTCAAAAATTATGAAGATGTACATGAATGATAATGTACTAATCAATTATGTAAAAAATGAACATATCACCGAAAAAATTTGTTCCTAGGAATGAAACTAGGTTTCCTCAATAGCAAGAGGAGTCATACATTGAACATCAACCTCGGTTGCGTGCACTAATTGACTAGTGTGTGGCTACATTCACCAAATGATAAAATAGTTAGACATCGCACATGCCCATAGACAATACACATGACCTGTACAATTAGAAATATTCAAGTAGATGTACCTCTGTGTGACTTATCCCTATTGTAGATGGAGCATTGACTACAGCATCAAAAACCCAGCTAAGTTTTGGATGGATGACTCTACATCTTGAAGCTGTAAACATGTGAAAATAACATTAATAAAAACTAGTTTGGAAGTGAATTCATAGCTAACCAGTAACTGCCATTGGAATTTTTTACATTACCATGGGATGGGTAGGTTCATCGTCATGGAAACATGCTCTTTTCAAGGAAGAGGGTCAACTGGTGTAAACAACCCGCTTATCTATGTTTGGATTACGGGGAGATCCAAACCAAAGAGGTGCTGCAGGGATTTGCGATGATATCTATAGTGATAAAGTGTTACCATAGTTAGACATGGACTTGAATGGATGGAAGAATATGTACTGAAAAGCTAACATATTGTAATATACTTACCCCTTCATGGAAGATATCTCCCCATGGGAAGTACCGCTTGGAGCAATTTCTTTCCCCTCTTCATATCCAGATAGCATGTGCAAGTTTAAAAATTATAGACATTAGAAATCTATTAAGGAGTGTACAATAAGAAATTTAAATAATTTGAACAAGATTCAGTCATTAACCATGTACTTACATTCTTCAGGTAATCATAGACTCCACCTGGTAGTAATTCGCTGAGATCAATGTCTCCAGCATTTGGTTCTAAATGGGGTTCCTGCAACTTCAAAAATTGTAAATATTATATAATTTAGCAAATTAATCAAGACTAACAAATGAATTAAAAAAATGACACATGTTGAAAAATTACCTCGGTGTTGGTTGTTTGGGCCTTTGATACAACCACATCGGGTGCACTACCAGACCACTGAGAGGCATCAATCTCCCGCAAGAGTAAAAATTGCATATATTATGAATCTTTTAATATGTGTACAATATGGAAAAACTAAAAATTGAAAAATAATGGATTTTTAACAATGTCCTTACCTGACCACCATTCATCATAGAGGTACTATGTGTTGGTCTAAGACCAAAAGAAGATTGACCACATGTTTTGCACACGTGTGGCTCACTCTCAAGAACCTGGGATGTCAGTCTATCTCCACCAATAGATGGTACTCTACCCCCGGAAGTTGGTGGTTGTACCCCGGTATAGGAAGAGGGACCTTATTGGTCAATAGTTGGCGTGTGTCGACAAACCATCTCAGCTGGATAATAAATTCCTCCTGTGTCTGGCAAACCATATCATGTGCAGGAGGAATGGCTTCCCTTGATAGCTAGGAACAGGGTGCAAGTATCTGTCAATTGGAATCTCTATGCCTAGCATTGGGTCAGTATTGGGCCATCCCCCTACCAATGCCCTGGAATCCCAACAAGTCAAAATTGTTGACATGTTTGCTTATCACAAAATCTGCATACAAATTACAAAGGAAGTACAATGGTAATTCCCTATTGTTGTGCGAGGGAATGTCAAAAACCATGTACCATCTATGCATCCAATGGTATCTAATGGGTGGAAAGGTGCACCACTCAATTGAAATATGTGTCCTGGTGCACTTCGAAATGTCATCTGTCCCAATAAATCTAAACAATGTATAAATGTGATCTTTGGTTACTTTTAGGTTCTTTACCCTATTGTAGCTCAAGCCATCAACATATTCTTGTCTTTTTATTTCCCTGTAGGATGCGATGATATACAAAGCATCATTTGATCTGGTGATCGTATCAACTATTGTCAGCAATGAGGCTGACAAGGAGTGGAAGAGCTCATATCCACCTCTCCACCTATAACCAATCTCTCTAAGATGCCCAATAACCTTGAATATCTCAGCATTCTAGTCCATAGTAGCCACTGCAATCATAATAAAAATAAAATATCATTAGAAAAATAAACACATGATATAATGACATCTCTAAGCAGTGAAAAGTGTAAAACTAATGTATGACAAATAACAACATAAAATAAATCTATTATTTAAATTTTAAAATTGATCTTGAATTTTACAGTAATGAATAAACATTTAACATTTATTCATTTTAAATTTTTGTCCTAAATTCAAGTATTAATTCCAATTTCCATATGCATGTGTACATAAAATGTCGTATGTGCATATGTTGATTGGGAAGATCCTCTAGCTTATTTTTTGGCTTGTATTGTGAAGTTTCATCAAAATTGTGAGGTGTTGACTAATGCCCTTACAGGACCAACTCCCATATTGCCTATAGAGGCAACAACTAGAGCCTAGAATAGGCCTCATAATGTGCTATTGATGAATAAAATACCAGTATAGGAAACCATTTTGTTAGATATGATTATTTGTTGTAGTGTGATGTTTTTTGGACTCCAAAGTGTATTTGGCAGATCTTTGTTTATATGTAACTTGGGACATTTATGGATTCCACTTGATTTTATTTTAGTTCTATGCACTCTTTGTATATATCCATGAGAGACTAAATGCATAATTCTGTATAGTGGCTTTTATGGTTGCATTCTTTCCACTAGATTCTATCATGTATGATAGTATGTGATTGGCATGTAGTCAAACACATAAACCTCCATATGTATCTTGATGTTTTTGGAGCCTATTGTTGAACTTCATTGTCTCTACCTTACCCAAAAGTTCCCTTCATTCAAGAGGAAATATTTGTTAAGGACGGGAAGCTTATATACCTTTTCTTAACACTTGGATTAGGAAGTTTCATCAAATCTATAAGGTGTTTATTGATGTTCTTGGACGACCAACAACGATATTTCGGATAGAGGCAAGGGATTTACAATGCTTGTTTATATATTTTAGGGAAGATATGAATTCTACTTGATTTTTTTTTAGTTGTATCCAAGCTTGCAATATAATTGACAAAATTTGGATATTTTTTAATTTTGGTTTGGATTCACAATGATGCTTATGATTATACATATGCAAATAGTGAAGTTCATTTGTTTTTTAAGAGTTAATTTGGGTTTTGGTTTACATTGAGCTTGTAATTTACTTATGCAAACTTGCAATGTGTTTGACAAACATTGCATATTTGTGAATTTTGGTATGGATTCACAAGGATGCTTGTGAATATGCATATGGAAATAGTGAAGTTGATTTGTTTTTTATGAGCTAATTGGGGTTTTGGTTTCCATTGGGCATATGAATTTTGGGTATGAATTTTGGTAAATAGTCAAAGTTATTTGGTTTTTATGATTAAATTGGGGTTTTGGTTTCCATTGGCCATGTAAATTCCATTGGGGTTTTGGTTTCCATTGGCCATATAAACCAAAATATTTTGGTTTAATTTCAAATTAGGGAAAAGAAAATAATGAATATAGGGAAAATGACATGAGAGGATTTGAGGAAAATACCTCACAAACAAGAGGTTGATCCCAAGGTGGAGTTTGTTTCCTTTTTCTCACCAAAATCGTGTTCCCCCTCACTCATTCTGGTCCTTCGAAGCTCCAATTAGTATGCTGTTGTGGAAAAAATGACGGGCTCATACCATTTTAACCACAAAACGAGTTTTAGTAACCATGAGCACGTTTTTGCAAAGTAAAACAGTAGCACAATTTGTATTAATAAAATGGGGGCACATTTTTGTGTACTATCCTAATTGGCATGCATGTTGCCATCCTGGGGACTGGGCTTGGTAGGGTCAGGATTGCTTGGGATGATTTCTATTTTATAGATCAAGAGTGATTGACTTCAATCTACCATTGCATCAAAAAGGTTCCTCAAATTTGTGCACTCACCCATAATCTAACTAAAGAATAAGTTGGACCACGTGTAACCACCCTAACCACATCCTTGGTGTACAAATTCTGATTTTAATATAAACACCAAGCAGTTGGATGTTCTAATCCATCTTTGTAATTCTTGATGGTATTTGTGTGTGTTTATTTGCAATGTAGCATTGTCACTTGAATTCTATGTTGAACCTATGCATTGAACACTTTGGAGGTTTTTTCAGTCCCTTTTGGATGGGATATATTAATAGAAAAAGAGGATGGTTTGAACCTACATCAAATCGTGAGCTGAACATAACTCTACAAGTATGAAAAATATTTTAAGCAATGGATGCTCATGGAATGTTGCGAGCGTACACAAAAAACAAGAATAATGTGATTAATAAAATGTGCAATGGTTTACCTACATATAGAGGAATCATATACCACTACATGTATTAATTCCTAATCAGAAGTTGTATCTAACCAATCCAGGTGAAAGTGATTAATGCTCGAGATTCAAGTGTGACGAGGAAACTTGCATGTTCGACGAAATCAGTAGGTTAGATGGATATCCACTATCGTTAAATAATGAGAATGTCATCTTGATATAAATTATGTTTAAATACGTTGACTGTAGTATGAAAAAAATTTGTAGGAAATAGAGAGACTCCATCGGTTCATCAACCAAAACCTTAATTCTAGTCATAGACCTAGTGTCAACGAGGTCACATTGAACCAATCGATTATCTTTTATCGGTCATGTCTAACTCAACATCCCACCTCGAGCCATCATATGTTATACTATCTAATCCTACTCAACCTCATCTCTAAGGTCGTTTATGCCTCTCTCCTGGAATCCAGCTCAAGGCATCTTGCACATCCAAAAATTCCTAGTCACACCGCGTTCAACAAGTTTTCCATTCTGATCTAGGTCACACCTTTCTCCCTGATAGGTGAGATCGAGTCACTCTTGTATCCTTCATAGGTGAGACCTAGGTCACTCCTTTTCCTTCTAAAGGTGTGACCCTGCCCCAAAACCCAGTTGGGCTTGGCTAATGGCCCTTGAGTGAAAAAATGACAAAAAATATGAATGATAATTACGTGCTAGGTGAGAGATCTTAGCTGAAACTAACAGACCGTGAAACTGCTTGTCCAATCAGAAGAAGTCAACACCTTTTCTATGGGGCCCTCCATAAGTACTCAACACTGACTAATGGAAATGACATGTGTCATGTCATCCCCCCTTGTTTATATGCCTCCATTTGGTCAACTTCTTCTTCTATGAGCCACATAGTCATCTGACGTTTGTTTTTCACATCGTTTGCATCGATAGAATCATTTTTTCATGCTCTATCCACATATGGGATTCATGTATAATCATTTTCTAAGTTGTTTTGGTCCATTTCTTGGAGTTACCTCAATTTTTCTTGCAACTAGGAAAGGCAAACCCTTATGTATTGGCATGTTCACGAGCCCTCCAATCCATATGTCTTGTAAACTTTGTGTTATTTTACCACCATTCATTGTCCCACAAGGAGGCGTCACTAGTGTTCCACTGTTATTTATCTCCCTGTCAACCATGATCCCAACATCACCTATTTTGGAACATTGAACACTTCTTTCTTGCTTGGTTGATCATTACGGAGTTTCTGTTAAGGTCTTTTCTGATTCCTTAAAGAATGAAAAGATTGTCGAACAAGCTTTCTTCCTTCCATGCTTGTTAAAGTATTTGAAAGGGAATCTATGTGGTATAGTTTATCCCTTTTTTGGACTATGTATTCCAATTAAAGAAAAGGACCACCGTAGTACCTTCCAGCTAGGAACGTTTCTCTTTGTATCATTTTATGGTTTTTTGGACATTGGGACCGTACTCCATGAAAAATCTCACTTATGTATTGTATTTAAGGTCTTTTGCATCCCTCTTATAAGTAAAATATCATTGAGCAAACTTGGTTTCATGCATGCTTGTAAAAGTATTTCAATGATCATTCAATTAGTATAGGTTTATCCTTTTTCATCTTGGTTGGACTACCCATGAAAAATAAGTCTCTTTGCCCCTTTTAGTTGGGAAAGTTCTCCTTTGTACACTTTTATAATTTTTTGGTCTTAGGAAACTACTGTACAAAAAAAAGAGCTATTGGAGTGTTCTTCATGTTTTCAAGCTCTTTAAATATGAAAACACCATCGATCATTTACTATCTTGGGCTCGATAAGAATCCTTGAGATAGTATCATATTGAGCATATTTGTATCCCTTCTTCAATCTCTTTAAACTACGAAGAAATCCCAAATAGTGCCTTTCAGTGCCCACACATATTGTATATAGTCTCACATTATTTCATCATTTCCCACCATTCATTCTCCTTTGTTCAAAATACTCTCTGATGAGTCGCCCTTGGATCCCTTTGATATCACTTCACTAGTACAAAACGAGAAATTAATGACTAAAAAAATGACTAAAATCTATTTATAAACGACTATTGTTGAGTAAATGACTAATAGTAGATAATTTCCACTATCTTATACCTTGAATAACTTAGTTGTATTTCACTTAGTCATTAATAGGTTGACTTATTAGTCATTGATTTAGTGATTAATAGTCAATGATTTAGTCATTTTTGTAGTCACAAATTTATGATAGGGCACAGAGGAATCAAACCACCAGCTTCCTGCCTATAATTAGGTAGGTGATATACCATCGATATAGCACCCTTTAAGAAGTTGTTATTGCTTGATAATGATGCTATTCAAACAAATTTTGCATCATTCAAGCATACAAACTAATGATTATCAAGTTACTACATATCCATAATGGTTGACCCTCTACTAGTGCTTCAAGTCCTTCTTGCACTTAATAAATGCATTTGAAAGAGTTGAATGACTATTACAAAGTAAGCCATTATGTATCTATAGTAACTTGATAATCATTATTATGTATGCTTGAATGATGTAAAATGAAAAAATCCCATAAATTTATAGGAATGACTAGCATGCTTCGAATGATAAACTATCTACCGAGTCATCTAGAGTCATGCCAATATATCTAGATTTGTCGATTGAAAATTCATAAGAAACTTAAAGATAGTGGTGGATGAAGTCATAGAAAGGATAATTTCAGCTTATATAGGAGCAAAGGATGAGCAAATGGAGAAACGAATCACCCAAAAACTAGATATAATAGTAAAAAGAAATATCCAAGTAATTCTGTTTCACATGAATAATAATGGGCACTAACTCTATGTACTCTTCACCACTAGATAAATGAAAATGAAATGTGATGAAATATCAGCAACACTACCTTTGAGTTTTCTTGCTGATAAGAAGTATGAATACTTAGGTGATCGTTTTATTCATAGTTGACTTAAACAGTCACTAACCTACAATCAAGGCAATACAAGCACATTTCTATGCTTATGTGATAATTTTATTGAATTGTCACCTTTCTCAGCTTATACATTATATCTCAAGCATATTTCTTCATCCAAATCTTTCATTTCATGGCTGAACATGGACTGAAATCCATGAAATGATTATTGTTTCAATGATTTTAAGAAAAATACCAGCAATAAATTATTAATGAAAACACATTAGCTAAGAGGTAGCAAGTAACACACCCACATTGCAGTCACCATAGATTGAATTGGGAAACTACATGTGTTCTACAATGGCGTAACCCCTCCTTTGGCCCAACATTCCACATAATAGACATGCACATACAACCAAGGAGCTATTTGAAAGGTTGGTGAACAAGCATAAACATAGTGCTGAAACCAAAACCCCTACAAAAATCAAGTGTCATATTGATAGCCAATGAGAGAAGTGATGTTGTTGTAATTGTAACTTCAAAACGTATTCACTTGTATGTCTTATGTATTGTACACCAATGTTCCTATCAGGAGAATATGTAATGTAATCAAGTCATGTCATACCCTGATGTTCCTATCGGGAGAATCAATAATGTAAACAAGTCATGTAAAGTCATAAAGGGTAACCTTCCTTCTTGATAAAGGGTTAAAGTCCCCACAGTTGTGGGGCATTAGGTTTATTACACTCTCTTAGAGAAGTCGACCCTGGTGGGTTAATGCCAAGTTGGAAACTAGTATAAATAGAGATTGATCCTCTCTATTTATCACACAGCCACTCACACTCAGTTGTAGCACATAACTGAGAGAGAGAAGAAATTGGGACAAGAGAGAGAGAGACAACTGATGTCGGGAGATCATCTTTGTATCTTTGGGTTTTACTTTTGGTGCTTATTCTATCTATGAGGAAGTTGTGTCCATTGTCTATTGTGATTGATTATTGTTCTTGTTATTCTCACAGATAAGATCCTAAGATCATATAGCTTAAATAATAAAAAACTAACATGGTATCAGAGCTAACCTGAGAAGAAGACACTGTGCAACTGCTGAAGCTAGCGATTCCTATTTTTTGGATATCTCTCTGTAGATCATCAGAAAAAGTAGGGTAGGATGACTCTCCTATCTATGGCACATCTTTCTGTCGAAGAAAAATCTGATTCTGAGGATTTTCAGCTTTCAACCAGACACTGTAGCAGGAAATGAGGGATTTACACAAAAGTGGAATTTTTGAGTGATCCTAGGCCAGGATTTATCTCCTCCACAAAATAGAATTTTTTTGGTTGGGTAGAACTCCTAGAAAGTTAAACCCAAATCTACTCCTCAACCAGAAAACCAGCTCTGCAGAAATCCAGCTCCAAATTCAGTTCAGACATCTTAAACTGGTAAGATCTAAATATTTTGTATTTCCATTTGAGGTTCTCTATTAGGATTTCTAATCATACCAAGCTTGATGAAAAGATTGAGGGAGATGACAAATTCAATCCTGAAAGTATAGGATCTCCCTGGTCTTGGAAGAAAATGAATTGGACTCCTACATAAGTGAAGAGGTTCTAGTATCATAGGGAGATGAGGCTAAGGACTTACACAAAAAGAAATTGGTCATGGCTAAGAGGATTATTGCTGATTCAATAAAGGATCACCTTATACCTCACGTGTCCTCCCTAAAGAAACCCAAAGAGATGTTTGATTCCCTGACCAAGTTGTTTGAAGGGAAGAACATAAATCAGAAGATGACTCTGAGAAATTAATTGAAGAATGTAAAGATCCAGAATGTGGAGACTATACAGTGTTCATTTACAAGGGTCTCTCAGATTAAGGAACAACTTGAAGCAGTAGATGAAGATGTAGAGAATGAATAGATTGTGATGACCACCTTAAGTGGTCTCCCTAGAACATGGGACTCCTTCCTTCAAGGGATCTGTGCTAGGAAGAAACTAATCAAATTTGGTAGACTGTGGGAAGAATGCTCACAAGAAGAAGCTTGAATAGTATCTCAAGAAGAAAAGATAAGAAATGAAGATCAAGCTCTCACAGTACAATCCAAGAAGAGCAAAAGAAACCATCACCAAGGTAAGCACTCTCATCCTAGAATATTTAACAAGAATCTACCTAAATCTAGATGCTTTACATGTGATGAAAGAGGGCACTATGCTAGAGATTGTCATAAGAACAAAAATGGCTCTCACAAGAAGAAGGTAAACAAGAAAATACATCATGCTAACACTGCAGACAATGATGAACCTCCTAAGAAGAGAATCAAGCAAGAAAGTGATGATTCTTCAAGTGACGAAGAATATGTTCTAATCTCTGCCCTCATGGGAACTATTTGACATGGAAGCAATGATTGGCTTATAGACAGTGGTGCTTCCAAACACATGACGAGATTTAAGGAATCCTTTGTGAGACCATCAGAACATGAATCACCCCACAAGGTGAATCTTAGGGATGACTACTAGTATCCAATAAAAGGTAGTCGTGAATCCTCCTACAAACTAGACTCTGGAAAGCCTATAAAGATGAAGGATGTCCTATTTGTACTTGGACTAAAGAAGAACCTTATCTCCATCTCTGCATTGGATACAAAAGGGATGAGGGTTGCATTTATAGATGGCCAAGTCCTCATGTGGCCAAAAGGAAAGACTATTGACAATGCAGTAGTAATTGGAGAATAAGAGGGAGGACTATACAAATTGAAGGGCCAACCAAAGCAAGCTTTGGTTTATGACTCAATAGAACCAAATGAACTGTGGCATAGAAGGCTTGCACATGTGGACTATAGGGCACTACCACTTGCAATAAAATATATTGAAGGTCTTTCAGAAATGCAGCAAAAACATGAAGGTGTATGCAAAGGATGTGCGAAAGGAAAGAACACAAAGAAGACATTTCCATGTAGCGAGAGCAAGGCAAAAGGAATCTTGAAAATCATCCACTCTTATGTATGCGGTCCAATGTCATCTAGTTCTCTAAGGGGGTATGTATATTATGTTTCTTTCATTGATGATTTTTCTAGGATGACATTGATATACTTCATAAATAACAAGGATGAAGTATTCGAAAAATTCAAAGAATTGAAAGCCTTAACCGAGAACCACACAGAGAAGAAGATCAAGATCTTTCACTTAGGTAATGGCGGAGAATTCACATCAAATGAATTCAAATAATTATGCAAAGATTTAGGGATTAAGAGGGAGTTGACTACTCCATATAATCCACAACAGAATGGGGTTGCGAAAAGAAAGAATAGAACAATCATGGAAGAAGCAAGGGAAATGCTTCATGATCACGACCTTCCTATGCATCTATGGGAAGGAGTTGCCAGGACAGATGTGTATTTAAAGAACCGTACTCCACATAGAGTACTTCAGAAAAAGACACCTCAAGAATTCTTTTCTAGAAAGAAACTAGAAGTTAGTTATCTCAGAATATTTGGCTGTCCAGTGTACATACACATTCAAAAAGAAAAGAAGAAAAAGTTAGATCCTTCAGGAAACAAGGGTATATTTGTGGGATACTCTGAGAACTTGAAGGCTTATAGAATATACTTCCCAGGATTCAAGAAGATCGAAATCAACATATATGTAACATTTGATGAATACTTAGCTTACATCAAGTCCAGAAAAAGAACTGTTAAAGACCCTGAAGAATTGAAAGTACCCAGAATCCGTAATACAACTATGAATGAAGCAACTCTAGAAGAATATCAAGAAATGGAAGAACGTCAGGAACTAGTAGATCCACCTCAAGAGAAGAATTCTCACAAGAGGAAACTTGAATGGGTACGAGAGGCTATCCAAGGTGTAGAAAGATATGGGGCTCTAGAAGAAATGAACAAAGAAAGAAAGAGAACTAGGTCCTACTCCAGGTATGTAGCCTTATTAGGTGACATCATCGATAAAGAACCTTCCAAATATGAAGAAGCGGCAGAGAAGAAATAATGGAAGGATGCTATGATCAAGTAGTACCGGTTGATCATGAAGAATGATGTTTGGGATGTTGTGCCAAGGCCAGAGGGGAAGTCTGTTGTGATTTCCAAGTGGATCTACAAGATCAAGCATGCTGCAGATGGTAGCATAGAGAAATATAAGGCAAGATTTGTGGCTCATGGTTTCTCCTAGAAAGAAGGAATAGATTATGACGAGGCTTTTGCACCTGTTGCCAGATACACTTCCATCATATTAGTACTTTCTCTGGCTGCAACCATGAAATGGAAGGTACACCAGATGGATGTCAAGAGTTCCTTCTTAAATGGTGTAGTAAAAGAGTAAATTTATGTGGAGCAACCACTCGGTTTTGAGACACATGACAGGGAGACTCATGTGTGTAGATTGAAGAAAGCCTTGTATGGTTTGAAACAGGCACTCGAGACATGGTATGACAGAATTGAAAACTTCCTGACTAACTTGGGCTTTACCAAGAGTAAAGAAGATTCCAACCTTTACTACAAGGTTGAAGAAGGGAACCCAGTGATGCTCCTACTATATGTAGATGACCTATTTTTTAACAGGTGTAGATGGGTTCATTTCAGACACAAAGAAAAAACTAGCTACTAAGTTCGAGATGGAGGACTTGGGTATAATGCACTACTTTCTAGGCATGGAGGTGTGGTAGAATGCAGATGGAATATCTCTAGCACAAGGGAAGTATGCAGTAGAGGTCCTGAAGAGGTTCAGGATGATGGAATACAAGTCCATGACCACACCTATGTCATCAAACCTAAATCAACCGAGTGATGCTTCATCCGAGTCAATTGATGCTACAATGTATCATCAAATGATTGGGTCCTTAATGTACCTGACGAATATGAGACTGGATATTTGCTTTGATGTGAACACATTGAACTAGTTCCTGATAGATCCGAGACATGTTCACTTTATTGGTCTAAAGCATATTCTGAGGTACCTAAAGGGTACAACTAATTATGGGCTTGAGTATCAGGAAAATTAGAAGATTAAATTGGAAGGTTATGTGGATTCAGATTGGGAATGCAGTGCCATTGATAGGAAGAGCACTTCAGGGTGCTTCTTTAGTATGGGATTAGGTGTGATCTCATGGTTTAGCAAGAAGAAATCTTGTGTGGCACTGAATACAGCTGAAGCAGAGTATGTTGTAGCTTGTTTGGCTAGCTGTGAGAAAGTGTGGCTTAGGAAGCTACTATATGATTTGTTTGATCTCCAGCTGGATGCTACTTGCATATATTGCAACAACCATAGTTGTGTGAAGTTGTGAGAGAACCCAGTGTTCCATTACAATTTGAAGCAAATCGAGATCAAATGGTGCAGAGATGAGAAATGAAGCTCCAGTATGTTGCGATGGATGAGTGAAGTTTGAGTACTTCAGGGAGAATCTTGGTGTTCTCCAGATCAAGGATCCCTCCAAAGGGAAGTGATGAGCCCCTGAGACTTTCTTACATGGTTGATGTGTTCATTGCATGGTCATATATAAGTGTAGAGACATTTTGATGTGACTACGGGATGTGTTCATCCCACATGATGCAGATCCTTTCTTACATGGTTTATGTGTTCATCCCATGGTAAGATATAAGTGTTGAGGCTTTATTACATGGTTTATGTGTTCATCCCATGGTAAGATATAAGTCTTGATCCTTTATCACATGGTTGATGTGTTCATCCCAAGGTCATATGTGAGTGCTGAGCCTTTCTGACATGGTTGATGTGTTCATCCCATGGTCATATGTGAGTGCTGAGCCTTTCTTACATGGTTGATCTGTTCATCCCATGGTAAGATATAAGTGCTGAGCCTTTATTACATGGTTGATGTGTTCATCCCATGGTAATATATAAGTGATGAGCCTTTTTGACATGGATGATGAGTTCATCCCATGGTCAGATGTGAGTGTTGGGCATTTATTGCATGGTTGATGTGTTCATCCCATGGTCAGATGTGAGTGTTGGGAGGGCCTTTTTTACACGGTCGCTAGATGTGTTCCTCCCATGGTTAGATATAAGTGCTGAAGAAGATGAAGATATACATGGAGGCTAGTCCTACAACCAGCATGAAAAAAGGGTTGGATCTGTAGAACTTCCTATGATGAGTATAATTGGAGATCGTGCCATTTGTTGAAGATAGCAGAAGCAGTGATGATCCAGATTTGATGATGATCTAGTGATGATCCAGATGATCCAGAATTGATGATGGTAGACTTGATGATGGTGGACTTGATCATGATCCAGACTTGATGATGATCTAGTGATGAAGACTTGTGTTGATGAAGTGTGTTGAGAGAATAAATTCCTAGTTAAGAGGAAGTGTTGATGTAATTGTAACTTTGGAATGTATTCACTTATATGTCTTATGTATTGTATTCCGATGTTCCTATCAAGAGAATCAGTCATGTAATCAAGTCATGTAATACCCTAATGTTCCTATCGGGAAAATCAATAATATAAACAAGTCATGTAAAGTCATAGAGGGTAACCTTCCTTATTGATCAAGGGTTAAAGTCCCCACAGTTGTGGGGCACTATGGTTATTAGACTTTCCTAGAGAAGTTGGCCCTGGTGAGTTAATGGAAAGTTGGAAACTAGTATAAATAGAGAGTGAGCCTCTCTATTTAACACACAGTCACTCACACTCAGTTGTAGCGCATACTGATAGAGAGAAGAAGCTGGGACAAGAGAGAGAGAGAGAGAGAGACAACTATTTTTGGGTTATCATCTTTGTATATTTGGGTTTTACTTTTGGTTTTTATTCTATCTCTGAGGAAGTTGTGGGGTTTTCTCCTTTATGTTTTCCCTGAGGAAAATCTTTGTGTCCATTGTCTGTTGTGATTGATTGTTGTACTTGTTATTCTCTCAGATAATATCCTCATATCATATAACTTAAATGATAAAAATCTAACAAGTGAATGGTGACCATCAAATAGTTTCTGAAGGGAAATGTAGCATTTTTATTTTTTGTCACTTAAAAAAAAATTGACCTCATGCCACTTCTCTTCATGAATAAACATTAGTGAATAAATGGAAGGAACAACATCTACAAGAAATATTTCAACAAAATATTGATGAAGAAAATTATGTGTGGGTATTTTTTAGTGAATTTTCTATAATAAAATTGAAGTTCACCTCCATAAAATTCAATGGATTATCATAGCAGATCATCTACAAATCATTGGTTTGACATAGCTTTATTTTTGGGATCCAATTATGAAAAGAATATAAGAACTCAAAAGTGATTCCACAAGTATCGATTTGAGGTCGTTGATATTGAGAAGAGAGTTTTCAGTGTGTCTTCCAATTTGTTTGACCAAGCATTTACGGACTCTCTACAATACACTAAAATTATAGTGTAAGTTGGATTTCATGTTTTGTTTTGAGGCCATAGGTAAAATGAGAAGCCCATGCATACAATCTATACGGGAATACTCGCTTGGAGGTTGTATGTAATTAAATGTTTAGCAAGCACAAATGAGATATACATGCAACAAAAGGCATAAAGTTGGGTCAACTTGGGGAGATGACTTGAGTTGGTTTTCTTAATTGAATGAAAACAACATAAGGCCTTCAAAACATAAATAAAGTTACAAAGGCCACCTACATGCAAGATTTTTTGGCATTGAAGCTTTAATACCCTTTTTCAAAGAGGAGGGTCAATTTCATTGGAGAGATGGAGTTTTCTATATATTCAGGATTGGAAGGAAGAGTATGGGTTAGACAATTCAATTTGGACCACTGATTATAGTATAAAAAAAAAACTCTTAACTCTCATCCCCTACATCGAGACCACTATCACCATTGCTGCCGACGAGACATTTGGGAGCTTGTCACTTGTCGTCCATTATGATACAAGCGGTCTCTTGGGTAATAAATGATTCAACCAGTTCTATTTATTTTAGTTCTCTATTTATTGGTTGTTAATGATAAAACTGTCGATAGTGATTGGGAGTTATAAGTGATTTAGCTAGTTATGTTTATTTTAGTTCTTTGTTTATTGGTTGTTAATGATGAAACTGTCGGTAATGATTGGAAGTTTTTTGTTCTTGCTTTGGTTCTCCTTTAAATTAGGAGTGTACATTTCTTTTCAGTTCATTTGATTTGGATTTTGTGTTATGGTCACTTCTAAACCTGATATCAACCATTTAAATTTAGATCTTGAAATGACCCTCACTCTTGGTTTTTCTAGGATAATCAACGAGGAGGTTATGTATCCAGTTTTAGTTCCTAAAATCTGCATATTTTAGATCAAATTTTAGCATATGCTTTCTAGGGAAACCTCCTGCGACTGAAAAAGCACTAGTCCAAATAGAGAGTATCACCAACCATAACAATGTTTGGTTTTCCTATAAATATTGTGTAAATTTTCCCACACAGATTTGTGTCATAATAGGTCCTTAACATAGTGGAGCTCATCCAAAATACTAAAAAAATTAATATTGAAATACATGAGAAAAAATGACCAGTTAAATATATAAACAATGAAAGCATGAAATAAATATTTGCATTTTGTTTTAGGTTTTATTTTTTCTAAATGGACTTTTCTAAGGCCATTAGAAAAAATTTGTGGGAGGATACCCAGGAATCCCTCACAAAAGGGAAAGGTCACCCTTGTATCTCTCCAAGTTCCCTAGTTTCCTTGTCCCAAAAATATGGGAGGTGTTGTGGCCACGCCTTTCACCCAAGGGAATGTGTCCTCTTGTAACACTGCTTATTTCTCAAGCAAACATTGAGCCCTCAAATTTAGAACCATAATGGTTTTTTAGTCAGGTTTCCTGGCCTCACAATGGTGTCCAACCTTAGGCTGATGGTTGTACATTTCCATGATTATGGGTCTCAGATGATTTTATAATCATTCTCAAGTCCAATTATATCTCCTTTTAACATCTCACCAATATTCTTGAAACCAAATTTTCCTAAACTGATCAACGAAATACCTCAAAACTCTTAAAAAAACTAATCAAAGCTCTATGTTCATCAATTTACATATTCATTTTACTGTCAAAGTATGACTTAATAGAAAGAAATTAATATTTGATGACCAAGGGAGGAAGGTCAAACATGTAAAAAATGTTTGCATCACAATGATAAAGAAGACTAGCATATCAAATTATCAAGGATACAAAATTATGGAAACCTTGATGGAAGAAAAACATCGGATAATTCCCAAGATCTCACAAATTGATCTATCAATCCACAAGAGTAGGAATCCATCAGAAAAAGTTTCACACACGCTCACAACCTAGTGAACATTGCTTTCAATAATTGGATTAAAATGCAAAGGATCCATGTTCTCCTTTTTGACAAGTTAGCAAAGATAAATCTTAAACCAACAATGTCGTGACAAATCATTTATGATCTTCATGGAAATATTGCTTGCAAACTTTCTAGGAATATAGGAATTAAGCATATTCAATATATAAGAAAGTAACAAATTGTAATTGCAGCTATGCTCCATAAAAATTCTTCAAATATCCTGAAGATGGTAAAAGTAATACAGATTAAACAAAGTTGTTATTTGGAGAAAGAATTTTGGAATGTCTATAGAGAGTATAACAAAGAAGAAAACAACATGTCAGCTTTAATCACACATGTTCCTCAAAGAACCATATTTTTTATAACGTTGGGTTCCTATGATCTTCTTTCCAGGATCTTATAATTGTCTCTGTAATGAGACTGAGTACACTACAACCATAAAAATCATGCTGTAGAAGCAAACACATATTTATATATATAATAATACCACCAAGAAGATAAAAAATAGTTAGAATTGTAGAATAAGTCTCATACAGATTAATTTGCAAAAGTTGAACACCTACCATGTCCAGAGTTCAAACCAATTATAAGGTCATGGCCATCTTTCGTAATAGGGTCAAATGCATGGTAGATTGTATTGAATCTACTAAAATGAATTTCTTTGA
Source organism: Pseudotsuga menziesii (assembly GCA_001517045.1). NCBI lineage: Eukaryota > Viridiplantae > Streptophyta > Pinopsida > Pinales > Pinaceae > Pseudotsuga > Pseudotsuga menziesii. Next base: position 266,413 of record LPNX010078698.1, on the reverse strand, counting down.
TAGGATCCTGTGAAAATGATAACCAACAACAAAATTTAGACAAACTACTCCATTGACACTTTTACAAAAAGGTGGAAAAAAGTTCATATACAATGATTATTCTATTTTGTATAGGTGAAGTGCAAATAGATCTCTTGAAGATGGCACACATTGTCAAGAGATTGAAATAATTGGTAAAAAGAGTGTCTCCAACATTAAAAATTAGATATGTTCCTTCTCCACCATTATTTGAATTGGCAGGTCCATTAGTTGTAGATGAGGGACCATGCATAGATGAACCAATCTTATTTCCTGCAATAATTTTACTAGTACCATTTCCATCAATAAATATTAATTCTCGGCTTCCATTATCACCCCTTAAGAATAAATATCTAAAACTACAATTCATAATGCAACCAAAAGTTTGAAGGCAACATAAAAAAGGATTTTTTCTGAGGATTTCCTTAGCAGTAGAGAACATTTATGGCACTCTGTCTTCCTCTATTATATAAAATATCAACAGAACATTTCATGAATATCAAGTGGATCAGAGATTAAAATCTTACAATTCTTTTGCATAGGTTCATTCTTCACAGTTGATAGGACACCACAAATCATTTTTAACATTCTAGGAGGATTTACTACCATTGGAATCCCTTTATGAGCCTATTTTCTAAGAAATTAGAAATGAAATTGATATAAAGAACCTAATGAACCCTATGGCCATATAAATTTGTATATCTAGGGCTTACGATTCTAAATAATTTTTAGATGACAGAGTTACACCCCTTGGTTCGAGCAATCTAGATTTGATGCTTTTGTTATAATATGCATTGATCCAAGTGGACAAACATGAATGGGCCAAAGTGTGACATGGTTGAATTTTATTTTCTGTCAGTTATATTCCCCGGTTTCTCTTAGACATAGGAGATCATTTACTCTATAAGAACAAAGGAAATTATTAGCACTAAACGTACAATTATTATAAGCCAATACTTTAAAAGGATGAAGTTCTATTTTCATTTTTAGTATCCAAATTCATCACAATTTTGTACTAAAAAATATGTTTTTAGGTAATGCAAACTTAGTGAATTAAGAATTCTTGATTACCTATCCAAATTCCTTGCTTCTTCTAGGTGGATGCATCAACCATTTTCTTGTTCAAGGACAAACAAAAACCTCAGTGTGTTACCTTAGGATACAAATTCATATATATGGAACATATTTTAGTGTGAAAGATATCCTTTCCTCCATATGGAATCCTTAAAATGAATCTAAGAAAGAAATGAAGGGGCTAGCGTATAAAGGATATTTCATTGTCAGTGATTTACACATCTTGATTAGACATTGGAGATCATTTCCTCAAGCATGAAGGAAATGATGAACACTAAAAATAGAGTTATATCTAAATTTTATTTTAAGCTAATTTAAAATGCTGAAGATCTATTTCCATTTTTAGTATCCAAATTCATCACATTTTTTCTATAAAATATGTTTTTATGTAATGCAATCTCAATGAATTAAGAAGTGTTGATTACCTGTCCAAATTCATTGCTTCTTCTGGGTTCTTTCATCAACCATATGCTTAGGCATGGATAAACAAAAACCTCAACGTGTTACTTTAGGATTCAGACTCATCTATCTGGAACATGTTTTAGTTTAGCAGAGTTACTTTCATTGATAGGGAATCCTTAAAAATAATCTAATAGTGAGATTCACTGAATGAAAAATATATTCAACTCATTATATTCTTTTTGAGTGGTGTTTGCTTACATTTCCATGCTATGTAACATTATCTTTGAGATTTTCCAAATTTCAGCTATTGGAATATATTACATTTCGTGCTTCTTTTTAATTTGAAGAATTAGTGATAAATTGTATTGCAATCACAATTGAATTTAATCTACTTGATTTCTATTGTGAAGATATGGATGCATCAAACCATAGGTTGTTTCATATGGAAGAGAAATAATATGCCCTAAAATTAGTTTTGGATGTAAATGTCTCTCAAGAACAAACGTTGTAAGTCTGGTAGTTGCTGGTGTGTTCTGCTTGATGTCTAGTGTGATTCTTGAGAACATTCATTGGGATATTTTGAACCCAACAAGGATGAAACAAGCACTTGTTGAAGGTCCTGCAAAACTTGGTGGTCTAATTATGTTTGAGCAGGATGCGAGATAGGTTGACTTGTGAGAATATATTTTATTTTTAATATCATTTCTTGATGTTTATTGTTTAACTTTGTATTTGGTTTTTGCTTCAATAAGAAATTATAATTGATCCAATGATAAGAACTGCTTTTTTATACTGTTATTATATAAACACATTTTTGGCATTGATTATCTATTAGACATTGAAATCACTCACTTTCTTCAGTGTGGTATATCACACACTTGAGTCTTATGAAATACTTATCAAGAACAAGCCTCAAGAAATAATTTTTCCAAGTAGTCTTGATTTTATAGATTGTCTATATTCATGGCCTTTCTGTTGGCAACCATTGTATGCAAGTTAATGGTGGTCATTGAATGGTATGGGAGTCATTGGACATGTTGAGAGTGAACCAATATGGAATCCCTTTGATGAGGTGGGGAATCTACTTAGTATCCACTTCACTTATTCCAATGTTATTTGCCCATGGACTGGTTACCTTGATTTGCATACGAAAATTAAGTACCTTGGCCATGGGCCGGTTACCCTATGGCCTTTCAAATTTATTTTTCCTCCATTTTCTGAGTTTGAAAGGACTGGAAATTTTGAGGTCTTTGGATTAAAGACAGTTCCATAATGAAATATTTTTAACATCACAGCAACCTTTATTTTCATATCCACATTAAATTAAACATCCACTCTTCATAAATTTCCTAGACAACTTATTGGACATTGGTGAGAAATGAACAACATTAGCCTCAACGAAACCTTATATGAATGTACCCCTATTCTGACTGTCTTGTTCAGATACATCTGCTCTTTCTTCTCACTAAGGAAAAACTACACCCATATCAAGTACCTAAGATTATATATCATAAAAATTTCTTAGGATGTATAAACTGACAAAGATAAAGAATAAAGAGATGGCTTGATTAATCATATAAAATAGACCTCCAATTATCAAGCTACATAAAAATTAAGCATTTAAAATTTCTTAATTAAATCATGGGAACTTCATTACAACATTTGTTAGAGTTCAATTGCATTTTACAATTAAAACAAATGAGGTTATTGTGACTCAACCAAAATTAATTTACTACTCTATTCTCTTTTTGAGTAGGAACAAGTGAAGATACAACAGAAAAGAAGTATATAAGACCAGAAAAGAGAGAGGGAGAGAGAGAGAGAGAGAGAGAAGGAGAGAGAGAGAGAGAGAGAGAGAGAGAGAGAGAGAAACCTAATGGAGATTCAAAAGAGCATGGAGTAAGCGGATCATACTCAATACTTAGCGGCAGGCCATTCATGAAAGCGTACAGGAAAACAACTTTTAACAATTGTAACAACCACATCATAAGCATCCACTTGCACACATGTATGTCCGATAGATAAATATGACTTTCTCTTTATCTTATTTGATTCTAGCTTTTCATTATTTTTCCTCTGTAATAATGATCTATTTGGTTGCATTTTAAAACGATTCGCACTTTGTAACCGTAATCTAATTTGGTTGATTTCATTTTTCAAGGACTCCTATTATGCAATGTCAATATTTCCTGTGATGAACTAATTCCTACAAAAATATTATCAATAGCATTATAGTTTCCTGGATTGACATCCTCATAAGTAAGATCCAAACCAAGGACCACACTTCAAGGATTCCTAATGTTTAAAGGAATTTTGTTTTCAACCCTTGTGAGATGAGAAATACTAAGGAGTTTCACTTTTATAATACCATCTTTTCTTAAACCAACACCACAATATTGTTTACCACCACTGTTGGTATCATTTATCTTTCTCCTTTTCTCCTTCTTCCTTCTATGACAAAACCATTTCTGATCTTGTTGTTTTGTTTACATTAATTCTACTGCAATCTTTCCTTTCATTTCTTCTGTGAGATATTTTTCCTCTGTATGTCAAATTTTGTAAGAAGAAAGTTGCAGTAAATATTTTTGAAAAGGAACACTGGGCTATTCAAAAAACAATAATCAAAACTTATGTATTCATGTCATACAAAATATTGCATTCTGAAATCTATAATATTTGGTTTCAAATTTAATACCTAATTACTTTAAAACGTAATGAATTTTGTGCTCACAAACAACTAAAAGTCTAAAACATGCATGCATTAAATATCTTCAAACCCTCAACTTGAGATCGTGTCTTTAATCTTCTGTTCCCATTGTTCTCTAGACATATATTATCCTTGACAAAACCCATGATACTAATATTTGTACCACCCTGCAAAATTTACCACGACAGAGCATCTAAAATACACAAGAGAGGAAAAATCTTGTGTAGAGTAAAGGTGCATAGTTATTTCAAACTAAACCATATAAAACAAAACAATTCATCTAAGTCACTATTTTCCAAAAAAAATATTAGCATAGCCAACTGTTTGAATGTGCTGTAACATGAACAAATTACACAATATGCATGCAGGATTCTTCATGCTTCTTCTCAAATAAAAGATACTTTCCTTATGGACCATTTTTCACTAAGCGGCAACTAGTCAATAGTGATTATAATTTATAATATTAAAGGAATTTGACCAGTTGACATTTTTAATCTATACATTTTGTATCAGGTCCAAACTCCACTCAAGGCATCCAGTATTTCTTCTCTTATCTTTTCCATACCTCATATTTTGTCATTGTCTGCTCTAGGATGAAATCATGGATAGTCCTAAATTGCGCCAATAACTCCCTCACATCCACAAAAAATGGCCCAAGTTGAATTATGAGGCTGCTAGAAAGTGAAACAAACCAATAATGTTAAAAAAAATACCCATATTGGTTTAATTATTGTTGTAATTTGTTGTTATATGGCCCATAACTTCCCAGATATGAGATACAGGGGTTTTTCATTTGTTTTCATTGTCCACAGGTGACATGGATTTCCAAGAATTCATTTTATAACCAAGAAAAAGAAAAAAATGACTTTTACTTTTAGAAGTGTTTTTTGCATAATTTTCTCAAAGGGATGGCTTTAGCAAGCAATGAGATCTAACAGTTACTATCAACATTTTAAATTTTTCATATTTACAAGAAACATAAGTTAAACATTTTTATGGAGAATAGTCATTGATTGAAATGGTTTTTGAAATGCTAACAACTAACATAGATCCCTCTCAAGTAGAATACCCGATGGCCCTTTAATAAAATGGGGCATGGAGTTATCTTGGCACCTAAGAGCATTGGGTTTTCGAGTCCATATAGCACTGGTTATTGTATTATAATTAACACCACACCCACTTACATATCCTATTAAAACATTCACAGTCTAGCTTTGAACTGTCAATTCATGGGAATTTCGACATGATTCCCAAAAGTAATGAACAAAGCTAGAAGCAAACCAACATTTTGTAGACATTCCAACTATAGAAATACCCAAAAGATTATATGAATCAAATCCATATTTTATGGTGAGGATAGGAAATTGCTTACCCTGATCATAAGGCGTGATGTTTTCACAAATCAGAAGCACTATCAAGAAAGTAAAATCATTTGGCCTCATGCCCATCATCAACGCTTTCCAATGCATCTTGAGAGCCTCTTCATCAATCCCATTCAGTGAATACCCTGCAATCATATCGCTTCACAAAAGAACATTCCATTCATGAATATTGTCAAACACTTTCCTTGCATCCTCAACAACCCTGCATTTGGGATACATATCCTCAAGAGAACTACCCACAAAGATACCTGAGTCAAATCCTTTCTTTAGAATACCAACATGGACCTTTATTCCCTCTTCCAATGCTACAATCCTAGTGACTACCTTGACGAAACTTGCGAATGTGACTTTGTTCAACCACATTCTTGGTCTTTGCATCCATACAAATAGATTCAAGGATTTTGTTGTAGGCGGACTCTGTACTAGTTATCTGGTGCCAATAGGATGCTATCTGGGTAATTTGAGAAGGAAATCTCCATGAATTTTAGATACTCCTCCACGAATGAACTCACGTAGAGGTCGGTCGGTAAATTAGGTTTGGGTTGGAGGTGTCTACATGTAGCATTATGATTGTATACCATAAAATATATGTTTATTGTATACCATATGGCTAGGTTTACGTTGTTTTTTTTTTTAATATTCGTATGTGTGATATTATATTTTATGTGTGTATGTGTATTTAGATTATATATTTTGTTTGGTATTATATTATATGTTTTAAGATATGTGTGTGTGTGTGTGTGTGTGTGCATGTGTGCTTTATCATATATATATGGTATGTTTTGTAATTATATAGTATGCCATAAAGGTGTTGTTTCCCCTAGTATTTTTGGCTTTGTCTCATTTTCAAAACCTTTCCACTTTTGGCAGAAACAACTAGTTGGGCCTATGTAGGTGAGGTCCAAGGGAAAGGCACAAGAATATGAACTATTGGTTGATCCAAGGTTAATACCAAATGAGGAATTTCCACACCTTGCATAGTAGGAATAGGAGGATCCAGGTTATGTAAGTGATCCCCAAGGTGATGTTAGGTCAAATTAATGTGGCCATCATGAGCATACTTAAAATTCTTGATTGACCTTTTATATTGAGAAGCTAGGTGAATTCCTCTTCGTTGATACCATATAGCTATTACAACATCATTTATACTATGTAATAACTTTAGTTCTTCAAACCGATTCGTTGGTATGAAATAGAAAAACAAAATGGAAATGGAATCGCATAAAATAATAATGGAATTATAATAGAAGATGGATTTCAAAATTAGTTACATAGATTCAATTCTAAAATCAGGTAAGTTGGGGGACTCCCCCAATAAATGAAATTTATTATGATTGGAAGGAATGGATGGTTGTAAAATTGATTAACTATGAATGTAACACGTAGGATGTCACATTCAATTTGTGAATGAGTGATCACCTCTAGAGATTATGGATATGGTCCAATACTATGAATTTTTTTATTTAGCTTGATCCTCAGTCTTTGATTAGTCTGGTATTAACATGCATGTTATTAAACATATCCATAGAATCCCCGAAGTATATTGCATTATATGGTAGTACTAGGTCTAAGTTGGGTGGTATAGGACTTTCTTTATCAATTTGATGGATACAAATGATTATGGATATACTTTTGAGAGATAACACAACATAGGCTAGACAATTTATTCCTTAAACTAGTGAATTTTGCATGTACACTTTGATTTAGGATATATCGAAGATTGAAGAAATATTATGTAAATGTATGGAATACTATAAGTAGTGTCAAACCATATGGTGTAAACGTTTTTCAATAAACTATATAAAACTTGATTTCAAATTAAATAAACAAAGAATGCACATTTAGGTTAAAATTGTTCCCACTTTATTCTATGGACCAATGGTTGTGAGACTAACATAAATTGAATACATCATGAAATATATGATGTATATTTAACATGTTCACTATCTTTGTAGGATATTTTATTCATGAATGAACCCGACATGACACAATTAAAAATGACTAACATAAATTACTAGTTCATATTCTCCTAGCTAGTCATTGTTTATGCCATGACTAAATTTGTCATTTATGTTAATCATTTTTAACTCCGTCACTTATTATCTAGTCATATTTTTTAACTAGTGACTAAATTAGTCGTTAATTTTAGTTGTTTATAGTTGGTTCAATCAAAATTTCTCATATTTAGTGGTAAATCACTTGAAACACCTGTCGTGACTCGAATTTTTAGTCACGTAGTAGCTAATTCCTCATTTTGTATTAGTGATTGTCAAGTACCTTACCCAAGTATTTTCCATTACAGTCATCTTCTCGGTTCAACATCTATGATTCCCTCCCCATGAGCCAGTTTCATATGCTGCCATGTCATCCTTATCATTATACTCTAAACAAAGGAAGTTAGATTCCCCCGTACTCCCATTCCCATGTTCCCCATCTAGTTTACCAAACCCATTATTCTGTATATATGGTTGTCCCCCTCATGATTCTATAAAGGAAACCTCATTGTCTTGGTAGTTGCAGGTATCCCTGTCTTGAAATCAACACATCGATTCTAGAGGATAGACCCAAAGGTACCTTTATCTTGGTTTTATTGAACTCATTAATGACTTAGTCCACTTTAAAGGAGTCCTTAGTTCCTTCTTGATTGGTTGTGTCTCACATGCTCGACTTCAGCTACATTATTGCAACATTGAGATTCATATAGGGTATTGGTTACTTCATTATTTGGTTGAATACCCGAGTTGTCACCTCACTCTAGAACACTAGTGAGTCTCTTTGGGACCCATGCAATTTCATGTCCTTCATGCTATGCAGGATTCTTTGGCAACAATCGTGAGAAGCCCCTCTGTATCATGATTCTATATATCTCTAGTATTAGATGTTGTTCATTATACCTCAGATATTATGGCTCTCAGTCATTGAGTCAATGCAGTTGTGTACACCTTCATATTCAACAAAGAACCATTTATTATGATATTTCATTCTAAGAGAATTCCATAGTTTCTATGTACTAGTTTTTCAGATCTGTATTGTTGCACCTAAAAAATCCATAGCTTTGTGATGACCATTCAGCTAGCCTAGTATGATATTCCCTTGGTGACATTTTCCATCATTACTAAGACCGGTACTTTTCCTCGGTTGTGACAGAGCACCGACAGTGCACTATCCAATGGAGAAAAGAGCGGAAACACCCTTTTTTCTATTGACACTAAATGTCAACGATGGTCTTCCCCTATGAGAAAGAAGTGTCGATGCTTTTTCACCTTAATCCAAGTGCGTTGGTGGACCTAAAAATTGAAAAAAGAAGATTATAGAACATTCCTTGTGAAAGAGTTCATGGAGTTGGTTTCTACCAGATAAGGAGAGGTGGCATTCACCTTCCTCACCTGTTGGGATCACTTCCTATCCATTTCCTAAGTGAATCTCATGTAATTTGGACTGTAAATGAAGCCTTCATGGAGTGAGTGAGACAAGGCCAAGGAAAACACCCTTATGTTGTTGGACTCATATCTGGTTTAGAGGCAAGTTTGAGTGAGTCTTAGTGTGAAGAGATTGTTGTGAGTGTGAAATATTGTAGATCTGATGTGGAGGTAAAGCTAGCAACATCAAGGCTTTATGTTTGTAACTTTACCTTCTTTGATTCATTAATACAAAAGTTTTCCCCTTTCCCATATTAAAGTTGTTGTAATATCAATTAAATGTTGTTATATTCCTTGATCACTAGCATAGATGGTTAAATTTTTATGATGCTCTCACTTTTTGGTTTTTTCTTTTGATCTCTCCTTGCAGGTATTGAAGATTGCAAGAAGGAATTTAGAACAAAGACAAAAAGCACTCAAACCTAAGGTATGCAATTGATCTCATGTTGATTAAATTAAATATCTAGGGAAATGATATGATGTTCTATTTCTTTTGTTCTATGCTTGTATCATACATGGTAGAGGAGCAAGCAGTGTCCGAATCAGTTGCAGAATTCCATGAAACAATATTCATATTCAGCCTCCTATTCAAGCCACCATTATGTACTACCAGTTATATATATTGATTGAATCCCGTTGTGTGAGCCTTGATCCCCATTTTTATATTGATGCATTGATACGAGCATGTGTATTCCCACCTCGTTCATATATATGTTTGAGATTATATGTACCTCATCCATTTTGAGAAGTAATACAAATCAAAATCCATTGGAGTTCGAATGAGGAGAATTTGACTCTCCACGGTTCTCTTTGGCTTCTCAATTGTTTTCACCATTTATCCCTTGATCCTATCATGTTTTTCAGACATACTATGAGGTTCTTCCCTCGGATATCATGGGAAAATCTATTAACACAAAAAATTGTGCACATAGCTCTCTATGGTCCACACCATAATTATACATCATAATCCCATCATCAATCCCTTCATTTTGACCTTCATAATTAAATTCCACCCAAATTTGTCCAAAACATCATTATTGCTTCCCTCATAAATACAAGGAAGATGGGAATTTATTTCAACATCACCCCATTCTCTCAAAAAGGAAAAAAACCCTAAAATGAGAACGAGTCAAAATCCATGCACTATGAAAAACCATGGACCAATACCATGGCCTAGAAAATCCTGGATCATTCTATAAATACATTATGAAGGTCTTCCGAGAACGACTTGTATTCCTCAACTTTACACGAAAACATTTCACCTTTTTACTTCATACTTTTTCCACAACACTCCATGTTGTATGTTGAGTTTACTCCATACGCTCCTTGATTTATATTCCCATTGACAACCATAGGTGGAGAAAATTAGAGAACTAGGTCGTGGGAGCAAATAGATCACATCCTCAAAAGGCTTAGTGTCCCCTTTTATAAAAGTATGTCCCACTTGTTTTATTATTTAGAAGAAAATAAAAAAATAAAAAAATTATTTTTTGTTGTTTGCTTATAAGTCAAGGTTAAGTATTTCCCTTGCAACATAAACTGTACCCTTAAATAATGTTGATCTAAAGTAGGTTCTTATTCTTGTATCTCGAGAGAAATCTCCATTACACACCCAATCTCGTTGCAATGCCTCCTTGTATATACAAGGGTTTTATAGGCAAGTTAGTTATTGGTCCCGTCCCTTAATGAATAAGGTATTTTAATTTAATGGGATTGGTGTGGAGCTTTGCAATTTTCTCTATGTTTTTATCTGAGATGTTTTGGTAAATAGCAACAAGTTTTCTGTACATATGATCCTCCTGTCTATTTATTTTAAAAAATATGGCCTTGTGGGAGTAAATCGTGTGTGAGAATGTGTAATTTAATGTGTGAAGAAATTACCTTGTTTTTGTTTGTTACTACACATGTTTTAAAATGAAAATGTTTAGTTTTGTTCTATTGTACAAAAGGCATTTGATTTTTGGTTTGGTGTCTCATTTTCTTGAGTGCTTGCAATGTGACTTAATCCCAAATGATACTTACCCAACTTCATAGGTAATTTGTTTGACCTAAAACTATGGGGTTTTAATCCATGACCTGGAAATTCTATGTGTTTTTGTTTGGGAATGAATTTGTTTCCATAATAACTGTTTATGGGATTTGATCCCTTAACAATTTGTTCTAGTACGATTTCAAATCATAGTTTCAATTTCCAAGCATTTGTTGGGTATGGATATGTGCATTGCTTGATCCATAACTCATCTGAATTGGATCTTTTGTCTAGTTATTATTTTTATGTAGTTTCTAGACTATATTATTGTTGGGATTAAATATCGATTTCATATTTGTTGTTTTGACTCTTAGTCGAGGATTTCGATTCTTGGAAAAAACTGATAGTGTAGAATATGATCTGAGATTTATTATTTCTGGTATCTTAGGTAGATATTTCTTCTCTCTAGGATTTTATTCTTGACTTGAAAGAAATCAATGTCAGTGTTTGAAACATGACTTTAGTTGAAATATGGTTTGTATTTTAATTCTTTGTTGAAATAATCTTCATGTACACTGATACGTAGTGTTGATACAGTCAATGGGAATGGATGCTAGCGCTGACATTTCCAGCGTTGGTGTATTATTGTGAATTTCTAGTTTCAAGACTTTCGTCGTGTCATGGTCATCAACATACACGATTCATGTTTGTATCCTATTTTTATATGGGATAACTTTAGACTTTGACCTCTTCGTTGTCTTACATCCTATGTGGGAGTTCTAGTATGAAATTTAACGTTATGTTAGCTATGTATTGATTTGTAATAATAATAATAATAATAATCTATTTTTAAGGTCACCGCCAAGCAAAACACCAAATTGGTGTATAGACTCATAGTTAAATATGATATTTATAGTGTTTAACCATTAATTGTTGTAACAACCCCCATTTTACTAAATTTTAGAAAAAATTAAAAAACGTTTATACTTTGTATTACAACAACGAATTCATGACTAAGATATTTTAACTATTGTTTAACAAAAAATATCAACTATATAAAACGACCAACTTTTATCTACTTCACGATTCCCAATCATCTTTACTTCCTAAAAACCATTTAATTTAAAGGAATATTGAATCGAATTACATTTACTTTATGAATTCCAAATCGCATTACTCCATGAAACAAGTTAAATACAAAGACATATTACGTCAAATTACATTTACATAATCACTTCAAATAAAACCCTATGCATACTAATCATAACCACTGAACAAGTGTTGTGAATATACATATCAACTTTTGTGCCATACACTTCTAACGTAATTGAAATAAATGTAACATAATATTAGTACTACACTTTACTATGCATTTAAAAAATATAAAGGTAATTGATAAATCATATATTTCAAAAGAAATTAAATAAAATACAAAATCAAAATATTCCAAATAAAATACAAAATCAAAATATTTCTAATTTTTTTAGTTATAATTAGACTACCTTTATCCATTCAATAAGATCATAACCAATGAATTCCCTATTTGAAGTACATTCCAATTATTATTATAAACTGGACTATTCATAAAGTGTTGGACTAGATGTAATGTCCCTAAAATCCGTAAATAAAAAAAAAATTGCAAGGTCAATAAAACTACTAAGATCATAGGGATATCTATACTTATCTTAGGAATTGTAAAAAAATAATAGGAACAATACTTGTGTTCATGTTCTGGTTTTCTCTCGTAGGTTAACACCTAGTATTGTAATTGTGACGATGTTTATTGTCGTTCATTTGTATACCGATGTTGTAGTATATTTATGTCTTTTAATTAGTTTAATGATGTTGTTCGATCCGCTTGTTATAATGGATTCGTATTATGCAACCTAGTCTTATTTACTAAAATTACGTGGCTAACTTACCTCTACTTCTAAAGGGGAGGAGTGGATGGATTTCCTTAATGGCTCGATCAAAAAGGTATGAATATTCCTATGGCTTGGGCTTACTTAGTTCTTATGAAATAATGCATGATGTATGTGTTGTTTTGCAGGTGCTATGTAACTGAGCCTATGGTGAGTGTAAGTTCTTGAAGGGGCACAAGACCTAGCCAACAAATATTATGACCCTAAAACTAAGGGTTTAAAATCTTGGTGTAAGACAATGACAAAACATTCAAAGAGAAAAAATCTATAGGGAAAGGAGTAAAAATTGAATCCTTAGTTGGAGGTAGTTGAAACATTGAAGTGAGCCATTTTGTGGAAATGTGCCTCCATCCACATTGTTGTGGGATTAAAACCAAAATATAGGGTTTCCAAAATCTCTCTTTTGCATGGTGAAATGATTGATGGGAGCGAGGTCCCTCGTTGGTGCTTTCGTTGGAAAAGGACAAAAGTGGACAAGGAGTTTCAGGGTTGTTAAAAATGCTATGTTAAATGTTATTTATGTAGAATACCTTTTTCATTTGCTTAATATTTTTCCTTTGTTGCATGTTTTGAGATTTGCCTAGTTTTCATGGCACGTTCTGCGTTTTGAAACAGCTTGGGATAGTGGGAAAGGAGAAACTGTCCAACAATAACATGGTAATCCCATACACAAGGGTCCTAGCCTCTTGTTTGTCGTTATGTGGTTTGCGACGTTATGGGGATTCTTTGTTTGTATTTTTAATGGATTCCCATGTGAAACTGACATGGTTTGGGAATGAAGCGATGCTCACACAAATCATGGGGTTTAGGGTTTTTATGAGCCAATTCAAGAAACTGTTGAAAATGTAAACTAAATCTTTACTGTGAGTGAAATTATTGCTTAAATAAAACCCTATGTCTGGATTTTTCTAGTGGAATCATTGTTTTATGGATGCTATGTACCCTGTGTTTATTTAAGGAATGAAATTGTGATCTAGTTAATTCCTAAGTAAGATTTAATGGTGAGAATGGATGCTCTGTAATTAGTTTTAAATGCTTATTTTTAAGAAATGAAATCGTATAAACTTAGAAAGAATATTTGAATTCCTGATTTTTTTCCTTCTCTTGGAAAGTGTGTGATAATGAGAACGAATTTCGTTGATGGATATGTTTCAGCGCTAGCTGTGCCATTTCCAACAATGGCATGATGGTAAAAAAATTTTAATGTTTGTTCTAGTTGGGTGAAAGATTATGTAAATTGTGTATTTAGGTAGCTAGCGCTGCCGTGTAACGAACATAAAATATATAAATATTAAAAATAATATTAATAGATAATTATTAATTAATAATTAATAATTATCAAAGAGTCATGACTGTAGGTTGGAAAGTCACGAATGGACATATATAAGTCCGACCATTGTAAATCAATCATATCAATTCACATCATCAATTTATAATTTATTATGGCTTATTTAATATTCCATATCTTTTGGTAAATATTACTATACAAGCGAATAAATATTCGCTTCGGTGGTATCACAGCCAAGTTGGCTAGATCCCGGCCTTTGGCCATATTTTTGGCTTTTAGCCATCACCCAGGTTTCCCGGAATTTTTGGGTTTCCCAAAAAATAGGACTTGTCCTTAAAAAAAATAAAAAAAGGGTAAAAGTAACTCCCCCCCAAAAAGAGATTTAAAGAAAAGGTGAAGAAAAAAGTAAAAATAAAAATAAAAATAAACTAAAAGAATGAGCCAAAAAAAGGGGAAAGAAAAAAAAGGTAAAAAAAAAAGGGGAAAGAAAAAAAGGTTAGAAAAGAAAAGATAAAAGAAAAAAAGTGCATAATAATATAAAATGTGCATAATACTAACTATTAAAAGAAGCAAGTGAGATTTGAACCTGGGTGGGGAAGTTAACAATCATTCCTCCCAACCACCCAATCTACTCACATTTTACAAAACTTAAGAGAAATAAAATATCAAAAAGGTGCATAATAATTGATACTAAAAAGTAAGTGAGATTAAACTTAGGTGGGGAAGTCAAAGGAAAAACAAAATCGAAGATCATCATCATCTAGTGTGGAAGAAATCAGATATCATGGAATATGGTTTGCAAACACAAATAGAGAAATTGGAAGCCAAATTAAAGCACTATCGAAGAGACAATGAAGAATTACGGGACAAAAATACGAAATCGGAAATATTGATTAAATTACGTCAGATGACAACAGAGCGCAAGGAACAAATAATTTCCAACCAGAACAATCATATAGAAAAATTGTATGCCCAAATTAAGAAATTAAAAGACGAAAGTGATTTCAATCAGAGACGAACAAATCGAGATATAAAGAAAGAAATAAGTAATTACGAAGTAGAAACAATCCGCTTGAACAAAACCATTAACAACAAGGATGAAGAACTGACGCACATACGACAGAAATTAACAGATCAGGAATCAGTGGTCGACTAGTATCGACAACAGATAAAAGTTCTTCAACAACAAAATAATGATCCTAAAAAAGAACAGAAGCTGGAGATCGCAAGGAGTAATAAAATAATATCCAACAATTCTGAAGAAATTTTCAGATTAAGAAATCACAACAAAACCCTGATTACAAAAATAAAAAAATTGAAAAACAACAGCAAGAGGGGACAATCTGGTGAAGACCTAGAAGGGAAATTACTAGAAAAGAAAGAAGAAAACCAGTGTTTAAATAATATTAATCAGGAACTACATAACCAAATCAAGGAACTAGAAATTGAAAAAAAATCGCAAGAGGAAAGAATCGAAAGAATTCCAATTCATGAACAATCTACTAGAGAACCAAGAAGCACAATCCAGGAAATAAATCCAAAAATCAAATCGAAGAAGTGAAGATAGTCCTCGTCACAGTCCAAAGGAAAGAAGAACCAACGAAACCTATACCTTACAGACATCCTAATTATAATCATCATTTTGACCAACGACAGGGTCAAAATGAATATTCACAGAAGACTTATGTGGATATGCGAAAATATCGACATACTAAGCAACAATCGAGATAGATCGTTCCACAAAAAGATCTCAGAGCTCTGATAAAAATAGATCTAGGATGGACCAGAGGAGATGCTATGCGACAATTCTCTTGGGGAATCCATAATTCGTATTAGCTCATCTCCTCAAATGTCGCAAATACAAAATGAAAAGAATTCCGAGATGACAAGTTAAAATAAATCAAACATAAATGTCAAATACATCTTTGAGGACAAAGATTCCCTTAAGGGGAAGGCAATTTAACGAACATAAAATATACAAATATTAAAAATAATATTAATAGATAATTATTAATTAATAATTAATAATTATCAAAGAGTCATGACTATAGGTTGGAAAGTCATGAATGGACATATATAAGTCCGACCATTGTAAATCAATCATATCAATTCACATCATCAATTTATAATTTATTATGGCTTATTTAATATTCCAGATCTTTTGGTAAATATTACTATACAAGCGAATAAATATTCGCTTCATGCCGAGTGAAATGTTTTGGGTCTATGCTTACTCTACATCTAAATTGGTTTCTCTATGTATTTAAATGTGGTTATATTTCTTAAATTTATTTTGGAAAGAATTGCGAGGAGGAGCAGGATAATTATGTTATAATTAAGTGGTTCTGAGTTAACAGTGCCATTGCCATAATGGCACTATGGTAACATTGTTTGTATTTATTTATTAAGTGTGAATTCTATTGTGAAATTTGCTTCACTCAAGAAGCTTTGACAAATCCCTAGCTTTGTTCTTTATTTAAATTTTTAATGTGGCTTGATAAAGTTATAATTCCAACGGTGGCAAGGAGCCCTTCCTTCTACACGGTCGACCCTCTAGGTTTCGATGGTGGGTTTTATGCCGTGATAACCTCACTTTTCTTATCTAGAATGGTTATCTAATTTCATTTTTTTTAAACATAATCAAGCTTCTAGCAAACCATTATGGGAGTCGATGAACGTTGGATTATTGTGATTTCTATATGGCTTACACACACTCCAGCCAACTCTTAATAGATTCGATGATTGGTTGGTATCGTGAGACCTTGGTTCACTTATATGGATCACTCTTATTTTTATTTAATTATTTTAATGATCTAAGAAGGATTTTATCCAATGCTATGCACATTTTATGGGGTAAAACTATGGTTCTAGACTTGTTGATATATGTGTACTTGAACTCTAAGGGATTTGATCACTGGTTCATGACTTTGTTTTTATCTTTGGTATTTAAATCGTTGTTTTAATGGATAGTTTATTTATGCGTTATATTGTAAATATATGTGACTCTTTAAATGCATAAATATGACATGATCTAGTGTTGTGCGTAGTGTCTTTAGGAATCATGTTTGTAATTTTCAACCCGTTGATAGCGTAGATAGGGAAACTCCACTGGATTTCAACCTATGCCTCACTACTCTGATTTATTATTAGTATGGAAACATTTGACATGTAGATGTTTACTTATAAGTTAGTTTATATGTTGGTTATATTTATAACCCTCCAAGGATGCTCTTTTATAACGTTGAGTGTTTATTCTAGGATTAAATCCTCCATGAAGATTTATTCAAATGCTGAATTTATAGTCTAGATTTGTAAATAGAGAACTTTGAAAATAACTCTGTCCTATTTATTAAAATTCTTAAATAGTTATTTGATATTGTTTCTAGGATCTAGAATTTCTATGTGTGGATTTAATGTTGTTTACGATGTTTTGGGAAAAGATTGTTCATAATATTTCTAAGGACTAATTGTTAAAATCTATTCTAAACCCTTAAACATCATAGAAGATTTGAAACAAATTTATCACAATCCTTATAAGAAGTTAACCCTATATTCCATTCTAAACTATAAAACATTTAAAAACATTTATTCATGTAGATGAAGAATGATTAACATCATACAAATCTTATTAGTTGTAATTTCAGCTTGTAAACACAATTAAAAACATAAACGAAATATGGAATAGAGAATACCTCTTACCTGTAGTTACGTAGCTTGAAATGGATCTAACACCTTGCACACTTCAACACACGAAATTAATAAGACACACCCTATTTCCGACCTTAGGAATGATAACTAGATGACCTAAGAACTTCCACGTTCATCCCAACCATGACCTGAAACCATTCCTGCTTCTAAACTAGATCCGCTTGTGCTGGCTCCAACATGCAAGAGAAACTAGAACTCCTAAGGATGATGGTGTTGCTATTTGAAAGGAAATCTATGTATTTTTTAAATGCTGATTTGGAAATTCTCTCTAATCCCATCGAGGAATAATAATCAAATACCCCAAGCCTTCTCTTGTATTTTTATTTTATAGATCATCTTTGGAAAACTAGCACTTGGTTTAACTTTAATAAAATAAAGAATTTAGTATTTTCTTGAAATAATTCTTAGTTTGATTTTTTTAGGTAATATATATTAATTCTTGATTAAATAGGAACTTTTACTAGTTCTTACTTGAGTTTTAAACTACAATTTTTATTTCAATATTTAGTTTATAATATATTATAGAGATAAACTTTTACTTATTACTTTTTTTTATCTTTATTTATTTTCACATATATATATNATATATATATATAGAGAGAGAGAGAGAGAGAGAGAGAGAGAGAGAGAGAGAGAGAGAGAGAGAGAGAGAGAGAGATTATTTATTCAATTTAATCGTCTATTATTAACCATTCATTAATAGCATAATTTTTTTATTTGATGCTTTCCTTAGTTTATATTATTTCTTTTAACAAGGCCTCATGTAGGGTTTGGTCAGTCAACTAGGATAGGTAGCTATAGATTTCCTTGCATGTTTGATTACCTCATATTCGTGGCAGTATATTGCATTCCTTGATGAGAATAGATTGGAATTTCAAATAATCAACTTAAATGAGTATGATGAAGGTTGGTACTATTCAAAGTCTTTCCAAATCAACACCCTTAATTATAGTAAACACTAATTCTATTGATAGCTTATGCTCAACTCTAACAAGTGAGCATTACACTCGTGCAGTTCCATAGCATTTTTCTCAACACTAAATACTAGGATGCATTTGTACAATACAAATAGGGATAAAATGGCCAAATATCCGATTCTCTCAAGCTTATGCTCAACATCATGTTGGAGTTCTCCAGGGATTATGCCCAACACTCCATCCTTTACTTGCTAGGGTTACCTATGTGCTCCAGAGTTTACGCTCAAAACATAGTCGCATAGCCATGTGCTCCAAGGATTATGCCCAAAACTTTTACCTTTTTCTTGTTGGGGTCACCTATGTGCTCCAGATCTTACGCTCAACACATAGTCTCATAACCCATGTGCTCCAAGGCTTATGACCAACACATCATAAAAATAAATCATGTATATCAGTATTCTACACAATACATCACAAAAGCATCATCTAAATATATAAGGGCTTGTGCCCAATCATATAATAAAAAATTCAAGTACCTCGGGGCCTATTCCCAATACAACAACAATAGTCCTTGTCCATCAAGGAATATGCCCAATATATAATCATACAACGAAAAACCATAAAACTTGTGCATTGGGGCTTATTTCCAATATATCTATATAACCAACATAACTCATATGCAGTGGGGAATACACCCAATATATAGACATAAACATAACATCAAAATAAATCATGTGTGGTGGGGGCTCATGTCCAATATAGTAAAGTTCAAAATTTAGGATATTGCATCCCTCCCCTCTTGGAACAACACAACCCCGAAGTTTTAGCGAATAGAAATGAAATAAGGAAACAAGACAGGGTAAGCCTCTTTCATGGTGGCTTCATTATCCCATGTGGCCTCATCAGCCCCAAAGTGATTTCATTTCACTTTTAACTTGAAAATAGTTCACTTCTTGAGTTGTACTTCCCTCTTGTCTAAAATATGAAGGGGTTCTGGCATAAACACCCCTTCTGGTTCCACTTGTACCAAGGACAATTCAATCACATGTTTAGTATCATAGACATATTTCTTCAATAAAGATACGTGACAAACATTATGAACCTTTACATGAGTATCTAAAGCTAATTCATACGACACTCGCTCTTTCTTGGCCAGTATCTCAAATGGTCCACAAAATCTTGGAGCCACTATCTGCACCTTCCCAAACTCAATCAACTTCTTTTTCCTTTTACTTTTAAATAAGCATGTTCGTTGACTTGGAAATTTTTATCCTTTCTCTTTTTATCTGCATAACGTTTAAATAAGAAGGTTCACAGTATTGTACTTATTTTAGATTTTGTTGCACTTTGGTGATATGTATTTTAGTAAATCTGGCCCTAGTATGATCCTATCTACTGGGATTTCACAAGTCACTCGTGTCCCAGACTTTTGGCCATATAGTACCTCGAAGGGAATCATTTTGGTGAAGGTCTTGTACTCATTGTTATATGCAAACTATGGAAGGTGCAGATAATCCTCCCAATTTGTGGGAATGTTCATCATGTACATTCTAAGCATATCCTCCAAAATCTAATTTACTCATTCCGTCTGTCTATCTTTGTGCGGGTGGTAGGAAATACTGAAATTTAATTGTGTCTGTAAGCTAGAGAATAAAGATCTCCAGAATTTACTGGTGAAATTTGTATCTTGATTTGAGATGATTTCCTTGGGTATCCCATGGAATTGAAATATGTCATTTAGGAAAATGTCAGCAATGTGAACTTCTTTATATGTTGACTTTACTGGAATAAAGTGTGTCACTTTAGACAACTTATTGACCACTACAAAAAAGGAATAATTATGCTTCATTCTTTTTGGTAATCCTATAATTAAACCCATACTGATAACCTCCCATTTCCATTCTAGAATGGGTAACAGTTGTAACAACCCTAAAGGATGTAGGTGCTCTACTTTGACTAGTTGGAACTCTTGGAATTTTGCAATGAATAGTGCTATATCGTACTTTAACTTAGGTTAGAAAAAGTGTTTCTTCACTGCTGATATCATCTTTTGATAGCCCAAGTTCCCCGAGTACAAATTTTGATGAAACTTTGTTAGACTGTTGAACTTGGTTTTTCCTCCATCCAAGACATAGAGTCTCTCTTTCGATCAAAATAATCTCGACTTGTCTACCTTATATTCCTTTGTTGTTGGAATAACATATCCTCCTGAATATATCTAAGGACCTCAACATACAAATAGTAAACCCTTATTTTCATTCTAATCCTACTGTGAAAGTATGAATCAATTCGTCTCAAAGTTACCTCACAACATATGAGCTCGTTGACTGAAAGCATCGGCGGTTTTGTTTTCCTTTCCTTTTATGTGATTTAATTTGAAGTGGTACTCGCTAAGGAAGGCTAAACATCTAGTGTGGCTGGAATTTAAATATTCTAGGTCAAATAAATACTTTAGACTCATGTTGTCTATCTTTAGAAGATAATTTTTCCCCATGATGTAGTTCCTCCACATATTCAAGGCATTGATAATGGATGCTAGCTCAAGATCATGTGGGTGATATTTTTTTTCGTGTTATTTTAATTTATGTGATTCGTAAGAGATTGCATACTCATTTCGCATGAGTAATCCACCAAGTCCTTCCTTGATTGCATATGTGCAAACAACGAAATCACAATTGTGATCCGCAATTTGTAGTATAGGAGCAGTAGTCAAGAGTTTTTTTATATTTTGGAAGCTTTCTTCACCCTTGGTCGTCCAAAGGAATTTGTTTGTCTTCTTTTGTAAGGCGGTCATGGGAGAAGCAATCCTTGAAAATTTCTCAATGAAATTTTGATAGTAACCCGCTAGTCCCAAAAATTACCTAATGTCTGTGACACAAGTAAAGGAAGTCCATTCGTTGATGGATTTAATATTTACTGGGTCAAAGACTATCCCTTTCTTGAAAATGATGTGATATAGATATTGTATCTATGGTTTGTAAAAATCACACTTTCTAAAATTGGCATAAAGTTGGTGTTCACGAACACGTAACACCCATAATAATATTTGGAGATGTTCCTCATGCTCTTCCTTAATGTTTGAATAAATTAGTATATCGTTTATAAAGTCAATACAATCCTATCCATGTATTCACTAAAAATATTGTTCATCATGCACATAAAATTGACTGGTCCATTAGTTATCCCAAAAGGAATTACCACAAACTCATAATGGGCATATCGTGTTCGAAAGGAGGTTTTGTGTATATCCTCATGATAGATCCTTACCTGATGGTATCGAGATTTCAAGTCGATATTTGAAAATATATTTGCTCCTCTATCTTGATCTAACAATTCATCGATCCTATTGAGTGGGTAATGGTTATTGATTCTCATCTTTTTGAGTTTTTGATAATATATGCATTTTCACATCGTACCTTCCTTTTTATTTATGAATAGTATAGGTTCTCCCCAAGTAGACACACTAGTTTGGATATAAATGTTAAAATATTTCAACTTAAAAATATATTCCAAATATATTTGAGTGATGTACCCCAATGGAGATGTTATTATTCCTTTGATGGGGTGTTACTATTGTATTTTGTCATCATAGAGTTATGAGGTAATGCCTCCACTTGTGTCGAGACTTTAGTGTTATAGCGGATCTCACCACTCCAAGTGAATCACACTTTGTATGGCCTTCCCCTATCCTGCTGCAGACTCCTTAGACCCTCTGGACCACTTTTTGTCCTTTGATGTTTCCTTGATCATCCCTAAAAACATATGAAAAATGGTACACACAACTTTTAATACTATAAGCGCGTATATACATGGGTTTGACCACTAAAATCGCGTACATCGGGATGTGTACATAATCCAAATCCTTTTGGAGTTTTCCTTGACATGGATCTGACTCATTTGATTCCTGGCCTTCCATTTGCTCGGATTCGACCTTTCATTACCCCTTTGAAAAGCTATATAAGGAACGCCTTGGTACATTGAAGGCATAAGAGAGAATTGAGAACAAAGAAACTATTGTCCATTATTGCCGGAACTTATGCTTGAGTCTACATCTCTTTGTCCCTTGGAGAACTTTGGTTTTCTTCCCAAGCTTGTCTTTTGCTTGTGAGTTTGCTATCGAGATATGGAGGATTGAAGTGGTGGATGCCGAAGTGGGGGATTCAGTTTCTCCAGTTCGCAGACGTGCCGACAAAGGTTGTATCTTGTAATCTTTGATTTATATTAATATAAATATCTTTTCCTGTCCAATAATGTGTGTTTGAATGAATATTTTCATCCATTGGATTATGTCAAATGCTTATACATTATTGATTATATATGCTAGAATAGATCTAACACCATGATATATAGAATGCTTGTTTGTTTACTTGTTGTTCAGGAAGTAATCTATCAATTCAAGCTGAAGTTGGAAAGCTCAACGGGGATCTACTTCAACCATCCGGAATAAGGTATGAGGTCTGATCCTTTAGTGTTAGACATTTAATTTCTATTGCATATTGGAAAGGATTGATTTCTGGAGTCAAGTTGTCTGTTGTGGTACCCCAAGCCATATGAATTTCTCTCCATAACAAAATTGGCGACTCCGTTGGGGAGTTCCTAGTAGTTGTCCTTTAGGGGTTGTTTTCTCGACATTCAATGAATTTGAATTGCTCTTTCTCTCTTGTTTCTGTGTCGGGTCTGGTGGAATGTATGCTTGGTAGAGTCTGATTGGTATGAATTTTGTCTCGGCCTGTCTGTTTTCCTTGATTTTATGCACCTTTCTTCTTGTACATGATTTTTTGACTTACAGTCATGTATACACGTGGTTTTATCTTCGATTTCCGCGTATACACGTGGGTTTACTACGAACAGTCATGTATACCCTTGATTTTGCCATTTTGTGGAAGATAATTGGTTGATGGGTGAATTCTGATATTTGCTGAGACTCCTTTGGCACTTCCTGAGTCTGTTTAGACCTCTGTTCCTGACCATAAACATTTTTTTTAAGGCTAAATTTTTCTTTTTTAAGAAGGTTCTTGTCATGGCATTTTTTATTTTTTGTTTGAGATTAGTGCATTAGAGTTCTTTTACCTTAGTGCTTTGCTTGGGTGCTGTTTGGGTGTGCTTGCAGAGTCTAGGGGTCATAGAATCATTCTTTTGCTTTTTGCATCTCTTTTATTTTCAAAAAATCCAAAAACATTTGCTTATCATCATGCATTGCATTCTGCACTTTGCATTGTACTTGCACTAGATTTGCGTTGGAGTATTAGTTAGGACTTCATATAGGAAAATTTGCATTCATCATTTGAAACAAAAATTGCATTTCACGTAGTATCATACCCTGTTTTCACAGACACAATGCATTTGGATTGATTGTTAGGTGTGCATTTTACTTCATGTTGCATCATAACACCATTAGTTGTTCGACCATATCCCATTTTTGAGTAATAAAGACAAATAAAATCAACACTAAATTAAAATGAACTACACTCTTTTCTTTTCTAGGGTGCACCAACAAGCTTAGGTTTTAGGATCTTGAAATACTTCATTGTAAGTCAATTCTCCAAGATCACCAAACAACAACATGTATGTGTCTGTCCAGGTGAGTGTGTGAAATCCTTGATATAACCAGTGTTTCTCAGGATCCTCCTCTCAAAAGAGAGTTAAGCATGAGGCAGTGTGAGCGGTTATTGATTGGGGTGACCCCTAGTCATAACTGAGTAGCATCGGAGATATTTCTTGGATTGTATTCGTGTCTGGGGGCTCTTTCAAGAGTTTCTTGCTTTGCTACCCTACCCATACGGTCAATCCCACTTGCGACTGCCCGCCTGCGCATTGATTATATTGAGGTGACCTTAGTGGCCTTACCTAGGATATCGAGGGGGTACTTTACAGGGGTTATTCTGCGGGTGTCTTGGCCAAGTTGGGGTCAGACAGCAGAATCGCTTTACGCATTGAAGCTGAGGGCCACAATAATTGGTTACATACCTCCGCTTGTTGTGTATGGGAGTCTCAAGCCTCTCCTAGGTGAGACATACCTGCTTCATTCAGGAGCTCACTTTTCCAGCCCTTGTTTGCTTGTATTTGGCTTTAGATTTTATTAGTGATTACTCTGTGCATGATAGTTGGCCTAGGGTTTACGTAAATAGAGAGTCTTTGCTATTTTTTGAGTCATTGTGGATTTGAGTGCGGTTCCGTGCCATTCTCGTCGTTTAGCAGGACTTCCGCCTTCTACTTCTCCTCCTTCTTTGGGAGAGAGACCTAGACAATCCAGGTGGACTATGTCACAGATTGATTCACACACCATGGGAGACCGTTTAGAGGATATTCCTGAACCACCTCCTCGCATTTGTGTAGACGATGGGGAATTTACTCCTACTTATGATCCTTCACCCAACTTAGCTGAGTTAGGTCCTGTGATTTTTGAGATAGGGGCCATGCATGATAGACCTACTCACTCTAGGGCTGATTCCCCATTGACGGGTTACCGGTATGGAATGCTAGAGGATGCCGAGACTCATTTTGAACCTGCCAGCACTAGTTACGGTAGTTATGCTATGTCTGGTTTCCGTATACATGATTTGGCATTTCATGTCGAATCCGACTTTGAGCCTAACACTATGCCTGGGGGCACTCTCATTCCTTACCATGCGGAGAGGTTTGGGAGCACTAGTCACATTGCACCTTTTGTCCCAGTGGTGGAAGTTACATCATATATCCCTCCTAGGTCTAGAGTTAGCGATCCGATTAGGATAAAAGACCCGAGACGAGTGATGATAGGCGGTAGTACATACTTGATCACTCAGATCCCTTTGTCCTCTATCCCTAGTTCTTCAAATGTCCACCCTCCACCTTATTCATGTGGTCCTTCGAGTCAGCACATGGATACGAGTCAAGTCCATACTGCGGTTACTAGACCAATTGTGTCTCAATTTTACATACCACTCGTTGCTTCAGGAGGCTACGTTCATGCTTCTAGAGGTCATATTACTACTTCCAAAACATATATCCCTACTTCCGGAGCGTATCTTCCTACCTACGGAGTGTCTCATGGGGAATCGCATGCGATGACCTATGGACCCTATTATGGGACGTAGTATGGACAGGCTTCTTCACCTTATGGGGGTGGGTATCAACAACTTGCTTACTCTCCTAATTATGGCTTTGTAGCTCCTACTAGTCAAGGTCCACCTCACTATGGTGCTTCCGCGCCGCCCTATACGGGTCATATGGGAGGAGGCCACTATGGCTAGGGCCATGGTGGCAGTCAACCCTATATGAATTAGGGAGCATTCCATCAACCTCACCATCTTAGGATCCCTTTCCTTGTGACACTTAATCTTCCTGACTTATCAAGACTGATGAACGATCCTATGGCTCATGACCCGGCTTGGACAACTGTCCCTACCAGGCTTCCTTCGGACATACTTAAGTTCAAGGGAAAACTGGGAGAGGATCCGAGCAAACATGTTACTACGTTTCACCTATGGTGCTCTTCGAATTCATTACATCAGGACTCATTCTGTTTAAGACTATTTCAACGCACCCTCACAGGGCCTGTTGTAAAATGGTATATAGAGTTACCTAGGGGTGCTTTCACTTTGTTCGACAACCTTGCGATGACTTTTCTTAATCATTTCCAGCTATCAGTGCATTATGAAGTTGGTACTGAACTCTTGTTGACATTTTGGTAAGATAAAGCCACACATATTTCTGATCATATTCAAGAGTGGCGTAGACGGAAGAGGTTAATTAAAGCTTTTATACCACTAGAATTCCTCCTCGAGTGGTTCCTCAAGTCGTTATTGCTGTATATAGTGAAGGATGTTTCCACATCCCGAGTGTAGAATGAGGAACAAGTGATTTTTAGGGTGCATGAACTAGACTTGATCTATGCTCAGTCCGGTTTGTTGTATGAGATTATTCCCAATGCTCCTCGTTCCAGTTTCGATCCCAAAGTCAAACCTAGACCACATGCCGATGGCATTGTGGGTTGTGCAAGTACGAAACCTGTAGATTTGGTTGCAAAACAAGTTGGTCAGTTGTCAATCAACCAATCTACTTCGGGACAAGCTACGGCTTCATCTCCACCCGCCCAAATGGTGAATGTACTTTTTGTGCAATTGTCGGACCAGAAGGGTAACCAGCAGCCCATACGGAATAGAAAAAAGGGTAAAAATAATCGTAAGGGTGGGAATAAGAATGAGAATGCTAATAATAATGACAAGAATGGTCAAAATGCTAGGGGGGGAAAGCAAGCTAAACATAAGGTTAAGTTCCCTTACAATTTGTGTATTTGTGTAAGGATGATCACCTCACTTACTTGTGCCCTTGGATTGAAGAAGCTTCGATATTCTTGGCACATGGCCTAGTTGTGCTAACTAACCCTTTACCGCATAACCAAAATATGAACTCGATGTCCCATGACCAGTCTGATGATGATCATGATATGCCGGAGACTAGTGGTCATGGATGCATTAATATGGTCCACGCTACGAAAGTTGTGACGCGTGCAAAATATTATGGTTCGTCATAGCCCAGCCCACGTAAAGAACCTGATCCACCAGGGTCCCCTTTGCGTATTGAGAAACCTGTGGATAAACCTGAGACTACACCTCGCATTCCTAAGGGAGTCCTTAAGCATTCAGGGCATAATACAAAATCCCAAGCCACCTAGAACTATTCAGTTGTCGAGGATTTGGGCCATACTCCTTATGCGATGTCTGCATTGGAAGTGCTTCATAGTTGTCCTTCACAAAGGAAGGCATTCACTTTCTGCCCTTGGTGTGAACAATGATGATTCTTCCTTCATGATTAAATTTGAAACTGCAGGACTTCATCCTCGCTTTCCCTACTACGTGTCTCTTTTGGTTCACGTAGAATGTCTTAATATGATCATCAAGCGTACTGTAATTGACAAGGGTGCTGCTACTTTTGTGATGTCTTTGTCCTGTTGGAAGGGTCTGGGTTCTCCTGAGCTGTCTAAATCAACGACCATGTTAACTGCGTTTGATGGGACATCTTTTAGGTTGCACGGTATCCTTCCTTCCCTTAAAGTCTATCTGGGAGGGAAGACCGTTGTGATAGAGGTCGAGGTGGTTGATGCACCCCTTGACTACAATCTCTTGCTGGGTAGGAACTAGATGTACAACATGCAAGCCGTTGCTTCTTCCTTGTTCCACGTTGTATGCTTTCCACATAATGGGAATATTGTAACGATTGATCAAATGGCATTCAAGAATCCATCTGTTACCGCATCTTCAGGAGCTTCGATCCCGATCGTTGAACATTCTCAGCTAGAAAATGGGAGTGTGGGTGTAGGCATGTACCCATCCCTCATGGGAAGATTTAGTTGTCATGCACCGATCCTCATGATAGGATCTAGTTTCGATGAGGCTTTGACATCTACGAGATCGGTGTCTTTTCGCATGAGTCATATGGAAGATCTGTGGATTCTTCCTGCATCGATTACTTTGAGTGAGCCCATCATGATAGACGTGTCGTTTCCTATAGCCATGATTTTTTATCAAGCTAATCTGGAGTCTGCTATAGAGCCTAGTCCTTCCTATTCACGGATAGAGGAGGAGGACCCTTATGTGCTGCCAGCATGGGTAGTATAGTCGTCTCACGCGCATGACTACCTTGATACATTTTTCCCTTCAGATGAAGCGATTATTGAGGCTATGTTGGGAGTCGAGCCACCATGGGAGGAACTCCATCATAGATCGTATTTTCTTCCAGAGCTTGACCATTTGGAGCATGAGGATTTTAGGGCGATTATTAGTCAGAGAGTTGGTAGTCCTCTGGTTTCGTTAATATCTTCTGGTCCGATGGCTAATGGAAACATGGCGAACATATCTTCAATGATTCCTATCAACATCTCTCGTAATCCTGGCATGGTATAAAATGTCTATATTGGGGCGGAATGTTCCCATGCTGAGATTTTGGAATACACCGAGCTATTCAAGGATTTCTGTGACATTTTTGCTTTTTCTTACAACTAGATGCTAGGTATTGACCCTCAAATTGTCGAACATGAGATTAAGACTTAACCCAACGATAAGCCCATTCGACAGCATTTACGCACGGTGAATCCTAGGAAAGCACCCGCCATTAAGGCAGAGATAGAGAAGCTGTTGAAAGCCAGTTTCATCTATCCAGTTCCCTTGATGGAGTGGGTTTAAAACCCTATTTTGGTGGATAAGAAGTAGGGAGTGATCCGCATATGTTCTGATTTCCGTGATTTGAATCATGCCTGTCCTAAGGACAACTTCCCACACCATTTATTGACCAGATTTTGGATGAGTGTGCAGATAGCAAGGTGTTCTCCTTCATGAACAGCTTTTTCGGGTATAATTAGATACAGATTAAACCTGAGGACCAACATAATATTGCATTTTTTTGTCCTTGGGGAACGTTTGCATATCGGAAAATTCCTGTCGGCCTTAAAAACGCTGGAGTTACATTTGAATGGGCAATGACCTTGATCTTCCATGATCTCAAGTCAATTATTGAAGTATTTTTGGATGACCTCGCTGCTCATTCTCGTATGAGAATGCGTCATCCCTATCACTTGAGATTGGTATTCGAAAGATGCTGACACTATTCAGTTAGATTAAATCCTCATAAGTGCATATTTTGCGTGAAGTCAGGTCGTTTGTTAGGATTCATCATATCGAAAGAGGGTATAAGAGTTGACCCTTTGAAGGTTGAGGCAATACTTCAGTTGTCTCCCCCGAAAAATATTCGTCATCTTCAGTGTTTGCAAGGCATGGAAAACTTCTTACGAAGATTTGTTGTCAAATTTTCCAATTTGACTAGAGGCTTCATGCGTCTCTTGAAGAAGGATACTCCCTTTAATTGGGATGAGCGAGCCCAGGAGTCCTTTGATGCACTCAAGCGAGCCCTAGCATCGGCCCTGGTGATTAGTCCCTTGGAATATGGCCGTGATTTCTTATTATATGTGGCTGCGCCTTTAGAGATGATTGGTATGGTTTTGGTTCAAGAGGATGAGGAGCTCCAAGAGCATGTCATATATTATCTAAGCCGGAACCTTATTGATGCAAAGATTCATTATTCTCATGTCGAGAAGCTTGCTTTAGCTACTGTACATGCAGTTCAGCGATTGAGACATTATATTCTCCTTCGCCAGACCTTGGTTGTGGCCCATGTCAATCCGTTTTTGTTTTTCCTCACTCGTAGGATGATTGGGGGAAAATATAATAAATGGATTGTCATTTTGCAAGAATTTGATCTCAAGTTTGTTTCAGCAAAATCGAAGAAGTCTTTAATCTTTGCAGAGCTTATATCGGATTTCCCGAGCGAGGCCGAGGAGTTGGTTTGTGAAGATACGTTTGTCAATGAACACATATTCTTAATCTCAATGTTAGACCCATGGTATGGGGATATCATAATATATTTACAAACACTGAAGACCCCTACTCACCTCTCGCGAGATGAATGACAACAATTACATCACGTCTCTAAGAACTACCTCATAGTGGACAATACTTTGTACCGCCGTGGGGTAGATTCCATTTTACAACATTGTTTAACTCATGAAGAGTCTGAGGTAGTGTTTAATGATTGCCACAAAGGGGCATGGTGGTCATTTATCTAGGATTTCTACAGCTCAAAATATTTTAAGAGCGGGTTATTTCTGGCCGTCGATCTTTAAATATTGTATTGATGTGGTCAAGAGGTGCCACCCTTGCCAGGTGTTTGCATGTAATATGTGCTCAAAACCTTCCCCATTACATCCCATTATCACCGTAGGTCCCATCACTAAGTGGGGGCTCGGTTTTATGGATTGCAACCCAGCTTCGGTTGGGGGGCACCATCACATTATACTACCTATTGATTACTTCACGAAATGGGCTGAGGCTATGCCTACAGTAAAATCTGACGGTGAGACAGCCGCTCACTTTGTATTCAACCAAATTATTGCTTAGTTTAGGATTCCAAAAGAGCTTGTCACTGACCATGGCTTGCACTTTCAGAACCGTATGATGGAAGAGTTGGCATCGAATTTAGGGTATAAGCAAAAGCACTCCTTTTCTTACTACCCTCAAGCAAATGGACAGGTAGAGGCAGTGAATAAATCACTCAAATCCATTCTCTAACAAACCATTGTACAAAGCAAGATGAGTTGGCACATTATGTTATACCCTGCTTTGTGGGCATATCGAACCGCTATTAAGACTACCACTGGTTTTCCTCCATATCAACTTGTACATGGAGTGGAGTCGATATTGCCGGTTGAATGCGAGATTCCTTCGTTGAAGCTAGCTGTGGAACTCTTACCAGACACTTCACCTTTGGAGGAGCATTTGGTTCACCTTTAGAAACTTGATGAGTAGTGTCGGGATGCCTTGGTGGCTCTAGAGGTTAATAAGCGTCGCATAAATGCCCAATATGATAAGTCTGTCCGTCCAAGGGCATTTAGTGACAGAGACTTGGTCCTTTTGTGGGATCAACTGAAATAACCCTTGGGGGTAGGGAAATTTAATCCTATGTGGCGTGGTCCTTACGTGGTCAAGCATGTGTTAGAGAATGGTTCCTATGACTTAGTGGATTACGAAGGGATGGCCTTGGTGGAGCCTAGAAATGGGCTCTATCTTAAGAAATACTATGCATGATTTTCAGCCAAGGCTGCTTATTGTATATTATTGTATAGCTTTGCATAGTTAGGTCTTTTTCTTATCGTGATCGGGTTTGTGATTAGTTTCCATTTCTTTTGGCGGATGTCAATGGAATCTTCCACCTACATAGGATTCACAGATGGTGCAAGCCATCACACTCAACACTCAGCCTCTGCTGTTTGGGTGATTTATACTCCCATGGGTCAGGTACTATCTTCAGGAGGTGTATGTCTATGGCCATCTTCCAATAATGTTGCCGAATACAGTGCCGTTATTGAGCTTCTACGGGATGCCATTCTACATGGTGTTCTATCTCTTGAGGTACGTCTTGATTCGGAGTTAGTAGTGTCACAGCTCAATGGTTTGTACCATGTTAGAGATCTGACGTTATTGAGAAGGTTCTTGTGTGTGAGATTGTTAGAACCACAAATTGACAATATAACATATATACACATTCCAAGAAATAATAATCAAGTTGTTGACTCATATGCTAACTACGTGTTAGATTGTCATTTGTTTCATTCACAATAATTTAATCACAAACACAATTTTTACACATGTAAATAAATAAATCAATCACCATAAAAGTTTTTATATATACATCAAAAATGTGATAATACATAGTGTCATGATACAAAATTAGGGCTTTTAAGCCACCATCATATAATACACGGTCATACAAAATGTATGCACTCCCAGGTGTCTAATCCTGTGGAGGGTTGTGATCATGGAACATCACTATGGCTCTAGCTAGCCGTCGGAATAAACGCACCCATGCGCGTGGTACACCCACCACCTACCGTTGCATGGCCTCAGGCAAGTCCTCGACTTGCGCCATGGGAACTCTATGAGTCAGTCTCACAAAGTTGGTATGAATGCTCTGGAGCATTCACTCCACATCCACACCCATGATGTCATCTCCTCTTCCCCTCCGTCTATGACGAGGGAAGCCCTCTAGTCGTCGTGGTCCCACATCTGCACACAAAGGGTAGATGTCACTATGTATGTCACGCAAAAACATGTCTTTTTTATTCCATATAATCAAGAAAACAAAAAAAAATTAAATAACTCAATTTTTTTTAAAAAGAGTGAGGGTCGAGATTTGTTACCTATATCGCCATATGCCGATTCTGGTGGTAGCGGTATGTCCGGGTCCCCCCGGAAATCTATCCCTGCATAGGGTTAGTCATTGATAGAAACTATCTATCATCGCCACCATGGAAAGAAGTCAGCTGGATATTGGTTGGCCACCCTACTACCCCTCAGCGTGCGCATAACATCTACCCAAGACCGTTGGGCCAGATCTCAAACCCCGTGGAGAGGAATGTCCACTCTAGGGCTCAATCCTGGAACATGCTCAAAGAAAAACGTGCTCAAAATACTGTTGAACCCGAAGTTCCGCACACTACCTACCTTACACTCACTGAGCTCAGTAGTGTAGTACTCCAGTCGTAAATAGTGGGTCTCATGCACTCCACTGCATAGAACATCAGAGGCCGTGAGGCCTGGTGGAGTGATGCCAAGCCGGCTATCCTTCCCAGTGTCAATAATATGGCCTTTAGGCCTAGCACCTGTATATCATTGGTAGGGACATGACTCCCCATCTTCTCGGTGTCTGGATAATAGTACACTACAATGTACTCGTCAATAGTTAGGCCATCCCTTGGCCCACCATGGGAACGAAGGTTCACCACCTCCCCTCGTCTAGAAAGCACTGTGATAAAGTATATGTCCTCCACCTCTGTGGTGAGGGACATACCATCAATATGGAAGGACTTTGAGTCTGGATCCCAATAGTCTACTAGCATTTGTAATAGTATTGGTTTGGCCCTCAAACCACCAAGACACCAAAACTTGTAGAGTCTGCATGCACGTAAAGCTTGTTGAGCCATTAAGTCAGCCCTTACTACTTCCTCTACTTCACCATGCTCATGCTCTCTCTACTCTAGGACCATCCTGCACAAAAAATTAGAAATTTTCCCATTAGTTTATTGAAAAACCATATGCATGGCCTCATACGTGACTGTTTTCAAAATAGTCGCATATGTATGCGGGTTCGAGGTCATTTTCCGCTTATATCCAGCCCTATAAGTGGAAAAAAACCTCGATTTCTGCGCAGGCCATAGCGCTCATCTTGGGTTAGCCTATAAACTTGATTAGACCATGAAAATTCATAAAAAGTATATCAAAATGCAAGAGGAGAGCATGAGTAAATACCTGGAAGAAACGGTAGTGAATTCCACCGGCTGGATCCCCTATAATTCGCTATCAAAAATCAAAGCTCAAATGGGTAAAAGTTTCAAATGATTTATATTTTTTACTATTTATAGAAAATTTTCAAATATTTGAATATTTTTACCCCCTTTTCTATAGTTTCGACATTTTGTAACCATTTTTTATCATTTTGGACATAATTTGTGATGTAGAAGACCTTTTTCAGTGCCATTCCAGCCATTGGATTGACCCATTCATGCCGATCTCAGGTATCATGTCTAAACTGGCATATAGGTTAGGTTTCACCACCATTTGCATTTTCCATCACCTTTTGACCATATCACCATGACCTTAGGTACAAACCCACTCTGTTATGTCACAGAACCTTCTTACTGCTTTAGAAGTGGCATGATATGAGTGGTAGAGCTTCACCTTACATGGGTACCCTAGTCAGCACCTTATTTTCATTTGGTGCCCATGCTGACATTTTCTCCTTTAGGGTGTGGGAGTCCATTGTATAGTACTACCATGACATTTCATAAGAGCCTCATACTCCTCTTGATCTTATGATGGCCTTCTTCCCTCAGGACTCCCTCATGTCAAGTTGTGAATGCATTATCATGAGATTTTCCTTCCTTATTGAGCTTTATGTAGGCTCCCCTGACATTGCGTTTCAGCCATATAGCCTGAGCTTGTCTCATGTCTAGCCATGCAGAGCCATATTTTATATCCTTCGCAGCTTGATTCCCTTTTTACCGAGAGGGAATTTTCCCCCGAGTGTCGATATCCTACACATGTATCCTTGCATTAAGCATAGGTATGTTCCACTGCTTGGAACTAGTTTGTTTTCCCTTATGACACTCGTCTCCTCCTAGTCTGTAACTATAAAGCTATTTTATTATTTTTTAAAGCTTTTTAAATAACTAAAAAAAGTCCAAAAAAATCATAAAACCAAAAATCCGGACAAGGAAAGATGTTATCTGTGGTAGCTGTCGAGTCGTGTCGCCTTCGAATATGGCACTGTATATCACATCCATTGGTTGGGTTATAGTTTGACTTTAGGAGCTGTACTCATTTATCTGAGTTTATCTCCACCAACTGGTTAAGCTTCCAGTCCCTATGGAGCCTCTGTTGATGCCTCCTGTGTCGCAGAGATGTCCCAATTTATATATCGAGTCTATGATGTCTTCATTCAGTCACCATACGTCGTTATGCTCTTGTTCGAAGGAAGTTGAAACCTAAGTCGGCCATTCCTCAGTTATCTTGACTTTGCATGTCGGCCATTCTCGGTACAATTACTATTTCGTGCACCTTATGATCAAGTCCTTTCACATTATATAGCTTTTCGAAGTACCTTGTGTTGGATGATGGGGGATTCCTTAATGCCCTCCTTCCAGTGGATTTCATCCCATCGACTTTAGATCATTTATTCTGGGATTGGAATCTAGAGTAATTTTGAGTGCCTTGAGACTTGCAGTCATCAATGGTAGGTTCTCTCGCCATCGACAGTTCTTGGGAATACATCAATGTCCCCTGATCGATGGATCCTCTCAAGTGTTTGACCTCAACACATTTACTCACACTTGTTAGTTTGCACTCTAGTACCTTGATTCCCATTTTCATTATCGGTGGGTGATCTCATGTCTGTTAATGGTATACATTAATGATCGGTAATCAGACTATGGATTACTATGTTCAACCTCGACACCTCTATTCACATAGTAGGACATGTACTCGTAACAGTTTGTGTAGAAGACTTTCCAGATTGGCGGCATCTCTTATATGTTACCTCCTTGATCGTGCCAGTGTTCATGAGATTTCAGCTCTCGTGACTTTATTCCAGTATATGTCAGACATTTATAGCCACTATGGAGATCTTGATCTATTATATATCTTCAGCCATTTTGGAGATCATGGTCCTTTGTATATCTTCATCATGGAGATTCTGAGCTATGTATATTGTACGTGGCGATTACCACATATGTGATATCATGTTTCATGCCTACTCATGGCCATTGTACTCTTATGTATCTGGGACTGCTATATGGATTTGCAGTTATATGTAGAGTTGTATTATTGTACTATGCTGATTGGGTGGCTGGTCTTCAATTTGGGATCCTTCATCACTTTACTTCTGGGATGGAATTATAATGTATTTCGGCCATCGTATGACCCCT
This sequence comes from Pseudotsuga menziesii, assembly GCA_001517045.1. Classification (NCBI taxonomy): domain Eukaryota; kingdom Viridiplantae; phylum Streptophyta; class Pinopsida; order Pinales; family Pinaceae; genus Pseudotsuga; species Pseudotsuga menziesii. Next base: position 230,596 of record LPNX010078698.1, on the reverse strand, counting down.
CTGACCTCACACATTAGGGGGGCATCTGTTATAGCGTATTTCACCACTCCAGGTGAATCACACTTTGTATGGCCTTTCCCTATCCCACTGTAGACTCCTTAGACCCTATGGACCACTTTTTGTCTTTTGATATTTCCTTGATCATCCCTGAAAACATATGAAAAATGCTACACGTGACTTTTAATACTATAAGTGCGTATATATGCAGGTTTGACCACTAAAACCGTGTACATCAAGATGTGTGCATAATCCAAATCCTTTTGGAGTTTTCCTTGACATGGATCTGACTCATTTGACTCTTGGCCTTCCATATGCCTTGAGATCGCTCAGATTCGACCTTTCATTACCCCTTTGAAAAGCTATATAAGGAACCCCTTGGTACATTGAAGGCATAAGAGAGAATTGAGAGCAAAGAAACTACAGTCCATTGTTTCCGGAACTTACACTTGAGTCTGCGTCCCTTTGTCCCTTGGAACACTTTGGTATTCTTCCCAAGCTTGCCTTTTTCTTGTGAGCTTGCTATCGAGAGATGGAGTATTGAAGTGGTGAAGGCCCAATTGGGAGATTCAGTTTCTCCGGTTCGCAGATGTGTCGACAGAGGTTGTATCTTGTAATCTCTGATTTATATTAATAGAAATATCTTTTCCTATCCAATAATGTGTGTTTGAATGAATATTTTCATCCATTGGATTATGTCAAATGCTTATACATTATTGATTATATATGCTATAATAGATCTAACACCATGATATATAGAATGCTTGTATTGTTTAATTGTTATTGAGGAAGTAATCTATCAATTCAAGCTGAAGTTGGAAAGCTCAATGGGGATCTACTTCAACCGTCCGGAATAAGGTATGAGGTCTGATCCTTTAGTGTTAGACATTTAATTTATATTGCATATTGGAAAGGATTGATTTATGGAGTCAAGCTGTCTGTTGTGGTACCCCAAGCCATAGGAATTTCTCTCCTTACCTGATGGTATCAAGATCGCAAGTCAATCTTTGAAAATATATTTTCTTCTCTATCTTGATCGAACAAGTCATAAATAATATATGCATGTTCACATCATACCTTCCTTTTTATTTATGAATAGTATAGGTTCTCCCCAAGTAGACACACTAGTTTGGATATAACTGTTAAAATATTGTAACTTAAAAATATATTCCAAATATATTTTACTGATGTAGCCCAACGGAGATGTTATTATTCCTTTGATCGGGTGTTACTATTGTATTTTTTCATCATAGAGTCATGAGGTAATGCCTCCACTTGTGTCGGGACTTTGTTAGTTTTTCATCACATTTAAGCTAGCATTATGTTAGGATCTTTTCACTGAAAGAATAACAAGCACAACAATAACATAAGCACATCACATGAGACAAGAGACACAAAGAGTTTTGATAGGGGAAACCATAAATGGAGAAAACCCCTAAACTTCCTCTAAGATAGTATCACCACAAGATGTGAAACCCAAAACAGTAAGATGACCTCCCAACACAACAACAACCTTCTGTTTTTTGTCAAGCCAAAGTATTTCCTTCTCCAAAGGTGCGCCACACTTGAGAGAGCAAGTGATGTAATTCACAAGTGATAAATAGAGAGACTCTCACTCTCTATTTATATTCATCCGTTCACTTGAATTACACTTTCACATGTAGGCTCGACCTAATACTACTTACCCGAGCCTACACCTTAATTAGTGTATAATAACTCAAGTGCCCCAAAACTGTGGGGACTTACCTAATGAATTGATATGACTTATTTACATTATTAATCCTCCCGATCGGAACATCGGGGCATGACCACATGACTCAAATACATAATAGAAACATCCTGGAATAAACATCGGGTTACAATACAGAAGATACATAGAAGAATACATTCTGAAGTTACATATACATCAACACTCCCTCTTAACTAGGAAGGTATTCTTTCGACACGTTTTTCAGCACTGGTCTTCTTCTCTGCATCAACTGGATCATCTTCGTCTTTGAGTCATCTTCACCTTCAAGCCATCTTCGTCTTCAAGTCATCTGGATCTAGATCATCTCTCGATCTGGATCATCATAGAACGTCATCACTGGATTTGGATCATCATCACTGGACTGGATCTGGATCATCAATTGATCTGGATCTGGATCTGGATCATCTCTCGATCTAGACCATCATTGCTGGATCTGGATCATCACTCGATCTGGATCTCTTGGAGTCATCATAATTGGATCTGGATCATAGCTCGATCTGGATCTCCTCTGGTCATCATCATGTGTGTACTATATTGTCATAGGAAGTTCTACAGAGCCAGCCCTTTTTCATGCTGGTTGTAGGCCTAGCCCACATGTAGTTCTTCGCCTAGCACTTATATCTGACCTACTCGTCAGAAAGGAATGCCCAACACTTACATCTGACCTACTCGTCAGAAAGGCACACCCAACACTTACATCTGATCATGTAGTAAACTACAATCACATCAGAAAGGCCCCGCACTCACATCTATCATGGAAGGAACTGAATCCTCTCACCAAGATAGAATGGCCTGCCCTTACATCTGACATGGAAGGAACTTAATCCTCTCACCATGATGGAATGGCCCGCACTTACATCGGCCATAGAAGGAACTTAATCCTCTCACTATGGCGGAATGGCATGCACTCACATCTGACCTAGAAGGAACCAAATCCTCCACCCTCGTCAGAAAGGCCCCCAGTCCTAGATTGAGCTACCTGGTAACTGACCAAGTGCCTCCACTCTCTCGGAGAGTGGAAATTGCCCTTACATCTGTCCTACTCGACAGAATGGCCAACACTCACATCTGACATGGGAGGAACCTAATCCTTTAGCCATGAACATAATGGTTCAGCCCTTACATCTGACCTGCTCGTCAGAATGGCTATGCATCTCAGCACTCATATCTATCATGGAAGGAACTAAATCCTCTCACCATGAGAGAATGTCTTAGCCCTTACATCTGACTTGCTCGCCAGAATGGCTATGGATCTATAGCACTCATATCTGACATGGAAGGAACTGAATCCTCTCACCATGACAGAATGGCTCAGCCCTTACATCTAACCTCCTTATTAGAATGAATTTGGGACTCATCACTTTCCTTGGGAGGAAACCTCGATTTGGAGAACACCAAGTCTCTCTCTGAAGTACTCAAACTTCACTCTAGCTAATGGCTTCATCAACACATCAGCTATATGTTCCTCCGTCACAACATACAGGAGCTTCACTGCTCCTCTCTGCACCATATCCCTGATATAGTGATACTTGATCTTGATATGCTTTGACTTGTCATCGAACACTGGATTCTATGACAACTTTACGCAACTCTGGTTGTCACAATGTATACAAGCAGCATCCAACTGGAGATCAAATATATCAGACAGTATCTTTCATAGCCATACTTCCTCACAACTATCTGAACAAGCTGCGACATACTCTGCTTCAGCTGTACTCAGTGCCACATAGGATTGCTTCCTGCTAAACCAAGAGATCACACCTGATCCCATACTGAAGCAACATCCCAAAGTACTCTTCATGTCGATGGCATTGCCTGCCCAATCTGAATCAACATAACCCTCTAGGTTAATCTTCTGATTCGCATCATACTTGAGCCCATAATCAATTGTACCCTTCAGGTACCTCAGAATATGCTTTACAGTAGTCAAGTGAACACTTCTCGGATATGTCAGGTATTGGCTCAAGGTTTTCACAGCAAACCAAATGTCTAGTCTCATGTTTGTCAAGTACATCAATGACCCAATCATCTGACGATACATCGTAGCATCAACCGACTCTGATGAAGCATCACTCAATAGCTTCAGGTTTGATGCCATAGGTGTAGCCATAGCTTTGCAGTCCATCATCCCGAACCTCTTCGGGATCTCTACTGCATACTTCCCTTGTCCAAGGAAGATCCCATCTGTACTTTGCCACACCTCCATACCTAGAACAATAGTGCATCGACACATAACAGGAGTATCACTGGTCTTCTGTGTTCAACCTTGAAGCAAAGGTTGGAATCCTCTTTACTCTTAGTAAAGCCTAGAGTCATCAGTAATCTATCCATCCTGTCGTATCATGTCGAACCTCAGGATCTTCTGCAGTCACTCCCTCTATCTTCTGGACTAAAAACATTTTGTACCGGAGTGACAAGTAGTATCCATCTAGGATCACTGGATACTAAGATCCTCTATCTTGAACTTCTTCAAAAGTTCATCTTACACCCATCTGTGAGCTTGTCATCCTCTATCAACCTTGTAGCAAAGGTTAAGATATTCATCAAGCTCATTATGTATGTGTTATCCCATGGGTGTCTTCTGAACTCGCAC
>LPNX010078698.1:103371-226146 GCA_001517045.1 Pseudotsuga menziesii | reverse complement strand
TCATTCTAGATAAGTAGCAATGGAGAATTTGTATAGCACCATGAGCTACTTACCCATCACATGCATATTAGTAGTATACTATCATTAATGCAAACATCCTACCATGCTTAATACAATAAGTGAATATAAACAAATGCATAACAAAATAATATCATGAAATGACAATTGAATACTTATCTTTATTTGTTTCATGGGCATACTCCTTCTTGATTCTTTAGCCTCATCATCTTCTTCATTCATGATAGCATCGTTTCTTATCCAAATGCTGAGGTGGATAAGAAGTTCTTCAAGAGTTGAGATCTTCATATTCCTCATTGATTGAGGGATCTTCTTTGGATGGCGACATCTTGATCTTCAATTGCTCCCATCTTCTCTTCTCTTCTTATGATTCAAGCTTCTTCTTCTTCCCAAAGTCCGCTGAAAGTAATCACTTCCTTCTGGAACACATTCCTTGAATGAATGAATTCCACGATTCTGGGAGGCCATTCAAGGTGGCCATCATCACTTCCGCATTCTTCACTTTTTCTTTTACAGCTTCAAGTTGTTCTTTGATTTGAGAGACTCTTATGACTGCATGGTCTCTGCATTCTGGATCTTCACATTCTTCAACTGGTTTATTTAGTTCATATTTTGATTTTTGTTCTTCCCTTCAAATAGCTTGAAATTCTGGAAGACCTTAACAGCTTTGCTTGCAATAGGTAGTGCTCTGTAATGCACATGTGCAAGCCTTCTATGCCAAAGCTCATTTGGATCTACTGTGTCATGGATCAAGGATTTTTCTGGACATCCCTTCAATTTGTACTAGCCTCCTTCTTGTTATTCAATCACTACCACATCATCGATAGTCTTTCCTTTTGGCCATATGATGACTTGACCATCTATGAATGCAGCCCGCATTCCTTTTGCATCAATGCTGAAATGGAGAGAAGGTTCTTCTTCAATCCTTGTGAGGTGATTCATGTTCTGACAGTCTTACAAAGGATTCCTTGAATCCCGTCATATGTTTGTAAGCCCCACTGTCTATAAGACAATCATCACTACCATGAGTAATGTTATCTGTGAGAGCTAATATTAGAACATATTCACCCTCACTTGAAGAATATTCACTTTCATATCTGGATCTCTTTCTGGATGGTTCATCATCCTCTGCAGCATGAGCATGATGTCTTCTTTGGCCTCGTCTCCCTCTGAAACTTGAACCTCTATAATCATGTAGGTGTCTAATCCAGAGAGATAAAATACTTCTATGCTTGGAATTTGTCAACTTCACCAAGCTTATCATCAAACTGATTTGATAGATCACTTTGAAATGAGAACCTCAAATGGAAATAGCAAAGGATTAGGTCTTACCGATTTGAGGTGTCTGTCCTTGTCCCGGAGTTCACTGATCTAGGGTTTGTCGCAGAAACCCTAATTTTCAAAACTTGGAATATTTTAGATCTGATTGGACAAGCATATATATCTCTTAAAATGGAGCTATCCAATGTACTCCTTTTCTAAAAACAGTGGAGGGAAGCTCCCGGAACAGGAAGCCCTAATTTTCTGATTTCTTCTGCAGAAATGCTTGTTACTTTTTCTGTGATTTCTCCGAAATTAATAAACTTCTATGTCTGAAATTTCTCACTGAGGTAACCTCGCATGTCCCTAATCCAACACCACAGGTTTCATTAGAATTGGTTTCACCATTTGGGATTTATGATCCTTTTCCCAAGGTGACCTGTTACAGGACGTTTTAGAATAGTGAAGTTGTATGGCATGCCACGTGTCACTGGTCATCTTCTAAGTCTGAAATTTGGACCACAAAAATTAAATTCTGTGCCCTTTCTGGAACATCTTCAGGAATTCCATTTGGACCTCTTTATCCCAAGATATTTCAGATCTCCCCAGATGTCCTGTTCAGGGATGAATTCTGGAAGAGGCTGGAACCCTAACTTGGAGAGATCATATCTCCTGGAGAACAATGAATCTGAGTCTGATGTTTTTACAAAGGATTCATCGGGATTTTATCCTCAGCCCCTGCAATTTTCAGCTTCTGAGACTTCACCAATCTCAGAATATAGCAATTGTACCAAAACTTAGCAGTTTTAGTATTTAGAGTTTCTCCTAGCTCAGGGCCAAACTAGGATTTGACTTTCCTGGAGTTTCACCCAACCAAATTTATTGATCCAGGTCTCTAAACTTCAGTTTTGATGAGGAGAATAATCCTATGCCATTCTCACTCAAAAAATCCTCTTCTGTAGAAAGCCCTAATTTCCACATCGACAGAAAGATGCACCCTTCAATGGAGAGTCATCCTATCATACTTTTGCTGAAAATTTGTGGAAGAAGATCCAAAAAATAGGAATCCCTAGTTCCTGTAGCTACATAATGTCTTGTTCTCAGGTTAGCTCTGATACCATGTTAGTTTTTCATCACATTTAAGCTAGCATTATGTTAGGATCTTTTCACTGAGAAAATAACAAGCACAGCAATAACATAAGCACATCACATGAGACAAGAGACACAAAGAGTTTTGATAGGGGAAACCATAAATGGAGAAAACCCCTCAAATTCCTCTAATATAGTATCACCACAAGATGTGAAACCCAAAACAGTAAGATGACCTCCCAACACAACAGTAGCCTTCTGTCTTCTGTCAAGCCAAAGTATTTCCTTCTCCAAAGGTGCGACACACTTGAGAGAGCAAGTTATGTAATTCACAAGTGATAAATAGAGAGACTCTCACTCTCTATTTATATTCATCCATTCACTTGAATTACACTTTCACACATAGGCTCGACCTAATACTACTTACCCGAGCCTACACCTTAATTAGTGTATAATAACTCAAGTGCCCCGAAACTGTGGGGACTTACCTAATGACTTGATATGACTTATTTACATTATTAATCCTCCCGATCGAAACATTGGGGCATGACCACATGACTCAAATACATAATAGAAACATCCCGGAATAAACATCGGGTTACAATACATAAGATACATAGAAGAATACATTCTGAAGTTACATACACATCAACAGACTTTAGTACCCTAATAAATAATATAAAATACTATTTTTGAGTATTCCTAGGTGAAGTCGGCCTGGGCAGTTTATTGAGGCCGACTTGTCTAGTGAAAAAGTCAAGTCGACACATGTGTATAAATAGAGGATATGTGATTCTTATTTGAACATAGACTCACTCACTTGTGTAGCGTATAGAAGAGAGAGAGAGAGAGAGAGAGAGAGAGAGAGAGAGAGAGAGAGAGAGAACATAAGGAGGAGAAAACTTGTTTTTTGGTTTGTCTTTTATCCATCTTATATAGAGGATGTTTTTGTTTGGTTTTCTTCCCCATAAGGGTTTCCTAAGATCAATCTTTGTGTTCTTTTGTGTGCATGCACTTGTATATATTTCAGTGATATTTTTTCTTCTGGTTATGCTATTATGATGCTAAATGTTACAAGATATGATATAACCATAAACAATTAACATTTTATCATATGCACCCTAAACAAATTCATTGTGCAGCCTAAACAGTGCTACAACCACAACTATTGAAGATTAGGGTTTCTTGCTTGAAAACGCTAAAATACTAAAACTAGTAGTTTTGGTACATTCTCTATATCATGACATTGATGAAGGATCAGGAGATGAAACTTCATAGGATGAAGATAAATTCCTTATGTACACTGTATAAAATTTTCATCCTTCAATTCGCTATATTCTGGGAGACAGGATTCCTCCAAGTCACGGTTCCAACCTCTCCCAAGATTCAGCCCTAAACAAGACACCTAAGGACAATTTCTATATTTCAGTCTACAAAGATCCAAATTAAATTTAGCAAGAATTTCTAGATAGGTTACATACTGTACTTTCTTTGGTAAAAGTTTCAGACCCCGAAGGTGAAACAGTGACATGTGGTAGTCCCTACAATTTCGCTATGATGAATAGTCTTGAAATAAGTCACCTTGGGAAAAATTGATTAAGTACCGATTGGTGAAACATTTCTTCTCTAATTTTTGGTGTTGAAAAGTGTACAGATGAAGATACCTCAGTGAGAAGTTTCATAAACATAGGATCAGTACTTTTGGATATATTGTAGAAATAATATCAATCCTTTATGTAGAATAAATTGAAGAAAACTAGGGCATCAGATCTTTTGCAGTTCTGATCATAGTTTTGGGAAAATGAGTATACTTCTCAACTCACCTTGAGGAGATGCATATTTCTATCCAATCATATTTGAAATATACCTTAGTTGAAAAATTATGGTTTCTCTGTCAAACCCTAGGTCCACTAGAAGCATCATTCCAGAAAAGCTTTCAAGGAAACATGAGATTTAAGCAATATCACTGGTCAAAGAAGAAGCTGCAAATCCAGAAGGAGATGAAGACAAAGAAAAAAAACATAAGCATTTGAATTTTATTTCCTATATATGTTGTGTATTATACGTGATATAATTTTTTCATTAATGACAGTATACTACTAATATGCATGTGATGGGTAAGTAGCCCATGGTACTATACAACTATCCATTGCTACTTATCTAGAATGAAACCTGTTTGCTAACATATTGGATTAGTGCACAATATCAATGATGTCATGGTGATGGAAGACATTTATAAAATTTTCATGAGATATGGATGAATGTTGTATTGGCTAAATAGTTGTATGATGCATAAGAATTTGTCGTTATGCGTATGTTCTATGAAATGGTTCTAACCATGCAACTGGTGCATTTGACTTGTAGGAAAGGTCCTATATGAACTCCTACAAGAAAAGGAGGACGATAATTATTCCAAAGAACAAGTGATGACAAATCAATATTCACTCCAATAATCATGAACCTGAAGCTCCTAGTGTCAGGGACACTATGATGGAATAGAGAGCTTCAGAGAGCGATAGATCCACCTCAAGAGATGAATACCATCTTGGGCATGAGATATATTCCCTGATGAAGAAACATATGATGGGACTTCCAAAACAAAGTAAGAGGCCTTAGACACACTCTAGTTGTGTGACACAATTGGGTGACATCATTGATGCAAACCTTTCCATATATGGAGGAAGTTATGATCAAAGTGTAACAGTTGATCATGTGGAATAATGTCTAGGATATGATTCTGACACCTAAAGGGAAGTCTGTAGTGTATTCCATATGGATATGCAAGAACAAGTGTATAAATAAAGGTTCATGGTTTGTCTCAGAAAGAATATACTATGGAATGCCATACTCTATTGACCATACACACTTCTCTAGTAGAAGTATATACATCGAGCAAAGAACCACTGGTACAGAATATGCTTTATACAAAATTAGAAGGCACCCATAGATAAGCACATCCAAGAGCTTGACAGATCACCTAGAGTGATGAATATCTGAACCTTTTGTACAAGGTTGAAGATGGAAACCTATAGAAGACAACAATCTCACAGATGGGTTCAAGAGGAACTTTTCAACAAATTTCAAGATAAAGGGATACATAGTAATAGAAGATGCTACATGTCACTCTAGTACAAAATGTAGAGGGAAGATGATGCTCCACTTTAGGGGGAGTGACTACAAAATATATCTAAGTTTTACATGGTATGAAACTATGGTAATCCTTCTGATGGACCGAGACTTTACCAATTTTAAAATGGGTTCCAACCTTCAAGGTTTAATGCGAAAGACTAGGATATGTCGATGACCTGAGAGAATGAACTCATGGTATATGCAATGATGGGAGAATACCAAAATAATGTTTGGGATATAGTACCCAAAACAGAAAGAAAGAGTGGTATATTCCAAGTGGATTTTCTATGGACGAAAGTCTTGAAAAATACAAGAAGATTTTTGGCTAAAGGATTCTCTCAGAGAGACAGAATTGATTATGAAGAGACACTTTCTCCAGGAAGCAAGGTACACTCCTATAAGAAGCATCATAACACTTGCTTGCATAATGAAGTGGGATCTACACCAGATGGATGTAAAGACAACCTTCCTTAATGGTATGATTGAGGAAGAGGTTTACATGGAACAACCACAAATATTTGAAGTAAAAAATAGAGCGACTCATGTATGCAAGTTGAAAATGGCTCTGTATGGACTGAAGCAAGATCCTAGAGGTTGGTATGAAAGAATAGATAGATTCTTGGAAAGCATGGACTTTACCAATATTAAAGTTGATCCTAACCTTTACATTAAGGTTGTGGATGATGAACGTGGTATAGTATTGTTGTTTGTGGATGATCTATTTCTGACTGGAAATGAGAAACAGATCACAAATTGCAAGAATAAGCTAAGTGGAGAATTCAAGATGAAATATTTTGGATTGAGGCATTATTTCCTCAAGATGGAGGTGTGGAAGAGCTTAGAAGGAATATTTTCGAACTAGGGAAGGTATGTTGTGGAAATATTAAAGAGTATTTGATATGTTGGATTATAATTCCATGGTTACACCCATCGATGCCAACATGAATTTGTTGTCTGATGAGTCATCAGAGATAGTGGAGATGAGTCAGTACAGACATATTATTGATTCATTAATGTGTATGATGAACACAAGGTGAGATATATGATTTTTTTGAACACCTTGAATAAGTATCTAGTTAAAACTGGATGGGTTCATTTAATAGCTGCAAATCATGTGATGAGGTACGTAAAATGTACGATTGATTTGGGACTGTACTATGGGAGAGATCATGACTACAATTTGTATGGGTATACGGATTCATATTGGAAAGGAAGTACCATAGATAGGAAGACCACCTTAGATGGATGTTGTGGTCCGTGATCCGCCATGATCTCATGGTTTAGTATAGTGTTTCTCTCATTACAACTGAAGTAGAGTACATTGCAACTTGCTTTGCTCTTTGGGAAGCCATATGGATTTGAAAAGATGATGTTAGGACTATTTGACATGGAGTTGGATATCACAGTGATTCTTTGTAAAAACCAGAGTTGCATAAAGATGAAAAAGAATCCTATGGAATATGGTACTGAAGGGAGATATAAAAATCCAGTATGGGAGTACCGATGAGAAAGTTGCTCATGTGGTGACCAAGCTTCCATGAAAATATTGGTGTAGTTTGAAAATACTTTCCTCCCAAGGAGGAACAATGATGTTGATATAGAAGACTTTCTTCACAAGGAGGAATAGTGATGTTGATACTAAATACTTTCATCACAAGGAGGAAAAGTGATGATGATATAGATCCTTCCTCGCTTAGAGGAATGTTGAAGATATGGACCCTTCTAGGAAAGGAGAAATGGGTCAAAGATATGGACTTTCCTCAGAAAGGAAGAGCAAGTCGAAGATATCAAATTTCTTCAGAAAGGAGGAACAAGTCGAAGATATGGACTTTCTTCAAAAAGGAAGAACAAGTCAAAGAGATGGATTTTATTAAGAAAGGAAGAATGAGTCGAAGATGTGGGATTTCTTCATAAAAGAGGAACAAGTTGAAGATATGGACTATCCTCGAAAAGGAAGAATAAGTTGAGACTATGAACCCTCCTGTTGATGCCTAGAAAAATCCTAGGTACCGACAATAGGGTTTCTCCAAGATAATAATTCCCAAATAGATCGTTTATTGTTTGATATGGAGAATCTGTCCAGTTTGCGGTTTGGCTACCAAAGAGTTAAGGTGAATTTTTAAATCTCTTTTACCGGTTGCGGCCCGATCAATCATTTATATATTTTATCTTTTAGGTATGGAATGTAAGTGCCTAATATTAAATGCAAGTAATAGAAAATAACAACTAATCTATTCTAACTTATCCTCAAGGAGCAAGATTGATATAAAATAAGTATGAATAATGCACTGTATGGTTTGCATAGAGTATTCTACAGATAGCTGATAAATCCAAGATACATACATACAACAAAAATTTAACAAAGAGATACCTCCATGATATTAAAACATTAATTATTCATTCTTACATAAGATTCATCACATAATGAAAAATCAGTCACAACTCATAAGTAGTTCAGAAGGTTAGGAACGATCTCACAAATTGTATATACTACTAAATAAGAAATATTTATCCATTAAGCTTTACACCACATGCTTTGAGACTTATGCAACACCCTCTCCAACAAAATTCCATCTTCTTCATTATAAAAGGAAATAGTTATTCTTACAATAAGCTTCAACAACTATTCCAATGAAAAATTCATTTCTACATCTACTTTACCTATACTTATCCAAATTACAAAAATGACTCTTGATTTGCCCCAACCTTTTGGGCTTGCTCGACTCTTCCTTTACAAATTTTTTTCTTTTAGTGCATTACTAGAAAAGAAATAAATCCAAAATTTTATAATCTTCAGCTTGAAAATAAGACAAATTTAAATGGGCCTAGTTGGTGTCTTAATAAAAATGACCCATGCTTATGCCTCTTCACTGATGACCTAATATTCTACAGGTTCCAATACATGTACTGCCACATATATTTTTCTTGAATCTTTTCCTTAGGGATGTCATATTTTGGGAATTGCAAATATTTCCTCATTTTTATCCCAGTATTTTGTGTACTCAAAATGTACCCCTACAGCTCCACAATATTTAGAAACCCTATCTTCAGAACCATTTCGATGAAAGTTGATCTCCACGAATTGGAAGTAATATAACTCCTTTACAAAATATGGTGCACTCTTCACCTTGAAAAACTTATAACTACCCATATAGAATGGGAGTGGGAGGTATACGTCCTTCTTCCTATTAAAAAGAAATTTCCCAATCCAGTCACTATAAAGCTATCTCACTACATTTTTAACACCATAGTCCATGGCGTATCTTGGTAAAAGAGAAGGAGCCCTTATTCTGCCGAACATACTTAGGTATAGGCCTTATTCTGTCAGGTAACAATGACCATTATCATTTACAATATTCAAGGCTTCTTCAGACATGTAGTCACACTCAGCAATAAAGATTAATTTGCATAGTGACATTATGAAATCCTCACGAATACTCTTATAATGGTTGAAATATTTATATACCCAAAACAAATGATATGCAGAATAGACCAAAGTTTTTGTCTTATCCCACTGGCACTTTAGGGCTGGGAACAATTGTGTGCACATAATAAAATCAATCAGAAAAGAGATGATATAGAAATCTGACTTCTTTTATTAGACTCCTCCAAGCATTGCACTTATGCATGAGGATAGGCTATTGGATATTATATTGGCCCAGTTAAAAATGGTGCCCTGAGTGACCAGAAAGAAAATTACTGGCACCCAACTTAATTTGTAGTATTTCCCATTTGCTCACTTGAATATCATGTTCAACATTAATTCTATCAGCCTATAAGGAGTGCGCACGTGCATAGTTTCATATTTCCTCGAAGGCCTTGTACAAAAATGCTTCTTCACACACTGTCCAAAACATGCAGGTCAAGACCTTTCAAGAACTCTTCTGTTAGATACTTCTGACGGGTGGGTAGCTTGCAGGACTGAGCTACATAAGTTGGGATATAAGATGCACATCCTTGTCCTTTAGTATTTGACAAAATGATTTTAGTTACATCATATTTTGGAAGAATTCGTCCTATTACTTTTGCACATTGAAAAAGGTTTTGGTCGTGTGGCAACCTTTATGATCGTTGACTTCTCTATGTTGGAACATATTGGTAAATCCTCTAACCATGTATATGGGATGCTTTTATTGGTGATCATTCAGTATATCTCCCCGCACTTTTACTCAAGTTCAATTCCAGTGATAGCCTTGCTATCTTCATATATAACTTCGAGTCACATTATGATATCAATCTCTGGATCTTCTTCAGCGACTTGCATCTTCTGTTTCCCTTTCTGAGGAATATTGATATACAAATAACAAGGTTGTTTAAACCATACGAAAACATGTTAGATATGATCTATACAAAAACATATAATTGCAATTGATAGATTAACAAACAGAACCGGTTTTAACCAGAAATTTTAACGAATCATCATAATACATATTAGCCAATCTTTTGTTTCCACCCTAAATTGGACTTTCTTGTAATGAAAAACAAATAACAGACTCAAAGCTTTCAAGAGGTGCATTGAACATGTATCACATGAAAGTATACTCTACTATAGAAGCCCTAAGGCTGTCATTATGACAACACATCTCTTTGATCATACCAATGTCAACACCATCGATGAGTAGGGGAAAAACCCGAAGATGCCTGGGAAGAAAACCTTCATGGATAACCAGGTTTTTCACCCTAACTGGAAATTTCCTCCCACGAAACTCCACAAAACTCTTATTCTAACCAGCTAATGGCTGCAATCCCACCACCTTCTGATTGGTGGAACGAAGGAGTGGTGAAGACAGGGAAACACTCGTCTTCCCACAGTCCTCATTCTAAAGATGACTGCCAGGGAAGTTTTCATGGAAGGATTTGGGAAAGCAATTCCTAGGGTAGGTGAGAAAAATGGTGGCCCTAGCTAACCAAACAAGAGAAATGATTCACAACTAAAAAACAATATAGACCCTACTGTCTAAATATCCTCTGCGAAAATGGAAAAAAACTAACCCTACCAAGTTGCTACACAAAACCGTCAAGCAACATGACAAGCAGTGAGTAAAATCCTACCTACTTGCTGAGATGAGTTGGAGGAAACGTGATCCCTACTAGCTAGATTCACTCAATTAATTGACAGCTCTGCAAGATAAAATGTCCAATAATAACTGTAATATGATTCACCAAGGGATTAAATAGGCTCCAAAACAAGAGTAAGCTTGATAAATGGGCCTCAGGTGGAAAACCCCATTGGCACCAAAGGTCACATCGGGACTGATCCATTAAGCAACGACAAGAGCTTCAGATGGAAGAAAGAAATGGGCCTGATGTCAACTAGGAGGCTATAAATTAAACTAATGAAAAAGATTAAAAGTCTTAAAGATCAATCAATAAAATGAACAACTAACAGTTGCACCAGCATCGAAAGAGTCTTTGGGAAGAATATCATTTATGCATCAGACTATGCATCTGAAGCATCGAAAAGGAATTGTTAGAATAATAAACCCATAGTTAGCTACCTTAGACATTAATTAATCCATTTTTGTCTTATTTTCCTAGTTTCCATATTCCACTCTATGCAAGTCATCCTCCACATGTCCTATATGGTCAAACTTGCTAAAAATGAGTCATGGAGTCCTTGGGAAACCTCTTGGAATCAATTCTACTTTATTCATGAACCTCCCTATAGCATATTTTCTTTTTCAGCTTTATTGCTGCTTTTACTGAGTTTTAATGCAATTGGGAAAGTATGATTAGGTGAAGTTGACTTGTTTTTTTCCCTCATCATCCTCCTCTCTTTTCTCCTAATAAAAACATGTATGATTTTTCCTTCCATCAATTATTAGATTTCCTAATATATTTTTCCAATTCGTGAGCTCCTAGGCAGATTTGGAAACTACTTTATGCACCTGTGGGGGATTTGACTAGATTTAGTAAGCCTGCTTTTGACTAATTCGAATGGAATCCCAATGCATTAAAATATCTCATGTAATTATTTATTGTGGTAGCCTATTACTTCACAAGTTTGGCTATAGTACACTTATTCAATACAGATTAGTGTTCTGCTCCATATTCAGTCTCCTTTATGTGTAATTTGCATGTGTAATTGGCAATTTTTGTGAGTGTAATTCTTCTAACACATGGGTTCAATTTCCACATGGTATTAGAGCCTTTGTAGATTTATTTCTCTCCTTCCATATTGTTATTTTAGGTTTGACATCATTGACTGGGAGCATTCTGCTGACTGAAGGGACAATTTCTGAGCTATGGATCAATCTGAGAAGATCATCTTGACTCCATTTAATTTCTTTGAATGGAAAGAAGAGATGGAGATACCGTTGAGAGAGAAAAGCCTCTACAAAGTGAATATGGAAAAAGAAGTAGATCCCAATGCAACTACAAAGAAAATTAAATGGCACAACAGGAGGGTTGAGGCCTATAGTCTCCTATGTCTGAGCATATCCAGAGACCTCCTTTTCCATCTTAATGGATTGACATCACCAAATGAAGTATGGTAGAAGCTTGATGAGATTTTTGGTAAAACGAATGAGATGAGAGGACATCAAATTGAGAAAGAATTGATCTCCTTGAGTACCACTAGCTTCGAATCCCTGCAACTCTACTTTTCCAAGTTTAAAGCCCTTGTTTTGCAGCTAAAATAGTGTGAAATTGAAAAGAAGGAGGAGCAACTAGTTTTGGCCATACTCTTGAAGCTTGGCCCTGACTATTCAGTGTTTGTTTCTACCTTCCATGCCACCAAGTTGACAACTCGAGCCTGGAATATGCCTAAAATTGCACAGTTCATGGAATATCTCACACAAGAACAAGATAAATTGGTGATGATGGGCACCATCAAACCTTCCAAATACCAAGCTCTGGTTGCTGGAGATTCGACGGTGGATTAAAAATCCAAGAATAAAGCTAAAAAGCTACCTAAGCAAAAGAGAGACAAGAACAAGTCTCTAGAGGAGCCCTAAGGTTCCAAGAAGAACCCCTAGAAGAAGAAGAACAAAGGAGAAATGAGCAAGTACGCATATTGCAGTGAGAGCAATCATCTTGAAAGCTCCTACATGAAGAAGCAAATTGGCATTCTGACCCAACTCTTGGAGAAGAATGGCATCTCCCTTCTTGATAGCTCAAAGAAGAGAGAAGGAGGATCAAATTTAGAAGACAGAGAGAGATTTCATGCATTGGTTGCTGGCACATCAAGCTCACCTAGTTTCATCATTGATTCTAAAGCTTCAAGACATATGGTTTTGACCAAGGAGGAATTTACCTCACTTGACATGTCGAAAGGTCCACCAATAGTATTGGGAGATGACTCTCACTAAAAGTTTGGGCAAAGGGAGGATTGATCTTGACCATGGTAAGTTCATCAATGTATTGTATGTTCCAATTCTTGCCTCTATCCTCTTGTCAATTTATCAGATGACCCACACAGGGTCTCCAAAGAAGGTCATATTCTCCCTTGATTAAGTTGAGATCATAGAGATATCAAGTGGTAAAGTCATTGCAAAAGGAGTTGTGAATCACACTTCGAAGGTATACATGTTCTCACATTTCCTACCCTACTCAAACCCCTCTGCTCTTCTGATTCATGCTAATGAGGCAAGCAAGCTTTGGCATGAAATATTTGGCCATATTAACTATAAGTATCTTTTTGATCTTCGTGGAAAATAAATGGTCATAGGGTTACCAAAGATTAAGTTTTCCAAAGGAGTCTGTCAAGGTTGCATCCTAGGAAAACACCTAGATCCTAAATTTGAGAAATCTAGTCATGAGAGAACCTCTGCACCTCTTGAGTTGATCCATAGTCATGCTGCTGGCCCATTTCCTCATATGTCAATAAGTCAGGCCAAATATGCATTGAAATTCATAGATGAATTTTCTAGGTACTGCTGGGTTTACTTCCTGAAGCATAAGTCTGAAGATTTTGGCCTCTTCAAAGTCTTTAAGGCTTTGGTTGAAAACCAATCTGGGAGGAAACTCAAGGTCCTTAGATATGAAAATGGTGGTGAGTATGTCAAGTTTGAGTTCATTCAATATTCTATATATGCAAGTATTCAGAAGCAGTATTCTATCCCTTACACCCCACATCAAAATGGTGTTGCTAAGAGGAAGAATAGATCATTGAAAGAGATGGAAACCTGCATGATGGAGGCTAAGATTTTCCACCAAAGTTTTGGGCCGAAGCTATAAACTATGCAGAATATATCCAAAATAGGGTGCCTCATAAATATAATGATGTTATGACTCCTTTTGAAGCATAAAGTGGGCACAAGCCAGATGAGACCCATTTCAGGATTTTTGGCTCAAGCACTTGGGCTAGAATTCCAATAGAAAAGAGGAAGGCTTTGTAGCCCCAAAGCTAAGAGTGTCTATTTTATGTGTACTCTAAAGATTCAAAATTGTACAAGTTGATCAATTTGAGCACAAACAAAGACTTCATTGAAAGGAGTGTTTAGTTCCAAGAAGATCCTTTAGCGGCAGTTGAAGTTGGAGAGTCTTCTTCACCACCAGAACTACTGAATGTAAGTGAAGAGATAAATGAGTTTGCTGATTCGGATATTTATGATAATGATGATTTAATTGCAGATCCTAACAGTCATACAAGACCAAAATGGGAAGCAAATACCATTCATGCATTTGGGGAACTAGCTGGAAATCCTAGTGATTCTAGGAGGACTAGATCTCAGTTTGAGAGTGCCCTGTGTATTAAAGACCCTTTGTTTACAGAGAAATGATATATGATGGTTAAATAAGACCCACATTCATATGAAGATGCAGTGCATGATCCAATATGGAAAACAACCATGCAAGAAGAATTCAGCTCACTCTAGAAGAACAACACTTGGGAGCTGGTTGATCTTCCCCCAGGGAGGAAGCTAGTTCAATGTAAGTGGGTTTTCAAAACTAAGTTTGTTGTGGATGGTTCACCTTTTTAATATAAGGAAATATTGGTAACCAAGGGATACTCATAGGTACATGGTATAGACTACAATGATACTTTTGCACCAGTGGCAAAGATGGACTCCATCAGGCTAGCCTTAGCCATTGCAGCTTTGAAGCAGTGGGAGGTACATCACATGGATGTGAAGTGTGATTTCCTGAATGGAGATATTACTGAATATATTTACATGCATCATCCTCAAGGATTTTTTCCTAATCCATCTCTTGTGTGCAGGCTAAATAAATCATTGTATGGGCTTAAGCAAGCCCCCGGGGCTTGGTATGCCAAGATTGATGGCTTTGTGCTATCATTGAGTTTTGTTCGATGCAAGTCTGATCCTAATTTTTATTTGAAGCTGATTCATGGTTATTTGATGATTATTGTATTCTATGTGCATGACCTTCTCATTACAGGAAGCTCAAATGATGAAATTGCCTTCTTGAAGGATGCAATGAACCATGCATTTTCTATGACTGATTTGGGGTTATTGAGCCAATTCTTGGGTCTCAAGATTGCTCAAACAAAACATGGAATAAAATTACATCAATCCAAGCATGATTTGGATTTTCTGAACAAGTTCAACATGAAATGTTGCAAGCCAAGCAAGACTCCCTTCCTGTCAGGAGTTAAGCTTGAAGAAGCATGTTCTTCTCCTATGGTAAACAATACACTGTATAGGCAACTGATTGGGTGTTTTTTCTACCTTAGACATACTTGAAATGATATTTCTTATGTATTAAGTGTGGCTTCAAGATACATGGATCACCCTCATGAGATCCATTGGAGAGCAGCCAAAAGGATCCTTAATTTTGTTTATGGAACAAGGACTCATGGGATCTTCTACAAAGCTAAATCTAATCTTGATTTGATTGGGTTTACTGACAGTGATTGGGAAGGTGACAAAACAGATCAAAAGTCAACGTTAGGATATGTGTTCATGCTTTCTGAAGGACCAATCAGCTGGTCAAGCAAGAAACAAAGTGCCATTGCACTCTCATCTACAAAAGCAAAGTACAGAGGAGTTGTAAATGCAACAAATCGATGTTTATGGTTGCAGGGGTTACTTGGTGAGTGTGGCTTCGAATAATAATACCCAACTAATATCCATTGTGATAATAAAAGTACCATTCGAATATGCAATGATCCAGTTCAAAGATAGAGAACCAAACACATTGAGATCCATATGCACAACATCAGACAGCTTGTGCATGATGGCACCATTCACCTACTCTTCTGTTCATCTTTAGAACAAGTAGCAGACATATTCACCAAATTTTTTTGTGAGAAGAATTTAATAAGTCTCAAATAACTACCGGGGATTTCTGATCATGCCGTGAAGCATGATTGATGACAAGATTTTCAAATTTTGTTTTACTGTCCATGTTTAAGGGAGGTTTTTTCCCACCAGGTTTTTGCCTCTTTCCTTGTTTAAATGGACATGTAGTATGTAAAGGGTGACTAAGCCTTGTTGCTAGGGCCTATAATTTTCTGATATTTTGCTCATAATTCAGGCTTAAGGNCAACCCATAGTTAGCTACCTTAGACATTAATTAATCCATTTTTGTCTTATTTGCCTAGTTTCCATATTCCACTCTATGCAAGTTGTCCTCCACATGTCCTAGACGGTCAAAATTGCTAAAAATGAGTCATGGAGCACTTGGGAAACCTCTTGGAACCAAGTCTACTTTATTCCTGAACCTCCCTAGCACATATCTGCTTTTTTTTGCTTTATTGCTGCTTTTACTGAGTTTTAAGGCAATTGGGAAAGTATGACTAGGTGAAGTTGACTTGTTTTTTTCCCTCATCCTCCTCCTCTATTTTCTCCTAATAAAAGCATGTATGATTTGTCCTTCCATAACCTATTATATTTCCTAATTTATTTTTCCAATTCATGAGCTCCTAGGCAGATTTGGAAACTGCTTTATGCACTTATGGGGGATTTGACTAGATTTAGTAAGCCTGATTTTGACTAATTCAAATGGAATCCTAATGCATTTGAATTTCTCATGTAATTATTTATTGTAAAAGCCAATGAATTCACAAGGTTGGATATTGTACACTTATTCAATACATATTAGTTTTTTTCTCCATATTCAATCTCCTTTGTGTGTAATTTGCATGTGTAACTGGAAATTTTTGTGAGTGTAATTGTTCTAACACATGGATTCAATTTCCACAGGAATTAATCATTAGGATTCTTGGAAAACTCAGAGATAAACAACTAAAATGGTAGGTGGGGAAAAACAAACTCTTCTGTGGACATCGAAAAATGAAACAACAAGATGACCCGGTATGTCAGAAAGACTACTGATAACCAACCGGGAAGCATAGAAAAATGTTTTCTGATATTAGCAATACCATGGACCATAGTACATCTGATGAATTGGTAAGCTTCTGTAAATCTTCTAGAACCATAAGAAACAAAGAATCGAAAAGCCTTCAAACAACTCCTATGATGTGTCGGATAGATTCCATGAATTCATCTGATGCATCGGGTGGGAAAATAAGTTTTTCTTTTAAAAAAAAATAAGTTATGTAGAAACTTTTGCATGATATAGGTAGAATATCAAGGCTTTCTAAAAACTAGAAATAAAAGGGGGTCCCTACAATATACATTTTTTAGGGATGGTGGTTATAGCAGCAACAATTGGCGACTAACTAGCAGACATAGATCTCTGAACAACTAACTTTCTAAACAAAAACTGCTTTATGACCTTTTTCCTAGATCCATTTGCCTCATTTTATTTCAACAATTCTTTAATCATTCAGACCTTTAAGAAATGTAAGATTCATAACTTTTCATTGATTTCAGTCCCAATAGATAAGGCAAATAGGCTTTCAAATTCTCAATAACTCTTCCAAGGCCAGTACATGAGATTCATTTACCTCTGCATTTGGTTACTTTTGGCCAAGACACCACAGGATCATAACAATATTAGGAAAAGTATATTTGATTGTTCCTCGTTCCCGTGCCTTTTTAATTCTTTTGATTCTTTTAGACTTTTGTTCGATGAGTATTCCTGGATTTCTCTTTCTTGCACTTGAGATTTGACTTGGTTTCTTCCATCCATAGTGTCCTTTTGTTGAGTCATATTTTGTTCAACTCACAGATGGAGAAGAACCTTTTAGTAGTCCTTTGATTCAAATGCTTTATGCTTTTGTACTTTCTGAGATATCTTTTTCTAAGGGAAATTTTGAATCTCAAGCCTTTTGGATATTAATTTGTGGCATGGGGTTATTTTGAATACCATACACATGTCCATTCTGCCTCCTTTCTGTGGATCCTAGGTTGCAAGCTTCTTAGGGAAGATATTAAGGTGAAGTGGATGGAGCCTTAGAATAGTATTCATGACTTCTTTATCCATGGTTATTTAACAGGATTTAAAATAGGACTTCAATGTGTTCAAAAATAACTTTCTTTCCAAGATCTATCAGATTAAAGAATATTGTAATAATAAATTCTCAAATAGACAACATTCCATAATCAGTTCCTAGCTCTACAATATCCACAGTTTGTCCAAAACCCAATGCATTCCAAAACCAAATGCTGAGTTGGTTTATTTAAAATAACCTAAAGCATAAAAGAAAAACAATGAATGTCATAATGCAAATCAGAAATCAAAAGGAAAAATGAAAACTAAGTAAAGCAATCAAAAAAAGGTTTATTTATGTACACACAGGTTCTCTCAACACACTAGGTGAAGTAAGGTTTGAGAACCAAGCCATTTACAGGCAGATTCTCTTCCCATCCTTACAAACATTGAAGTTTATATGTCGAGGAACCTATCTTTGCAACAATCAGAAATGGGCCGACCCAAAAATGTTGAAAGTTAGTGTGCTTACCCTTTTCATCACGCGGGTGCTCCCACTTTAGGAATAAATATACAACTTCTAAACTTTTATTTCCAGACTTACGTTTATCAAACCATATCTTTACAATCTCTTGCTAGATCTTGAATCTCTCTTTAGCTTTAAACCTAGACTCTTCTAGCTTAAGCAAGGTATTGATTCTAATTTGTAATACTTCACTGCTGGATCATCTTGAAGCTTGGGCTAATTGGGAGGCCGAGAGAAAAATGTTTGGTGGAAAAATGTATTCCTTTCCATAGACTAGAGAGTAAGGTGAGACTCCTAATGATTTCTTTGGTGTGACTCTATCATCCTAGAGTGCATTTGGGAGAGCTATGTGCCAACTCCCTTGGTTTTCTATGATAGTCTTCTTCAGAATCCTAATAAGATTTTTATTGGTAGATTCAGCTAATCCATTACCATGGGGATAATAATTTGAAGAATTATGTAACTTCATTCCTTTATCATTGGAAAATTTTGTAAGTTTAATTGATGAGAAATTAGATGCATTGTAAAAAACCAAGGAAATTGGAACCCCAAAGCTAGTCATAATATGTTCTTGTAGGAATTCTATCACTACATCTCCATTTAATTTCCATACTGGAATAACTTCCACCCATATGGTGAAGTAGTCAATAACCGTGAGAATGGATTTGTGCTGTAGCGAGGAGTTAGGATCGAGATCTCTAAATATCAATTCCCCACTATTCAAATGGTTCTGAAACTCAGACTGGTTGTAACAGACCGGCTTCTTTAGCAATTTTTCCTCCACTTCTTTGGAAAAAAACACATTTCCTTACATATGCGTGTGTGTCTTTGAACAAGGTTGGACAATAGTATCCTACCCTTAAGATCTTATGGGTAGTGGTATTTCCTGAATAATTCCCTCCAGTAGGACCATCATGCAACTCTTTAACCAATTTAGCCACATCTTCTTATTCTAAACATCTCAGGAGAGCTCCATCATAGTTATTCCTAAAAATAACTCCCTCAATGAACTGATATGAGGCTGATTTTAGTCATAGTTCTCTTCTTTGGTTTGAACTAAAATGTTTTGGTAAATAACCTTGCCGAAGATAATGTAATAAGTCTCTATACCATGATTTTCAAGATGTAAAAATGGGACACATGTCAATCATATGAACATCGACTTCATTATCCAAATCACCTTCCTCACCATCTTGACCTTCAGCCATTAGATTGCAAAGTCCTTGTCCTTTAATAATGGCAGCTATTTTAAACTCTAAATCGTATTCTTGTAGAGCCATAATTCAATTTCCTCTTCTCTTGCCTAGATCCTTTTGTACAAAGAGGTTTCGGACTGTTGGGTTAGGAACAACCACTTTAGTCCAATTCTTAAGTATATAAGGCCTGAATTTCTTTAATGCTTTAAAAAATTCATAAGATTGCTTATTGATGGTGAGGTATTTCAATTCAACACCTTGCAGACCGATGCTCATAAAAGAAATGGGGAATTCATCTTCCCCCCTCTTCATTTTGTGTCAACACAGCTGCAAGTGAGTTATTGAATGCAAAAGTGTACAATATGAAATATTTATTGAAATCAAGACTTCTAAGTGAAGGTGCATGTGCTATTGCTGTTTTTATATTAACAGATGCATCCTTTTCTACCTCATTCCATTTAAAATCTACATTCTTCTTAACCATTTGCTACAAAGGTTTGACTATTTATGCAAAATCAGGCACAAACCTTCTCATGAAATTAATGGTCCCTAGAAATGATTGCATACCCTTATTATTGTGGGGAAAGGTAATCTATGCTATTGCTTCAATCTTTCTTGGTTCTATGGAGATTCCCTTTTTAGAAATGATAGGACCCAGTAACTTTCCTTTCAGCACTGTGAAAACACATTTTTTAGGATTTAGTGAGATACCGTATTTTCGACAATGCTCAAAAATATGTTTTAAATGATATAGATGTTTTTCTCTTTTATTTTAATACACTTTAACATCATCCAAGTATACCACCACACTGCGGCCTATCAGTACCCAAAAATATATGTCCATGGCTCTTTGTAAAGTGGCTCCGACATTAATTAAGCCAAAAGGCATTCTCATGTAGGAAAAGGTTCCCCACTTTGTACGGAACGTATTTTCCAGTCTATCTTGTTTGGATACTAATACTTGATTGTATCCCGAAAACCCATCCAACAAGGAGAATAAATCGAATCCATACACCATCTACAAAATATGCTCCATGGGAGGAACTAGATAATTGTCTTTATCGGACACACGATTCAGGTTTCTAAAATCCAGACAGAGTCTTATTTCTCCAGACTTCTTCCAAATTGGTACCAAGTTTGCTACCCATTATGAATGTATCACCTTGAAAATAATATTGGCATCCAATAATTTCTTTACTTCACTTTGAATTAGGGGTTCCAGCTTAGGATGCATCTTACGAAGCTGCTACTGGAAAGGATTTACACCTGGTTTAATAGGAATGATTTGTTGGATTATGAGAGTGTCATATGTCTTCAGATCAACATAAGTCCAGGAAAGAACATCCTTATACTACTGTAATAAATTGATGAACTTACTTCTTTCCCCCGGAGAACAACATCTCCCCATGTTGACATACTTGGGTTCAGCCTCTGTTCCTAGATTGATCAGCTCATACTGGATTGATGAGCTATGCTTTTTAGCATTTACGGGCCTTTGGAACATTTTATTTAAATCAAACATACCTTATAATGTCCTCACCCCTTTTGGTATGAAATTACAATTCTGGAGATTCGCCTGGTGTTCCTCATCATCAATAACTACATCTTTAAAAGTTTCCTCATTTTTTAAGAATTCTAGTATTTGTTGGTCATCATTAAACACTCTCAGATTGGTGACCTTATTAGGTACCGATGACCTGAAAATAAATTCAAAGGAAAATTTCTTATTCGTGGGCACCAACCTCGCAACAGAAGTAGCTAATAAATCAGCTGTTGCCTTTTTTTAGTCTAGGAATAGAATTAATATTAAAAGCCTTAAAATTTATTATGAGCTCCCATACTTCATTTTGATGTCCTTTTAAATTAGGAGATAAGAAATGGATTATATTGCAAACCTCTTTTACAATTATTTCAAAGTCTCAAAAAACTTTTAAATTTCTAACTTTAAACTGAATTTCTTTTTTCAATCCTTGAATCAAAGCTTCGTATTCAGACATGCTGTTCGTGCATTCAAATTCTAATATACAAGATAAAAAAATGTTTATTTTTTTCTGGATCAATTAGGACACAACCAGCCCCTGAACCTTCTTGAGTTTTCGAACCATCAAAATACAATAACCAAAACTAATTCTTTACTTCTAAAGCAATAGTTATATTATCTAAAACATAAACTAAATTAACTATATTACAATAAATATCATCAGTACGTGAAAAACGGACGAGATTGGATTGTTCATCTGACTCACTACTGGCCTCTTTCGCCTAATAATTCCCTAGTTCAATTTCTAAAAATCAATTTCCCTAAACTGAATGTGCAACATTCAGAGGTTCATTTTTTCCTTCAAGCTGTGTCACCTTATATTTCATGTGTGGTTCTCTTAGTACTTTAATACGATTCTAACACCCTTTGTAAGGTAACCATAAGTGTGACTAATCTATTGCAAAATACCCATTAATATTTTCAGACCAATCCCTACATAGAATTAAACCATAAGCTTCAGGGATGTCAACTACCATAATATCGATGTACTAACAAACTCTTTCATCAGTTGCTAATCAAATAAATACGTTTTTCAACTCTCCCGCTACTTTAACTACAGTTCTTTCCAATTGAATAATTTGAATGGCAGAAGGGGTGGGTTTCCCATTAATATTTTTACAAACTAACAAAGGCATGACATTCGAATATGCTCCAGAGTCAACCAGACAATTGTGTACATTCAAATTAAAAATTTCAAAGGTCAACAGGAAAGGTTTAGTTCAGGATTTAGACTTGCCTCTAATGTTTTCTTCATTTATTTCCTTATCGAATGGGGCATTTTCTTGATATTTTTCAGGTTGAGGACGCAAGGCTTCCAAAAAGTTTCTTCCTCTGTTGTAGTAAATTGCACATTTCAAACAACAAAATATTTTCCTTGGTTTTCTTAATTTCTCCTACTATATCATATCCCATTTATGGTTCCACCGCGCTTTTCTTATTATTTTCTAAGTTATTGTCCACAACCCTTGCTGGTTTACTTTCTTCTTGAGTTTTCTGCTTTGTTATGACCTTTTTAGGAATGGGTGGGTTTTGAGTCTTAAAGCTGATTTTTTTCATGCTTTCTTGGAACTTCTTAATCTTGGGGAATAAGCTCTCATCCGTTATTAGTCCCTAACTTCTTGTTGTGATGTTTACTACCGAAAGTTGTATTTCATCAGTGGTTTCTTCTTCCTCTAACCCTAGCGTGGTCATATAGTCCCATAAAACCATAGTTGTTTCTTTCGAGGTTTTTTTTTTCAACTTCCTTTTCTTCTTTACTTTCAGGTTTTGTTAGTTGAACCTCTAATAGCTGATTCACAACTAGGTTCATTGAATTAATCTACCGAGGGAAGATTTTTTTAGAGAGAGGTTATTGGTGAAAGGTACAAAAATTATCCATACCAACTTTAGTGAGTTTCAGAATATTTTCTTCTTTTTTCTTGAAAAATTGTCTAAATAGTTTTCTAGAAGAACTTGTTTATTTATATTTTTCTATGTCAACAACCTTGTTTGAGAGTTTTTGTACCATTTTAACCACATTGTCTGAACGTTCTTCTTTGGGATTAGTCAGCAGTAAAGGATTCTTATTAAAAGTTTTTACATCTGAATCTGCAGACTAGTTATTTATACTTTTGAGTTCTTCTTCCACCTTCTTAACGTCTTCTTAGGTCTCCAATAGTGAGGGTTTTACTAAACTCTTCACGAACATTTCTCTCTCCACCGAAATTGTTGAAGAATAGTATTCCATTAATGTTTCTTCAGCAGGAATTATAGCAGCACTAAAATTATTCAGATGGTGAGCGAACGTATGATTAAAATCAAGCACTTTATCTTTTTTCTCCATCTTTAGAGCAACTCTTTCATCAGATTATCTGTGGCTCTTTGGCGTCCAAACTATTTCTTAAACAATCTTTTAAATGTAATCTACTTTGTGATGGAATTCGCCTGCAAACTAAAATACCATGACGCTGATTTTCCTTTAAGGGTATGTGGAAATAGTCTACATACTACATATTCGTGTTCTCCTGCTAATAAAACCTCAAGGGCTAAGAAAAAACTTTGTAAATGATCATCTACATCAATTCCTTCTCTGGGGTAAAACTTGGGTAATGACTTCTTAGGATGTGCAGGTAAATTATGCAATGGAATAGTTAGGTTAAGAGGGGTTCTATCCCTCCAAGCTAGCGGTGGAGGTGGTTGATTAGCATTTGAATTTATAGGTGCATTTATAGCTACATTTCTAGCCATGATTCGAGGTGGATACTAGGGTGGAGATTGAACAAGGGTTCGAAAAGGTGATCAAGATAGGGAATCAGGTCCCAACTGATCAATAGTTTGGACAATTTCCTATAAGTCTAAATATACCAGCACTTCAAAATCTCTTACTAACACTGAATATTCTATAAAAGGGAATTCTTTTTCTCGAGCTTGTCTTCTAGGTAATTCAAGGATGTTTGGAAATCCTCCAATATTCTTTGCATACGACCTTGTGAGTCTTCTCAAATTGTTAACTACTTCGAGAGAAAAAGTATAAAGGAACTTGGGATAAAATTTTCCTTCATGACTAGGGTCCTTGGGTAGACTGGTTTCAGAACTTTCACCAGTGGAATATTCTTGAGAAAATGGATTTCCTCAGCCATCCATGCACTGGAGGCCCTCCTTCTAGTGTCAAAAATGTTGATGCCTAGAAAAATCCCAGGTACCGACAATAGGGGTTATCCCCAATAATCATTCCCAAATAGATCGTTTATTGTTTGATATGGGGAATCTGTCCGGTTTGCGATCTGGATACTGTAGAGTTACGGTGAAGTTTTAAATATTTTTTACCAGTTACAGCCTTATCCACCATTTATATATTTTATCTTTTAGGTATGGAATGCAAGTTCCTAATACTAAATGCAAGTAATAGAAAAGAACATCTAATATATTATAACCTATCCCCGAGGAGAAAGATTGATATAAAATAAGAATGAATAATGTACTGTATGGTTTGTATAGAGTATTCTCCAGATAGCTGATAAATCCAGGATACATTCATACAATAGTAAGTTAATAAAGAGATATCTCCATGATATTAAAAAAGTCATCATTCATTGTTAGATAAGATTCTTCACATAATGCAAAATCAGTCATAACTTAGAAGTAGTTCAGAAGGTTATGAACGATCTCACAGATTGTATATACTACTAAACAAGAAATAGTTCTCCATTCAGCTTTACACAACATGATTTGAGACTTATGCAACAACCTCTCCAGCAAAATTCCATCTTCTTCATTATAAAAGGAAATAGTTCTTCTTAAAATAAGCTTCAGCAACTATGCAAGTGAAAAGTTTGTTTCTACATCTACTTTACCCATACTTATACAAATTACAAAAATGACTCTTGAGTTTCCCCAACCTTTTTGGATCCCTTGACTCCTAGTTTACAAAATTTTGTCTTTTAGTACATTACTAGAAAAAGAATAAATACAAAATTTTATTACCTTCAGCTTGTGAATAAGACAAATTTAAATGGGCCCAGTTTGTGTCTTAATAAAAATGCCCCATGCTTGTGCCTCTTCACCAATGACCTGATATTCTACAGGTTCAAATACATGTACTTCCACCTCATGCTTTGACAGCTGAGACTTTCTTTCCTTCACTTTGGGTACATTCTGACTCAAAGATTCCTCTAACAAGAGCTTGTGGCCTGAAGCTTGTATAATCCAAATTCTGATGTCTTCCTCACTAACAAATTCGATTTGGGATATGTTTTCTTCTCCTTTTAGCAACTTCTCTTGCAGGTTCTTCAAATGTTCCTCCCCGACTAGGAAATATTCGTCCTAGGCACCTATTAGTGTTGGGGCACGCAACTTAACGGTCCTTAACTTTGGTTACTCCGCAGTTTTTGTGGAAGCTTGTAAGCGAAGTTACGCCTCAAAATAGTCTTAGGGGTGTCGGGGTTGAGTCAAAGCCCTCTTTTTGTAATTAACCCATTGTTTAAGTCCAGGGTTTAGGGTTTCGTGGTGCCCATGGTTTAAGCCCATGGTTTTGTAATAAGTGCACTTGTATAAATAGGCACTTTTGTAAAAGATTCAGGTTAGGCTTTTGATGTAAAAGGATTTGATGTGAAGCTAAGGCCTTGGTTTTGTAAGAAAGGTTAAGTCCCAACTATGTGCGTGGACGACCTCTGCAGCTGTGTGTGCAGAGATCTGCAAATAAGTGCGCAACTTTGAGGAATTGAAGGGATCTACAGCTGAGTGCGCAGATCAGAACTGTGGCTTTTGTAAAGAGTTGAATAAAACATAGTTTTGTGGATGTAGCCCCTACATTGGGGGTGAACCGCGTTATATCTTGTGTTGTGGTTCTTTTGTGTGGTTTATATTATGTTCTTTTATGCATTGATAAAGTATATAATTGATAAGTAAGATCACTGCTAAATACTAACTTCACTGTGAATTCCCAGTAAGGGTTAAGCAAGGCGTTGTTTGTTTATCTAACTGTGAAGCTATACAAGTGATTGGATTGAAGAGACTTATCTGAAATTTGCTGACAAGTGGGATATTGATTTTGTTGGACCTATCAATCCTCCTGCGAAGAAATTGGGATCAAGATACATTATTATAGCAACTGACTACCTTACTCGTTGGGTCGAAGCTCAACCAGTCAAGAACTGTAGCACTGCTATAGTTGCGAAGTTCATCTTTGATAACATCTTATCAATATTTGGGTGTCCTAGAATTCTTATGAGTGATCAAGGATCACATTTCCTAAATAATACTATCGAAGTATTGACTGAATAATTTCAAGTATATCATCAGAAGAGTACTACCTATCATCCTCAAGCAAATGGAACTGTCGAAGCCTTTAACAAGATCCTTGAACATGCTCTGACAAAGGTTTGCAATGTTAATAGAAATGTTTTGAACTTGAAATTCCAGCAGTACTATGGGATTATAGAACCACCTGCAAGAAGTTGATAGGCCATACACCTTTTAGGTTGGTCTATGGATAAGAAGCAGTCATGCCCATGGAGTACATTGTTTCTAGCCTCTGAATATCTACTTTCACAGAGATGGATGACCCAGCTATGATGAAAGAGAGGCTAGCAAAGATACTAGAACTTGAAGAAGACAGATTCATTGTAGGGTTCCAGTAGCAAGTATAGAAAGCCAGAGAAAAAGCATGGCATGATAGACACGTTAAGAAGAAGAAGTTCTAGAATGGTGATCTTGTGCTCTTATATGAAAGTAAATTCATGAAATTCCCGGATAAGTTCAAGACACATTGGAAAGGACCATACATAGTGTAGAGAGTTACCGATGGAGGCGCAGTCCAGTTAGCTAAATTGAATGGAGAAATTTTACCTTCCATGGTGAATGGAAGTAGATTAAAGAAGTACAGGGACAATTCGGGACCCCTTGATCAGAAGTAATAGCAAGAAGGACAGTCTAAGAACCAAGAACAGTTGGAATTGGGTATTAGACTATAATGAAGCTGTTCTCAAAGCTACGAAGTGTTGAAGACTATCAAAGCTCGAAGGTTGAAGTTGGTTGCTACTTGGGTCAGGATGGGTCGAAGGCCAATATTGTGTCAAAGGTACTCATTGAGTTGAAGATGAAGTTAGTGGTTATGTCGAAGAAGAAAGGTGTTTCGCAGCCTAAAATGTGACTGATGGGACAAACTAGACTTGGCGGTGCCGACACGTGAACTGCCTTAACTACCTATAATGATGAGATTGTGGGAAAATATAGCACTGTGTGGATAGGATTTACCGTCGCTCCGTCAGATTTGATGTCATTAATGCAACATGATGACAGATTTTATCGCGGGATTCTATAAGAAGCCACACAGGCCTGCGACGCCTGCATTGTGCATTTCTTTGAGTTTACAGTTAGCACCATGTCGAATGATCGTGAAGTCCAGGAATTTTTGCGAGAGTTCATGGAGAGAGGTTTGCAGAACCTTATGAGCAATCCACCCTGCGAGGAGACATCCCCAGCGTTGAAGCAGCCAATGCAGAAACGATCAACCAGAAAGAAATTTAAGGTAGAAGTTCACTCTAAGTGGAACGAAGAAAGGCGCAACCCCTCAAGAAATACCCCGGAGGACCCTGAGATGTATCCTCCTGGCTCAGCAGAATGGAGGCATGCTGTTTGTCTTATGAAAAATTACATTGGCATGCAATCACTGGGGCACCTCCTATTAAGGACCCAAAGTTGTGGATAGTCAAATGTTCGATAGGTCATGAACGGGAGGCAGTTCGAGGGATGGGGTCGCTGATAGATTTAGTAGGCCCAATGACTCCCATGACCATCATAAATATGACAAAGGAAGACAGCAACATGAGAGACAGTCGTAAGGAACATAGGTATTCTGCTAAGGACGAAAGGATGAAGGATCAAGCAAGCCGCGGCCATGGTAGCAGTAGCAGAAGGGAGGACGATGATGATAGGCATATAAGGAGCAAGAGGGAAGGAGCACTAAAGATGATAGTTGCAGAGATGCAACTGCAACAAGCAGTTTACTATCTTTGCCAACAAGATTCTACCACCAGAAAAGCAGCAGAGTGTCCCGGGACGGGCCACTGGTGAGTCTTAGGGGCATGTTGGGGCACGCACCTTAACGGTCCTTAACTTTGGTAACTCCATGGTTTTTGTGGAAGCTTGTAAGCAGAGTTGTGCCTCAAAATAGTCTTAGGGGTGTCGGAGTTGAGTCAAAGTGCTCTTTTTGTAATTAACCATGGTTTAAGTCCAGGGTTTAGGGTTTTGGGGTGCCCATGGTTTAAGCCCATGGTTTTGTAATAAGTGCACTTGTAGAAATAGGCACTTTTGTAAAAGAGTCAGGTTAGGCTTTTGATGTAAAAGGATTTGATGCGAAGCTAAGGCCTAGTTTTGTAAGAAAGGTTAAGTCCCAATTGTGTGTGTGGATGACCTCTGCAGCTGTGTGCGTAGATTTGGGTGATTAAAAATATTTGTAGCTGTGTGCGCAGAGATCTACACCTAAGTGCACAGCTTTGAGGAATTGAAGGGATCTGCAACTGAGTGCGCAGATCAGAACTGTGCTTTTTGTAAAGAGTTGAATAAAACACAGTTCTGTGGACGTAGCCCCTACACTAGGGGTGAACCACGTTATATCTTGTGTTTTGGTTCTTTTGTGTGGTTTATGTTATGTTCTTTTATGCATTGATAAAGTATATAACTGATAAGTAAGATCATTGCTAAATACTAACTTTGCTGTGAATTCCCAGTAAGGGTTAAGCAAGACACTGTTTGTTTATCTAACTGCGAAGCTATACAAGTGAATGTCGAAGCTCTGTGTTGTATAATTATTATTTATGAAAGGCTAAAGGTACAGTAATATCCCTCTTCTGCTTGCATAAACCTTATTCTGTGGCACCCCATATCTGTTTCGGGTGAGACTGCAACATGTTCGCAGGTTGTTGCTGAAAGGGCCAACACTATGGGTCTTTTGTTGGTGCGAAGACAAAAGTATAGAACCTGGGTCTGCCCTATAGCCCAACAGTTAGAACCATACACTGATTTGAACAAAATGTATGCCTTTGTAGAATCCAACATACTTTTCAATAGTTTTTTCAATGGTTGTGTTTAGTTTTACAACTGTTCTACACCCAAAATTCAATATGCCCATCTCCATCTGAAGACTTCATGTAGACTTCTAAGGAATATTTGATGGAAATGTTGGATGGTTTCGTATCCATGTCAAGTAGTTTTTTACAAGTTCAACCACCTCTGATAGTATTTTCCTGAATTCTAATGAGTTGAGTGCTAGTTCTTTCAATATAACCTCAATTTGCTTAACTCTATACATGTACCCTGCAAGACACAACAAAACATGATGTATCTCCTTTTGCAACATCAAGTCTTGATTCCATTAAGGGCTGATATCCATCTGCTTCTCCTTTTCCACTTGAATTTTTTCTCTCAGTAAAATATTTTGAGCTTCCAGCTCCTCTACCCTCTTACTCAATGCATATCCTTTCTGTTTTGCTTCTACAATCTATTTCTTGACGTATTTCTTCTCTCCTTTAATGATATTTGCTGATAAAAACAAATACTCCTTGTCAGATTGTAAAATTTGGAATGCCTCTCTTGACTTCTCAATCTCCCTGAGAATATCTTCATGCTTCGTCTTCAGGATTTGTCCCTCACCTATTTCTTTTTTCAGAGTTTCCTTCATTTGAACAATCTTCTTCTTATATTGTTCCAAATCAGTCATTATATTATCCACATTATATTCATTTGCAAGGGTCGAAGCTACACCTTCCCTTGCAAGAAGTCATGGGTCCTTGTCAATCCCATGGACGATTGATTTTTGAGTGACCATGACTCCTTTCTTTTCCCCAGTGTCCACCTTCTTCTCAGTTCTCGTGACACTTATTTTCTTATTTTTGTTATAAAAAATAGTACTTAGATCAGCTACCTCGTGATCTTTAGATGGGATGAAAGGGATTAGTTCAATCCCTAATGTTGGGGATGGATATTTTATGGCTGTGCTACTAGATGGGATAGATGATTCGATCAGATCATCATGAGATTGAGTCTGCTCCAGATTTGCATGATCCTGTTCCTCCTGCACTTTATTCTGTAGCTCTTCAACTACTTTCTCTGCATGATCTCTTTCTCTGTCAGCTGCTTCCAGTCTTAAACTCTCAACCTCTTCATGCCTTTTCAGTGCCTCTTCTTCTTGATTCTTTTTCTCAACTTCTTCTTTGGCTCTCCTTTTTGCAGTTTCTTCTTCTGCTAACCACTTTTTTGTTTTTTGTGATAGTTTGAGTTCCTCCGCTTCTCTTTTCTTCGCAACTTCCTCTTCTTGTTTCTTTTGTTGTTCAACAAATTTTCTCTTCCCACCTACGGTTGTTATCTTTTTATTGAATCTTTTCCTTAGGGATGTCATATTTCGAGCATTGCGAAATATTTCCTCATTTTTATCCCGGTAGTTTCTGTACTCAAAATGTACCCCTACAGCTGCACAATAGTTAGCAACCTTATCTTCAAAATATTCTCAATGAAATATCATCTCCCCAAAGTGGAAGTACTCTAACTCCTTTACAAAATATGGTGCACTCTTCAGCTTAGAGAACTTATAACTACCCACATAGAATGGGAGTGGGGGGTATACAACCTTCTTTTGATAAAAAAGGAAGTTCCCAATCCCATCAATGTAAATCTCTCTCACTACTTCCTTTTGAACAACATAGTCCATAGCGTATCTTGGTAAAAGAGAAGGGGCCCTTGTTCTGCCAAACATCCTTAGGTATAGGCCTTCTTCTATCAGGTAATAGTGACCATTATCCTGTACAATCTTCAAGGCTTATTCAAACATCCAGTCACACTCAGGAAGAAATATTAATTTGTATAGTGGCATTATGAAATCCTCACAAATACTCTTATAATGGTTGAAATACTTATACACCCAAAAAAACTGATATGCAGAATATACCGAAGTTTTGGTCTTATCCCACTGGCACTTCAAGGCTAGGAACAACTATGTGCACACAATACAATCAATCAGCAAATAGCTAATATAGAAATCTGACTTCTTTTGTGAGAATCCTCCAAGCGTTGCACTTATGCATGAGGACAAGCTATTGGATATTGTATTGTCCTAGTTAAAAATGGTGGCTTGAGTGGCCACAAAGAAATTTATCGACACCCAACTTAATTTGTAGTATTTCTCATTTGATCTCTCGAATATCCTATTAAAAATTAATGGTATTAGCCTATAACAAGTGTGGAGGTGCGTAGTTTCATATTCCTCAGAAGGCCTTGTACAAAAATGCTTCATGGGAACCGCCATTCTTCGGACACTATCCAAACCATCCAGGTCAAGACCTTTCAAGCACTCTTTTGTTAGATACTTTTGAGGGGTGGGTAGCTTGGAGGCCTAAGCTACATAAGCTTGGAGATAAGCAACATAACCTTGTCCTTCAATATTTGACAAAATCATATTGTTTATGTTCGATTTTGGAAGAATCCATCCTATTACTTCTGCACATGGAAAAAGTTTCAGTCATGTGGCAACCTTCATGATCATTGATCTCTCTATGTTGGAATATATTGGTAAATCCTCTAACCCTGTATCTAGAATGCTTTGATTAGTGATGATTTGGTAGATCTCCCCCCACTAGTACTCAAGTTCAATTCCAGTGATAGCCTTGGTATCTTCATATATAACTTGAACTCGCATTATGATCTCGATCTTTGGATGTTCTTCAGCGGCTTGCATCTTCTTCATCCATTTTCGAGGCATATTGCTATATAAATGAAGAGGCTGTTTAAACCATACAACATCATGTTATATTCAATCTATAATAAAAACCATAACTGCAATTGATAGATTAATAAACAGAACTAGTTTTTAGCAGAAATTTTATCGAATCATCATAATACATATTAGACAATATTTTGTTTCCACCCTAAACTACGCTTTCTTGTAATGAAAAACAAATAAAAATATGAAAAATTTCAAGAGGAAGACTGAACAAGGATCACAAGAAAGTATACTCTAGTACACAAGCCCTAAGGCTCTCATCACAACAACGCATCTCTCTGAGCATACCAACGTCAACACCGTCGATGAGTATGGGAAAAACCCGAATGCCTAGGAGGAAAACCCTCATGGATAACCAGGGTTTTCACCCTAACTGGAAATTTCCACCCATGGCACTCCACAAAACACCTATTCCAAATGTCCAATAGCCACAATCCCACCACCTTCTTATTGGTGGAATGAAGGAGTGGTGCAGATGGTGAAATGCTCGTCTACCCATAGTCCTCATACTACAAACGATTGCCAAGGAAGTTTTTATGGAAGGAGATGGGAAAGAAATGACTAGGATAGGTGAGAAAAATGGTGGCAATTCCTAACCAAACAAAATCAATGCTTCACAACTAAGAAATAATATCGACCCTAGCGTCTAAATACCCTCTGTAAAAATTGAAAAAACCTAACCCTACCAAGTTACTACACAAAACCGCCAAGCAACAGGACAAGTAGTGAGTAAGATCCTACCTAGATTTTGAGATGAGCTGGAGGAAATGTGATCCCTATTGGCTAGATTCACTCAATTTACTGACAGCTCGATGGGCTCAAACATCTAATAATAACCATAATATGATTCCTCAAGGGATTAAATAGGATCCAAAACAAGAGTAAGAACGATAAATGGGCCCTGGGAGGAAAACTTGGTTGCCGCCAAAGGTCGCATCGGGACTAATACAGTGAGAAACAATGAGAGCATTGGATGGAAGAAAGGAACAGGCTCAATGTCAATCAGGTGACTATAAGCTAAACTGTTGAGATGGATCAAAAGGATTAAAGATCAATCGGTCAAATGAACAAATAACACCCACACCAACATTGGAGGAGTCTTCGGGAATAATATCAATTATGCATAAGAATGTGCATCCAAAGAATAAAAAATGAATTCATCATTAGGATTCTTGGAAAACTCAAAGACAAACAATCGAAATGGAAAGTGGGAAAAACAAACTCTTCTGCGGACATCAAAAAATGAAACAATAAGACGATCTGGTGCATCAAAAAGACTACTGATAACCAACTAGGAAGCATCAAAAAATTGTTTATGATATCATTGATACCATAGACCATAGTACACCCCATGAATCGGTAAGTTTCTGTAAGTATTTTGAAAGTGTAAAAAACAAAGAATCGGCGGGCCTTCAAACAACTCCTTCAATGCCTCGGATAGACTCCATGAATTCATTCGATGCATCGGGTGGGAAAAGAAG
This sequence comes from Pseudotsuga menziesii, assembly GCA_001517045.1. Lineage (NCBI taxonomy): Eukaryota > Viridiplantae > Streptophyta > Pinopsida > Pinales > Pinaceae > Pseudotsuga > Pseudotsuga menziesii. Next base: position 192,914 of record LPNX010078698.1, on the reverse strand, counting down.
TTTTTCTTTTTCAGAAAAAAACTAAGTTATGAAGAAACTTTTGTAGGATAAAGGTAGACTCTCAAGGATTTCTAAAAACTAGAAATAAAAGAGGGGCCCTAAAATATAAAATGTTTTTGGATGGTGGTTGCAGTAGCAAAACCTCCTCGAACAAATGGGGAGTAGGTTGATAATATGGATCCTACCGAAAAATGGGGAGTGATGATGAGGCTGCCATCGATGATGGGATGACATTAATGCTCCATCATGGAATAGGCCAAGTGCACTTGGGGATGATGACAAGGTCTGACATTTACTTGTGGATGATAGTATCCTCTCTTAAGAATGGCATGTATAACACTCTGTTCATGAGAGTGGTCCTTACTAGGTAAGGATGGCCCTGTAGATATTAATCTCACATGGAGAGTACCCAAATTCACTTGTGGACGATAGTATCCTCTCTTCAGGATGACAGGTATAACACTCTGTTCATGAGAGTGGTCCTTACTAGGTAAGGATGGCCATGTAGATATTAATCTCGCATGGAGAGTACCCACATTCACTTGTGGACAATAATATTCTCTCTTCAGGATGGAAAGTATAACACTCTGTTTGTGAGAGTGGTCCTTACTAGGTAAGGATGGCCATGTAGATACTACTCTCATATGGAGAGTACCCACATTCACTTGTGAATACCATAGAATAACACTCGCTCATGAGTGCTCCTAACCTATGTGGTATGGATGCTCTATGATGAGTCCTCACAGATGACAAGACTGAAATTTTGTATGCAGTCGAGATCTACTCCATAGACAATACTCTTGTATGGAGAGTATGCCTACATTCATATGTAGATACCATAGAATAAGACTCGCTTGGGAGTGGTCCTAACATGTGTACTGTTATGGATTCTCTATGATGAGTCCTCACAGACGCCGTAGTATAACATTCACTTGGGAGTAGTCCTATCCTGTGTGGTATGGATGTTCTATGTTGGGCCAACAATTTGAATGCAGTCGAGATCTGTTCTGCAGAAAATAGTCTTACATGGTAAAGTACACCTACACATGAGTGTAGATTCCATAGTATAACACTCACTTGGGAGTGGTCCTACCCTGTGTGGTATGGATTTTCTACGTTGGGGAAACATTTTGAATGCATTTGAGATCTTCTCTGCAGACAATACTCTTACATTGTAGAGTATACCTACATGTGAGTGGTCCTAACCTATGTGGTATGGATGGTATATGACTAGCGTAGATCCAAATACTAGGCTCTATCAAACACCGAGAGGGATCAAATCTCTTAGAGGTGAAAACCTCTTCTCAGGTATTGCACTCAATGAACTATCAACTTTGGTGTGTCCTATATATAGCCATTGATTTGATTCAAACCAAAAGACACATATTTTTATTTAAAGTCCACATGTAATATTTTTATTACTAATATTTAATATTATTTATGGCCGGCATATAACATTTATTATTGTTTTTCATTTTTTTAGGAACGAACATTATAACATTTCCCCATACATGGTTTTAAAACCATATGCAAGGTCCTCATACAACCATGGGTTGTTTAGGAGGCCTTGCATATGGTCTTAAAACCATTTCCAAGGCCCTCCTAAACAATGTACAATCAAACCATGTGTTTTTTAGGAGGCCTTTCACATGGTTTTAAAACCATGTGCATGGACCTCCTAAACCATGTACAATAAAACCATGGGCTTTTTAGAAGTCATTGCACATGGTTTTAAAACCATATGCAAGGCCAACATTTTTTGGGGGATAATTGATTTTATTATTTTTTTTTTTAAGGTAGGAACATTACATCTCCCCAGCCATATTGTGTTTTTTTCCTCACCGACATTTTTTTACGGATAATTAAAGTTTTAATTTTTATTGTTTTTTTAGGTAGTAAGATTACAACATCTCCCCCATATTAGGTTTTTTTCTGGCCGACATTTATTTTGGCATATAATTAAAAATTTTATTTTTTATTAATAAAAATAACGTTATGTAACATTACAAGATCTCCCCCATACTGGGTTGTAGCGCGCCTCTCGCCGTAATGAGTCCTCATAGACAATAGGGTCGGCACTGGGTGCGATCGAGATCTACATTTAGTGTAGATGATTCAACTGATCGATGTCATGGATCATGCTGATGGAGGATTGCATCGTCCTTGGAATTATGTTCTAAAGTGATCGGGATTGATCATCCCATAAATATATCATGTGTACTGCAGGTAGCGTTCCAATGATAGATCAAGTAGATCAAAGTACAGTAGCGGAGGGTTAATTATATTGAAATGTGGCTGCGAAGGATCAAGAAGGATCGAAGTGCTTCCACAAAGGATCGAAAGGATCGAAGTGTTGCTGCAAAATGATCAAAAGGATCGAATTGCTTCTACAAGGGATCGATAAGATCTAAAGGATGATGCAGAAGATCAAAGTGCTGCTACAAAGGATTGAGAAGATTGAAGTGCTGCTGCAAAGGATTGAGAATATCAAAGTGTTACTGCAAAGGATCAAGAAGATCGAAGTGCCACTACAAAGGATCGAGAAGATCGAAGTTTTGCTATAAAGGACCGAGAATATTGAAGTTCTACTACAAAGGATAGAAATATCAAAGTGCGCTGCAAAGGATCTGAATATCAAAGTGTTACTACGAAGGATCGAAAGATCAAAGAGTTGCTGCAAAAGGATCAAGTTATCATGTGATGTAGAAGATAAAGATTAACTGTTCCATGTTACTGATTGTGGAAATCATTAAAGCAAATTTCAATTTAAAATTGGCCTTCCAAAAATAATACAAATTCCATGTCATCATGTATTAGCCAACCAAAATGCTTTAAAATTCAAAAAGGGAGCACCTCTTAAACAATTTTTTAATATAAATTTGGGGATAGATATCATAAAAAAAACTACTTTTTTTGTTCGTATTTTCGACATATCTCTTAGTGATTTTACTCAAATTTCAATTGGGAGAGATAGTTGGATGCATAATTTAATTACGTATTCAACTAGTACCCACTCAACATACTTTTGATGGGCCACACTACCCCAAAAAGAAGAAATACCTAAAAAATGTGATGATGACATCATCATCACATTTTTTCAGGTATTTCTTGTTTTTGGGGTAGCGGGGACCATCAAAAGTATTCCAAGTGGGTACTCATTGGATGTAGAATTTAATTCCACATCCAATGAGCTCTCCCAATTGAAATTTGAGTAAAAATATAGTGAGATNTTCCTCCAAAATTAATAAATATTATTTTATTATTTTAACTATTATTTTATTAATTTTCCTTAGGAGGCCCATTTTGAGTTGAAATTTCCTCTAATGCTTCCTGTGATGTATATATGTATTACCTCGATGTACTGTTGTAACTGTCTCTATGTTCTACTATAGTCTGTGATGATTTTGTGAGTAGAATAACCTTCTTGTTAAGGGGGAGTGTTGAAATATTGTAACTTCAAATGATATTCCAAATGTATTGTACTGATGTAACCCAAGGGATATGTTATTATTCCTCCGATGGGATGTTACTATTGTATTTGGTCATCATAGATTCATGAGGTAAAGCCTCCACTCGTGTCGGGTCTTTAGTACCCTGATAAATAATTTAAAATATTCTTTTTGAGTATTCCTATGTGAAGTCGGCCCAAACAGTTTATTGAGGCTGACTTGTCTAGTGCAAAAGTGAAGTTTACACATGTGTATAAATAGAGGAGTTTTGGTTCTTATTTGAACATAGAATCACTCACATGTGTAGCGCATAGAAGAGAGAGAGAGACAAAACAAAAGGAGGAGGAAACATGTTTTTGGGTTTGTCTTTCATACATCTTATACAGAGGAAGTTTTTGTTGGGTTTTCTTCCCCATGACGGTTTCCTAGGATAAATCTTTGTGTTATTTTGTGTGGTTGTGCTTATTTATCTTTTAGTGATCTTTTTTCTTATGGTTATGTTGTTATGATTCTAAATGTTATAAGATCTGATATAACCATAAAAACATAACAATAACCCTTCTCTATCAATTCTTGTAACTGTAACTTAATCTCTACCAACTTTTGTGTGCTCATGCGGTATGGGGATTTTTAAGACGATACTGATTTTGGTGTTAACTCTATGGAAAAATTTAAGTCCTACTTGGGTGGTACTCTTGGTATTTCCTCGGGAAATAAATCTTTTAAGTCTACAAGAACCGAAAAGTTTTCAATTTGTTGTTCTCTCTCAACTTCTACATCCTCGATGTTAACTGCAAAATGTTTGCAGCCCTTTCTTATACATTTTTTTGCTTATAAGATGGATATCAGTCTAACATAAACCTTCCTGGGTGTACCTTCAATATTTACTTGATTTCCTTGGTTGTCCATGCATAAGTTTGACTTGTTTAAACAGTCAAGCATGACATGGTGTTCTTCCAAGCAGTCCATGCCTATAAGTACATCGTACAATCCTAATGGTAATATATTTAGGTCTACATTAGTTGGAAAACCTTTCATGTCTATATCACATTCTTTTACTAGTATTGAATCATTTCTTTTTGTACTAGTGGATAGTTGTACCAGCCACGGTTTCTTGTGTTTTTCTTTGTTAAGTTTACATGTTTCAAAAATATTGGGGAAAACATATCTTGTGCAAGCACTGAGGTCGATTAAAATTGAAATAGAAGTTTTTGAAACCTTACCTTCTTTTTTAAACATAGTGGCCTGATGGTTCACTTGTCAGTCATCGAGTTTTTCATAGATCCTAGGTGTACTAGCCATGTATTCTACTATTGGGTCCTCCGATAAGTTAGGTACGACTCCATGAGTCTTGTTTGTACAGTATTTGGTGTAATGGCCCCCTTTACATTTCCAATAGCTATCCTGTAGCAGGGAAGTATTTGCTCCTACATTTTCTGCTAGTATGTTGGCATTTGGTGCAACCAATTTTGGTCGTGCACCAAGCTTGTTGAAATTTATGTTAGGTGGGAAACTATTGTTCTATTTCCAGTAGGGAAGTGGTTTAGAACAAGGCTTTCAGTTGTCTGAGAAGGACCTAAATTTGTCTCAATTTATGTTAATATTTTCATGTCTCGTTTCTCCATGTTCATAAAAACGTATAGTGTTGTGCAAGGTGGTGTCTAGAGTTTTGGGCATGTCAAACTCAATTATATCTCGAAAATTTGGAGAAAGGCATCCCAAAAATTGTTGTATATTGACCTTTTCATCCTTTATGTAAGGTACATAATGCACCAGATCTAAAAATATGTTGATAAAGGCATCCATAGTTAGGGAGTCGGTCTTTAAATCATGGAATTATTTTACTTTTTTATCAAAGAATCTTTTATACATGTACTTTTCCTAAAATATTTTGTTGGAAGTAATCCATCTAATATATTTTACTTCATCACTCTTAGCATGTTTCAGGTCTCTCCACCATTTAGCTTCCTTTCCATTTAAGTTGTAAATAGCTAGCCAAGATTTCATCTCACTAGAGTAATTATGTATTCAAAATTATTTATTCATACCCTAGATCCATTGTTCAGCCTTTTCTCCAGTATTAATTTCCACTTCATAAGTTGGTGCTTTGATCTTTCAAAATTCTCCCTAAAGGATATCATCATTTTTCTTCCTTTTCTTATAAGGAGAGGGCGATCCATAACTGGAAGAACTAGGATATTCTTTTTCTATGAATTTAGGGGTTTGTTCTTCTTGTCCCTCCTCCTTTGGATTACTGGTCCTTCTTTCATTATGCTAGTTTTCTTTGGATTTGTTGTTGATTAGGTGGGCTGTTTATGGGGATTTACCCCTATTAAGTTTTGAAGTAAAGATTCATTTATTGCTTTCTGTTCTCATCTTTCATTCATGTTTTCATCTTTAAAACATTGTAGATCTGCTTGTAGACTCTCTATAGTATTCATTAAATCGAAATTCAGTAGTTGAAACAATGATAACAATATCATTCTATTAGTTTTAAAAATCACAATTTAATGTTTTGAAATATATTTCTGTAACAGATGTTTCAGTAGCGCCCATAAGGTCTCAAGTGTTTGAAACTAGGCTCTTATACTACTTGTAATGTCCCTAAAATATGTAAAAAAAATTAAGGTCAATAAAAATACTAAGATCAGAGGGACATCTGTACTTATCTTCAACATTGTAAAAATGTAATAGGAACAATACTTGTGTTCATGTTTTGGTTTTCTCTCATAGGTTCATACCAAGTATTATAATTGCGATGGTGTTTGTTGAAGTTCATTTGTATACTGATGTTCTTGTATATTTATGTCTTTTATTTAGTTTAATGATGTTTTTGGTATCGCTTGTTTATAATGGATGCTTATTACCCAAACTAATCTTATTTACTAAAAAATACGTGGATAACTTACCTCTTCTTCTAAAGGGGAGGAGTGGTTAGATTTCCCTAATGACTCAATCAGAAAGGTATGAATACTCCAACGGCTTGGGATTACTTAGTTCTTGTGAACTAATGCATGATGTATGTGCTGTTTTGCAGGTGCTATGTAAATGAGCCTATGTTGAGTGTAAGTTCAAAAGGGGACAAAATACGTAGCCAACAAAGATTCTAACCCTAAAACTAAGGGTTTAAAATCTTGGTGTAAAACATAACAAAACGTTCTAAGAGCAAAATACTATAGGGAAAGGGTACAAATCAAATCCTCAGTGGGAAGTATATGTAGCATTAAAGTGAGCCCTATGATGACAATGTGTATCCCTCCATGCTGGCATAGGAATAAAACCAAAAGATCTATTTTTGAAAACATCTCTTTTGCATGGTGAAGTGGTTGAGAAGAGCGAGCTCCTTGGTTGGGGATTTCTCTGGCATAGGAAAAGTGTGGACAAGGATTTTCAAGGTTGTTAAAAATGAGAAGGTAAGTTCTCTTCCGGTATAATACCTTTCACATTTTCTTAATAATTTTTCTTTGTAGCATGTTTTGATATCTTCCTATTTTTTGTGGTAGGTTCTTCATTTTGGAGCAGCTTGCGACTGTGGGAAAGGAGAAAGCATCCAACCACAACATGGTAAGCCCATATGAAAGGTTCCTAGCCTTTAGTTGGTCATTATGTGGTTTGAAAGTTTACAGGGATTATCCATTTCTATTTTTAATGGCTTACCATTTGAAAATGCCAGGGTTTACGAATGAAGCGATGCTCAAAAAAAAATTGTCGGGTTTATAGTTTTTATGAGCCAATTCAGACAATTGTCGAAAATGTAAACTTAATATTTAATGTGGGTCAGATTATTGCTTAAATAAAACCCCATGTCTATATTTTTCTAGTTAAATCATTGTTTTATGGATGCTCTGTACTATGTTTTGATTTAAGGAATGGAATCGTGATATGGTTAATTCTTGAGCAAGATTTTAATGGTGAGAATGGATTCTATGTAATTGGTTTAAAATGTTGATTTTTAAGAAATGAAATCGTATGAATTTTGTTGTTTAGAAATAAAATTTCAATTCGTTATTGTTTTCCATATCTGGGAAAGTGTCTAATGATGAGAAAACATTATGTTGATGGATATTTTTCAATGTTATCTTTTCCATTTCCAACAATGATGCAATGGTAAAAAACTTTTAATGCTTGTTCTACTTGGGTGAAATATGATGTAAATTGTGTATTTTTGTAGCTAGCATTGTTGGGTGAAATTTTTTGGTTCTATGCTTACTCTACACTTAAATTGGTTGTGTAATAACCCAAATTTTGACCTTAACTATATTGGGCATGAGCCCCACTACATATGAGTTACTTTTATGTTTATGTTTATATATTGGGCGTATGCCCCATTGCATGTGAGTTATGTTGATTAGTCATATATATTGGGCGTAATAATACGCACATGTTGTATTGTCCTGCATATGATTATATATGTTGGGCATAGAACCTAATGGACAATCATTATTGTAGTGGTATGATCTATTGGATTTATTATTATGTGATTAGCCCTAATAAATATATTGAGATGATTATTGTGATGTATTATGCAGAAGAATGAATGCATGATTGAGTTCTATAATGTGTTGGGTATAATCCCTGAGGCACATGAGTTAGGAGATTTTGTAATCAGCATAAGCTCTAGACCACATGAGTTAAAGATAATTTTTGTTGAGAATAAGCCTAGAGCACATGAGTTGTAATATTGGAACTCTTGGGAATAAGCCCTAGATCACTCCAAATTGATGTTGACCATAACCTTTGGAGCATCGGATCTTTGTTCATTGTATCCCTAGGTGTATTATACATTTACATCCTAGTATTAGTATTGAGAGAGAAGCTCTAGAATTGCACTAGTGTAATTACCAATTAATAATGTTGAGCATAGGCTCTGAATAGCGCTAGGGGTTACTAAAAATAAGTGTGTTGAGCTAGAATGACTCTATATAGCATCGACCCTTATCATACTTATTTTAAGTTGATTAAATGAAATTTCAAATGTAAATCTCATCAAGGACTAGAAGAATTACCACGCAATACAAGGTAATCCAACATGCAAGGAGGATCTAGAGCTACCTAACCTAGTTGACTGAGAAAACCCTACCTAAGGCCTTGATCAAAGAAATTATGTAAAATAAGGGAAGCATCAAAATAAATAAACTATGATATATGATGCATGAATAAATATTAAGAATAATATGTAATGTTTATCCATTATGTATATATATATTCTGATAAAAAAATATTTTATTCATTGAATAAATGTGAACTCCTCGAATGAGCTTACATAAAGTTCAACCTCTCAAGCTTCTGTCAAACATAAGAAATTTTTTTCTTCTTTTATGATAAAAAATCATTCTCCTATTGCCTCTTTTGGTTTGTACTCCTGTTTTAATATTACTATTGATTCACCTTTTTTATCTCTTGCAAATATTATTTTAGATTGATTCGTAGTAAAGGGTTGAATGCCCACTTGAGATTTATTCAATTTCTATCATCCCAAGTTGAAAAGATAGAGCTTGTTTGGATAATGTATCTACTTCTATATTCATTTCTATATAAATGTGAGAGAAAACTATCCCCCCAAATTGATCCTTCAAGTTCTGAATTTCAGCTAGTAGATGTTGTAGATGTGTTTCTATGATAATATTTTTTCCATTTTCCCAATCTTTAACCACTTTTGAGTCACCATATATATGAATGCTATGAATTTGTATGCTTTTATCCATTTTCAACACTTCCTATAAACCTATGAGATCAACCTTATTGTTAGTTTCTTGAACAATAGAGTATTTAATACAAAGTTTTGTTTCTGTTGATAACTAAATGACTGCTTCGGCTACTCCAAGAGGAGGCTCAACTTGGTTCACTGAATCAAAGAAATACCAGGGTATATTCATGTTAATGATTGGTTCTATAATAGTTCTTTTTCTTCTTGAGGCTGGGCTGAGTTTGTGTTCTTGAATCTTTCCCATTAAAAAGGCAATGTTAAGGTTAGGGGATGCCCACCTATTCTTGGAAATGGATCTATTTCATGCCTCCCAAATGTTGTACAAAAAAAGAATTGGAAAAGAATCATAACGACATGCTACTTCATCGTGCCACCAAGCTTGTGCACATTGTTCTAGAGTTGCATTTGATCTTTCCTGTGCTCTGTTGTTTGTGAGCTTCTGTGTCATAGTTATCCATTCGCTTTCGCTTTCTGCACATGGACACAACGAGAACATGTGTGAGTTCGTTTATTTGTTTAACTTGCACAAAATGCATATGCATGGGCCCTCAAATCCTCTCTTTTTCAACATATCCCAGGTTAGTAATTTATTGGATAACGCCAACCACATTGTGATAATGGTCTTTAGTGGAAATTGAATATACCATAGAATACTCCACCACCATTTTTTTTATGTTTCAACCTGATCTTTATGTTTCAACCTGATCTCCAATTGCCACTTCATATCCACGCTTTGATGTATAGTGCTGTGATTTTGTGTTTTTGGTCCAAATGAGTTTGTCTGGTTTTGAACTCATGTGAATGAAATTGGAGACTAGAATGTTAATGTACCTATTCCACTGTACTACATGCGTACCAGATAAGTCAAGTTCCTGTGAGTTTTTCTAGCTCCTCCTTCCTCTTGAACTAGATTGAGAGTAAGAATCCAGTAAAAATTTTATTCGTTGAGTCCTTATATGCTAAGTTAACTAGGGTGACAATATATAGCTCTCCTCTAAACCACCCCATAGGCATTCCCCTATTCTTACCATTTCTCCATTTCCTATCCTCCAGACCATCCAATTCTAAATTATAGGAAAATCCATGACCAACGCTTTCCATTAAATTGAAATTTTCTTATGAGTTTTATCTGGATTCCTAATCTAGTATATTACACTTGATACTGAGAATATTTGGAAATGATGACCCTTCCCTATAGAAATTATGTATTATGATGTATCCTCGACATTGTTTTTGTTGCTAAGGCTTTACCAAACATGTCCAAATTTTTTATTCCCGAACCACCTAGATCCTTTGGGAGAGAAATGACACTCCATTTTACCAAAGGGATTCCTTCCTCTTGTTTTCTTGTTGTCCATAGGAAAGGAAAACATTTATTTCTAATTTTTGTGAGGATACCCTTTGGGATATAGGCTATTGATTCCTAGTAGACTAGGATACTCTGCAGAACAACCTTCTAGAGCACTAATCTACCCCATTTTGATTGAAAACGATTAGCTCATTTTGTGATTCTGCTCTCTATTTTTTATATAACTATACCCAATCCTGAAAAGAGTAACTATTGGGCTTCAGGAAGAAACCTAGATATTTGAAACAAATTTTCAGTTGGTGTAACCTGAAAAGACGTGATCTCCTTTTCTCTTTGAATCATATCTGTTGAGGACGCATTATGTATGAAGTTGTTTTTTCTATGTTTAATACCATTCATGTGGATTTTTTATATTTGTCTATCAAAGAGGAAAAGGCCCCAATATTTTTGATGGTTCCTTATCCAAAGACTAGTAGATCATCCATAAAAACAGTATGGGTGACGTCTTCAATGCTAGAAACTTTAATACCTTTTATCAACTTGTTTTCCTTTGCCTTTTTAGTTATTCTACTCAATTCTTCTCCTACCAAAATGAACATAAAGGGAAAGAGGGGATATCCTTGCCTTAATCCTCTTGAGGATTGAAAGAAATTAAATGGTGATCCATTTAGTAAAACAAAAATGGAGGTGGATTTTATAAAACCCATAATCCATTCCACTAATTCTAGTGATACTACAATTTTGATTAGCAACAACCTTACAAAAGTCCACCTTACCCGATCATAAGATTTGGATAAATCGATTTTAATGTAAAGGCTCTTTGTTTCTCTATTCTTATTGTATGGATTTCCTCTTGTCTCGGTGACACAACATAATGAATTTTCCTATTGCAAAGGAACCCAAACTTATCTTCAGAGATGATTTTAGTTAGGATTGGTTTAATACTTAGGGCAATGACCTTGGTTATTACTTTATATAGCATGTTATAACATGATATTGGCCTGAAATAAATATAAGTATGAGCTTTCTTCTTCTTTGGAATTAGTGTCATAAAATTTGAGTTTAACATTCCCAAGACCTTTATGTTCTTTGTGATTCCTTCATGTTGGTCCAGGAAAGAGAAGTAGAAATAAAGTGCCGAAATGAAGCACAAGCACAGAAAGGAAAAAAAATTGCATGATGCAAAGGAAAGTGAAGGAAGGAAATGGAGTGCAGAATAGAGAAAGTTGCAACAAGGAGTAGTGTGATGGAGGAAAAATAAATCTATAGGCGTGTAGAAGGATTACGGCCAAAAAGAGACAATTCAGAAATATTGTGGGTTCTAGATTCAACATAAGTTGTATGTATGAAGTAATATATGTAAGTCAGGACGATAGCACCGTATGTCATTTATACCTATGACAACTTGTAACCTTTTTTTATGGCTGATTATGACTTGTAATAAATGAACTATATATGGTAGACCCTGCACGGTCTTGTAGAAGCTACAAATAAGAGGAACCCATTTTGTATAAGGGTTGGAAAAAGTTGAATAATTTGGAGAATAAGTTAGATAGTAGTGTCGTAGAATTTTGTTGAGTCGTGGAACCCATTTTGCAGAAGGGTTTCCAAAGAGTAGTTTTGTAAGGAGTAATTCTATAGCTGAGTGCATAGATAGTAGTTAGAAGAGTCGATTTAGGTTGTGTGTGGATCATTAGGATTAGTTAGAAGAAGAACATAATAAAACTAGAGAGGATAAGAGAGAGAAATATTCTATGATCCGAAAATACATATATCAAACAGTCTGCAATCAAGTCATACACTAAAAGGTGCGTATATTTCTCATTCGACATGAAGAGCACCTTTATGGTTTTTCCCGGTTGGGTTTCCACATTATATCTTGTGTCACTTGAATGTTCATGTTGAATGTTTGTAAGTTGTCTTGCATTGTTCAAATTTACTACTTAAGTGAATGTCGCACTCTTAGTGGAAGGACTTGAATAAATGAATTACCAGTATCATTAAATCCATTTTGTATTATTTCAATTTCACTTGTTGTTAAGATGTTAAGGGAGAATCTATGTCGTAAATTGGTTGTGTTGCACTATTGCACCACTGCCGAGTTAGTAAAAGGACTCCAACCATATGATTCTGTCGATCACCTTGGTTGTGCAACAGGGGACTTTAATCCCTCACCTAACTATGGAGGCATGGTTCTGGTAGTTACCCTTTAAGATATCTCAGGTGAGACTATGCATGTGTTGTACGTGTTGTTGACTGAGCTTGCTCTTTTAGGCCAATGTATTTGGCTATTTTGTTTTGTTGCATGTAAGGAAAACCTTATCTTGGGTCATGAGTGTGAGGAAAATTATCCAATGCTTCACCACCTCAAGGATTTCCTTCTTCAATAGTTCACAGAATCCTAGTTAAAATTCTAGTGTGAAGCCATCTGAACCAGGAATTTCCCTTTTTGAAAGGTATGTAGAATGTGATTTATCTCTTCTCCTCTATTTTATTTTGTAATATCAACATTCATTTACTCAATTTTCATCCTTGGGAAAATCCCTAATACTTCCATTATTTATAGAATTAGACACCCTTCTGGTTCTTTGAAAATGTGTCGAAGGAATTCCATCCATGCTTCTTCTTTTTCCTCAAAATATATTACCATATTTCTTTTCCTATTTCTGATTTCAAAAATAGTGTCTATGTTCTTTCTGTGGGAGGCATGCATGTGAAAATATTTGGTATTTTTATCTCTTGCCTCAAGCCAGAAGGGCCTACTTTTTAAACACATAAGTTTCTCTCCCTTTTAAAGCTGAGAGTCCTTCTTACTTTCCATTTTTTTTAACAATTTTGTTTCCTCTATATTAAAGAATCCTTTCTCATTTTTCCAGTAAAAATCCTCTATCCTTTTTTGAACCTCCTTCAACTCTTCATGTGAGAATGATTTTTGTTTCTTATCCCAGTCTTTGGAGTTTTTATTTGCCATTGCTAAGTTTTTGGTGAATTGTTGCATTACATAATGATTTGGTGAACTTTTTATGGGTTTTGAAGTGTTTTGAATTTGATCTCTATGTTCATCCTCCTCCAACAACAATGTGTTGAATTTAAAAGGAGCAGTGGGTTTTTTTTATTTAGGAGTCTTACCATTATCAAAATCAGTCAGTGGTCAGAATCCCCCCCATATTCTATTTTTGGACCTTAGAATTAGGATTCCATTAAGAATATTTTATTCAACCATAAAATGGTTCAATATTTTGGAAATATCCTGATCTCCTCCCCTTCTATTTCCCCAAGTGTGTTCCAATTTCAAAGGAGCTACATCCACCAGTTTCCAATTTTTGAAGAAATCCAAGAAAAAAGTACTAAGAGAATATTTCCTGGCATTCTCTCCCCACACTTCTCCCATTATGAGGATTAAATTTAAATCACCACCTAAGATCACATTATCTTTCCACATTTCTCCTGTGTGCCCAAAATATTCCCCCAAAAAAATCAATAAAAGAAAGTTTGATACAAAATCAATGTTGTAAAATCCATCCCTATCTCCCAATCTCTCAGCTTTGTTTCCAATACTAAATCATGTTTAACTACTGCAATTCGATTCATGGCTCTCCTCGAAGCTGTCAAGATGCCTCTCGAGTCCCCATTTGCATCCATACTCTCCATATCCCAATCTCATACAATATCTTTAACTATTTCTTCTGCTTTTATTCCTTCCAACATTGTTTCCTTGATCATTAGTATTGTTGGTTTTAGGTTGTTTATCAACCTTTTTGAGGGATTATTTTTTGAGGTCCCTCCTAGCCCTTATGCATTGTAGGAGAGAAGGAGCATCAAGAACCACTTCCAACGGCTTATACTCCAAGAGCCCATTTAATTATTACATGCTTTCCATCCTTCATATGTAAGGTTTCTTGAACTTGATCCTTTGAGAGTAGAGAATTTCTCCCTAGTCGTGCTTTCTGAACTTGATTAACAACCAGTCTTCCTGAGGATACTACCTCTTCCTCAACTGAAGTGATTTGTGATCTTATATCATAGGTTCTTTTGACTTCCTTCCTCTTGTAGGTATCTTTTGAATTATTGACATTCATTTTTTTCTCCTTTAAAGGTGAAAAAATATTTTCTTGTGAATAAAGGGAAGGTAAAGGAGAAACCTTGGTATTACCTTTTTCCTTCTGTGGTGAGAAGTCATCTTAAGCCTCCGCATTTTTTGTACATTGGTCGGGTTGAATTTTTGTCTGTATGAGTGCCCCATATTCTACCCTACCTTCAATTATTGTTGACATGGTCTCTTTCCCTTTGACCTTGTGGAAATTGAATTCAAGTGATAGATCAATTACACTCACAAAATTGTTAATCAAACATTCAAAATTCATACAAAAGGAGACTAAAATTGGAGCATAACTTAATATTGTATTGAATAAGTGTATAAACATATGAAGCAATAGTATTCTAAAATATACATTTACATGATATATTTGAAAGCACTAGGTTTCTATTCGAATTGGTCAGAAAGAAGGCTTACTAAAACTAGTCAAATCCCCCATAGGTGCAAGAAAAACTTTCCAAATATATGAAGATGCTCACGAATTGGATAAATAAAGTGGTCAATATAATAAGTGATGGAAATAAAACTCATTCATGATTTTTTTTGGATTAAAATAATGAGGATTATGTGGGCAAAAAACAAGGCAAGTTCTCCTAGACTAGCTTTTCCTTTATGTGTTAAAACTGTTGTAAAGCAAGGAAACTTTCAGAAGAAGCAGAAATGTGCTTTTAGGAACTAGGAATAAAAGCATACTTGCTAAAATAGTTTCCAAGATCATTCCAAAGTGATCCATGATCCATTTTAGGAAGTATTGACTTCTAGGTGCATGCGAAAGCCAACTAGCATAGAGATGAATCTAGGAATATAGGAATAAGACAAAAATGATTAATTAATGTCAAATATGGGTAAATGTGGGTTAACTATTCTAACATTACTTTTCACCCTGCACCATTCTTATCTGGTCGTGTAATGATTCAATAGAAAAAGGATTTCCCTTTTTTACCCAGAACTTCTTGTAAGGTTTTGCACTATTTTCCAAGCGTCCCTTTTGCAAGTGCCCTACTGTTCTATAATTGAAACATCCAAACAAAATTTTCTAATAGTATAGTCGCTACCACCATATACTCATATGCATAACAATTTTGAGTTCTTCATACAACTTGTCTCTCATATCCATCGCAACCAATATCCTAGGACATCTACGATCTATTTGTCCTCCCAATTTTCCTCAGTGGCTATAAACTTGCCTAATTTATTCTGAATAGCCTAAAAAATATTTGGTTTCCAAAATACAATAGGGAGGATGGGTAAAATTAACCAGATCTGTTATATGTCATGCAATGTTTTATAAGCGTTGAAATCCATTGACCATTTCCTCATGATCAACCCTGACAATCCCCACTTCTAATTCCTTCCCAACAATTTTTTGTTGTCCTCAATCCTACGCATTTTTAATAGGAGCCAACCTCTAGGGAGGATGTGGAAAACCGGTACATATCCTACAATAAAATTCTAGTTCTTATGTATCAACTGCTCTAGTGAAACTCTAGTCGTCACCTTTCCACAAAACCTCCAGACCAATGTGTACTTGAGGTAGTCAGATGTCTGTTCCAGGTGTATGTCTTCACCGACTATCATTTATGGGTTCCCTTTCTTTGATCGAATCCCTCTTCATTTCCTCAGAAATTATAGAAGCGTTTAAGCATGTATTTCATTATTCTTGAATTCAATCTTTTTTTTATTGGTTGTGGGATCCATTATTTGAGAAGCGCATGAATGTACCTCCTCATGCTCCATGGTCATTGAAGGAACTTTTGGCTCTATGGAACATACCTTGAAATATTAACAAAAAACAAAACATTCCCCACTATATTCTTCATAGTCCACATCCTTGCTATACATAATCACTCTAACAAAAACACCTGCTCTGAACCTTCACTTGTGTGCTTCATTTCGCTCCTGTTAAACATTAAAAAGTAATACTTGTAAAACCTGCCACATGTTCCTTGCATGAGCGTGTGCATCCAAGGTTGTTGCCGCAGAGAAAATTTTTGGCCCCCATCCATATATATATATATATAACTAAAATTATAAGTGAGAGTCCATGTAGTTACTATAAAGTAAAATAATTAAATAAATATTCTATTCTAATAATCAAGTATGAACTACTCAAAAGTTCATAGTTTAAAAAAATAAATATTAATTCCATATAAATAAAATTAAAGATTATTTTCAAGAAACTAATGAATTCTTGATTCAACTAAATTTTAAACCATCTTCCATTTCCTAAAATATTTTCTATAAGACCCAATCCAACAGAAGGATTATGGATATGATTATTATTCCTCAACATATTTGGAGAGCGTTTTCCAAGACCAAACATTATTATACAGAGCCTGATTTTAAAATAGGAGAAACCTCTCCTTTAGGAGTTATAGATCACTTACATGTTGGGGCCAGCTCGGGGGATCCAAATTAGAACCAGGAATGGTAGGGAGAAATGTGGTAGTTCAAAATTTATTCGATTATCATCCCTAAGGTCAGAGATAACTAGTGTTTTACTAATTCTCGTTGTTTAAGTGTGCAGGGTCCTTTAGCCATTACAAGTTGCATAGTTGTAGGTAAGATGTTTCTACATTTCCAAGTTATTTTAACTATGTTTATAAGCTATAAATTATGTCCATTCTGTTTTATATTAAGATTTGTAATTTTACTCTCCATCAATTTGAATAAATATTATAGGTTTGTTTTATTAGTTAAATTAGAATCTCATTTTTTATTCTTATATATATTCTAGGGTAATTTATCTATTAGGATTATATTAAACTAGTTTCAAAAGTTTATAAAGATGTTAGGGTTTAGTCTAGACCCAACCTTTAGTTCTGATACAATATAGCAACCATACCTTTTACAACTATAGAAAACAATATTACAACTATAAATATAAACCCTATAAACATAGTACATGTATAAATTTTCTCCCATAGATTCATATTAAAAAAAAAAATAACCATTAGCAATAAATTCATCCATTAAACAAGATATTTAACCAGAGTCATGGACCGGGGATCAAGTCGTTTGGAAAAAAAAACTCATCATATAATTAAATATCGCAAAACACACTAAACTTACTATATAGATTATGTGCAACATTTGCTACTTAAAAATATTTAAAAAGAATTGGTAAAAGATGGCATGCCATCCAACCAAACTAACAAAAAAAAATTAAAGAAATAACAAACATAAAAATTAAATCAATTATCTAAACCCCATATCGAATCTCATAAGCTCATGCTAGAAGTGTTTAACAAAATTAAACAAAAAAAAAAAAAGATAAAAAAATAATCAACTATCAAACCCCCAAATCAAATCACATAATCTCCAGTTGGGAGAGTTCAACAATAATAGATAAATAAGAAACATAAACAATAAATCAACCATCGAATCCACTAAACAATGGTTGAATCATGTCCCTACTCTACGGGTAATAAATATAGATTATAAAATTTACATAACCCACAGGGTATGCCATTAATCAAGAAAGGGTCGTGTTAATATAGATGCCATCAAAACCATAGAGGTAAATAAAATAAACGATAGCCTTATAACATTTAAACTAAAACCATATCTATCATATAAATATTAAATATTAACACATTTAAATATTACGATACAATGAAATGATAAATAAACAATGAGTACTCTATCACAAAATCAAATCGAGCATGAAGGTAATGCTTTTTCCTTTCTGTTTATAAACAGAAGTGAAATGCCAAAATCGAAAACATTTATTATTAATAGAGGTAAATCTATTTAAAATGATAAAACATTTCCAGAAAACATAGTGTGGGGTTAAAACCCGAACTTTATCCATAGTCAACAATAAAATACCAAAACAACATTATCATAGTGCCATTGCAAAGCAATGGAACTGATATATTTTTCACTATCATATAAATTAAATCATAGTGGTCAGTGCAACAAAGAGCTGAAGTAAAAAAAAAAAAACCACTTATAAATTTCAACACATAGGTTTAAATAATACAGTAAAAATATCTACAGTCATGTCCCATTGTACAAATTCCTAAATGGGTTGCGAATCACAAGAGCCCCAAACCCATGTTTAAACTCTGAGAATCATTACTACTTCCCAAACTCTAGAGAATACCAAATGGGAATCCTGTTACATTCTATTATCAGAGAACCCCTGCAACCCCATAAAATGACCATGCATATAGGTAAATGCCCTCTTCATATGGGCTTACCGGGAATATGTCGATTCCCCTTTTTCCTTTGCCGTAGTAGCATAACATCCCACACTCATCCAAGCCTACAAAATGAAACTGATATGCATCATAATTATGCATTACCTTTATTAAATCGAAAGAATAAATAAGTTTAAACCATATCTAAGCATGCATACCTGTTAAATCCTCTTCCTAGGAAATGTGAACCTTGCCTCTGTCAGCAGAAATCAACAATGGAGCTCACCCTTATTAACTAACATAAAAAATGCAATGCAAACATGGAGTGCGAAACCCTACCATGGGTTTGATGGCTTGTGCCATCATGGAGGAGCCACACATCCATTTGCATGGGTGCATTTATTATACCAACTATATTCCACCATGGATTTGATTTAAACCCGCCTTCTATAGTTTGAGTTTTATACTTTTTGCATTGAGTTTTAATACCATGCCAACCCCTTAACATTTAGGGCTAGAAAGCTTTATGTGCTAGTCATTTCACTTTTTCCTTCACACAAAGGTAGCATAGGTTTAGCATAAACATACCTACAATAAGATTATATACGTCGTGCATTAGTTCGCAAGAACTAAATAATCCTAGTATCACTGTATTTCCTTACCTTTTCGAGAGAGTTGTTAGGGAAAATCCTTCCACTCATCCCCTTTAGATACAAAGGTAAGTTAGCCTCATCATTGAGTAAAATCAGAAACTAGATAATGTAATATGTATTGAAACATGAATAAAATGATACGAGTGCATCATTAACATTACATAACTTAATCCAAAGCATAATGGCTATAATTACAACATGTAAGAATAATTAAAATAACATAGAAATGTACAAATATCTTACCTGCAACTATGCATTGTGTAAATGGCTAAAGGACCCTGCGCACTTTAAACACCAAGAATTAATAAAACACTTGCTATCTCTGGCCTTAGGGATGATAACTGGATAATTTCGAAACTACCATGTTCCTCCCAACCATGACCCAAAACCATTCCTGGTTCTAATTTGGATCCCCCTGAGCTGGCTCCAACATGCAAGAGACCTAGAAATCCTAAACGTGAGGATTCTCCTGTTTGGAAATAGGGTTCTCTATAAGAATACTTGGATCTGGAAAAATGCTCTCAACTTCCATCCAGGGATAATCAAAATCAAAATCATAAGCCTTGTTTTAGATTTTTTCTTATATAAAATCTTTTAGGAAAGAGTAGTTGGTTTAAAATTTAGTTGAATCAATAATTCATTACTTTCTTGAAATAATATTTAATTTGATTTATATGGAATTAATAGCTATTTTGTTTAACTAAGAAATTTTTATTAGTTCCTACTTGAGATTTAGAATAAAATATTTATTTAAATATTTTAGTTTATAATAACTACATAGACTCTTTCTTATTATTTTAGTTATCTTTATTTCTTTATATATATATACATATATATTCTTATATGCATACTATACAAACTTTACATAGTATCCTTAATATTTATTCATGCATCATATATCATTGTTTATTTATTTTTATGCTTCCCTTAGTTTACATTATTTCTTTTGGCAAGGCCTCAGGTAGGGTTTGGTCGGTCAACTAGGTTAGGTAGATGTAGATCCTCCTTGCATGTTGGATTACCTCATATTTAGTGATAGTTATTCTAGTCCTTGATCAGAATTTCAATTTGAAATTTCATTTAATCAACTTAAATAAGTATGATGAGGGTCGATGCTATTCATAGTCCTTTTAACTCAACACACTAAATTTTAGTAACCCGTAGCACTATTCATAGCCTAATATCAACACTATTAATTTTTGTGTTACACTAGTGCCATTCCAGAGCCTCTTACTCAAGACTAATATTAGGACGTACTTGTATAACACACCTACACTAGTAGAAAATGAGAAATTAATGACTAAAAAAATGACTAAAATTAGGCTATAAATGACTATTTTTGAGTCGGTGACTAATAGCAGCAAATTTCCACTATCTTATAGCTAGTAGTATTTCACTAGTCATTAATAGCTTGACTTAGTAGTCATTGATTTAGTCATTGATAGACAATGATTTATTCATTGATAGACAATGCTTTCTTCATTGATATTCAATGATTTAGTCATTGTTTTCGTCATTGATAGTTAATCATTTAGTCATTGAATTAGTCACAAAGTTAGTAATTGATTTAGTCGTTGATTTAGTCACTGATTTAGTCATTGATTGCAACCATTAATGACCAAATATAAGACTAAATAAACTACTAGATGTTAACATATTAATGACTAAGCTAAATACGACTAAGATACAAGAAATTAGCTACTAATAGTCGTATATATGTGAATTTAGTCATTTTTGTAGTCACAAATTTATGATATGGCACGGAGGAATAGAACCACCAACCTCCTGCCTATAATTAGGCAAGCGCTCTACCATTGAGATAGAACCCTTTATGAAGTTGTTATTTCTTGACAATGATGATATTCAAACGAATTTATGATAGATATCAATCTACAAACTACATAATTATTACTATTACAACTTACCAGTAACTAGTATTTATGATAAACTAATTCCTGAGAGTTATGTACAATTTTCCTTGTAACTAAAGCTAATAAAAATTTAAGCAATCACCAAGTGTCACCCACTGCCGAAATTTCAAAAATCACATCACTTGAATAGTTACATGAAGATCAAACAACTTATCAAATGATAGGACCCAACTTTCCTATATCAAATGACCAAATTTAATGATGAAATAAATGGTTCGATATCATGTTTGTAATCAACAACATTTTTTATCCATAAGCACAATACATCCATCATCCTGCCCTTGTATTCCATTGATTTTGCTTTCCTTGTTAGCTATTTGTACATATTGACTTTTACATTTTTTTTAATAGACCATATAGGTGCTTTGTGGCTTCCTTGGAAGCTTCATGTAAAGGAAGGTAGTTAACAGTATTTCGGTAGGGAATCCATGCTTTAACCAGTACATTTCCAAGTCTAGACAAATTAAAGTCTATGCTTTTGAAAATGAGATGAGCATTATCATAATAGATACAGGTTCCATCTATGGAATGTCTTAACGAAAGTCTATCTAAGAAAGTACTCTAGAAAACAGTTTAATTTAGTTTAGATTCTCACAATATATTCATTTGAAAACATTGCTAAGGGAATTCATATTCAAACTTGTCAGGAGAATTGACTGTTTGGAGTTCATGCCTGGCACAAATCTCTCAGATTAATGCAATTCCCATATCCATGTCCATACTAGACTAGTTCATAATGAGGTGAAGATCCAAATTTATCTTCAATCTCCAAGTTCATTACAACTTGGCGACTATAAATACACAGTATTGAGGATGCTATTTTCTCCTTTTCTCATCATTTTGTTGTGTGTTTGGATCACTTTTGTAAGAAATAGTAGAGATGAATATGTAGATGGATTGTGTTATCTCCCAAAATAATTTATTTCGATAGTATGAAGAATTTAATTCATGCAATGAGGGATATGAATATCACTAGTATTTTGAAAGCCTCTATTTTTGATGAAAATTTCATAAATTTGTAGCTTCGGTGGCTTGGGCGAGGATCAAAACATCTCATTAGCCACCAAGAGACATACAAACTGTGGCTTCCACGATTAGATGAAAACTTTGGTGATCGAAACAGCTTAGGAATATGCTTCGGCAAAGTAAAGCTGAAATTTTTTGTAGTGTCGGTGGTATAAAGAACTAAAATGCCACCGAAGTCATGAATCGGAAATAAAAACCACTACTTAATAAGGTGTTGGAGCTTGAAAACATAAAATCGTCAGCAAGATAGTTCACTAAGGAGCTACAATGGCGAGACACAAACTGACTACGGGTTTCGCCACAATATAAAATCATTGGTGATCGAAAGAAATAAGGACTACGCGTCAGAACTTGAAAACACTAGCCGTCAGCACAATAGTTCACTAAGGAGCCACAACGGTGGAAGAAAAAAAGAATACGGGTTCCACCATAATAGAAAATCATTGGCGATTGGAAGAACTAAGGACTACACGTCGAAACTTGAAAACACTAATTGTGGGCACAATAGTCCACTAAGAAGCCGCAACGGTGCGAGACAGACTAACTACGGGTTTCGATCAATCAATAGAAAATCATTGGCGATCGGAAGAGATAAGGGCTATGGATCGAAAATTTTAGAACCAAGTAGCTCCGTAGTGTCTCTAAGGCAACGGATAAGGCTTCCTATCAATCAATAGAAAATCATCAGTGATCGAAAGAGCTAAGGACTACAGATCAGCAAGGTAAAGCTAAGCAGCTCTGTAGTGTCGGTGAGGCAATGGACAAGGCTTCCGATCAATCACAAAGATCATTCCAATAGCAATAAAACTAGTTCATTTCATGTCTGAAACAGCGACAACATAACAGCTACGCGCATCGATGAATGACAATACTTTCCATAGGCGACATAGAGGACCAATGCCCTGATTCCTTTGACAAACGACTTTTGATAGTGATAAAACTAGTTCGTTTCACCTCCAAAATAGTGGTAGCATTCCAGTCCAGGGCACCGATGCGCTACAAGATAGATCTTTCGATTAGCGACCGCGACGGCAAGGTAGAAAAATCTGGCGGATTAAACAAGAAAGGTCACTTTAGTTAAACACCAAGACACTGGTTGTTGGTGGAAATTTCACACTAAACTAGTAGGGGTGATTAGCAGCGGCCACTTCAGTTATTAAAAGTTTGCTTAGTGAAATAGATCTTCACAATAGATAGACAAATAGTTAGCAAAGGTTTGAAGCCCTAATCTGAGAAAACTATCACTTTCAAGTATTTTTTGTGTAAACAGATCGGATTTTCAGGATTTGTCATTTTTGTAGAAGGCTCTAAATCCCATGATTTATTTTATAATAAAGGTTTGAATTTAGGGATTTGTAATCCTATTCTACTGTTAAGCATATCATCTTGTTTATTCTAATTATAAGCTCTTTTGTTATGAGTTGTTCATCCATCATCTTTATCTTTACTGTACTTATGACTGAATGTGCATTTAGGTGATTTTCAAGTTGATTAATAGCTAATAGCTGTCATCCTATTCGTGAGTTAATGTGATTTGATTTATAAGTACCATCCTTAACAGGATTTATCCATTTATATGCATCTATTTGTATGTAAGTCTTCCATCTTGATGAGTTATCCATACCTGCACCTTATCATCAAACTACTGAACAAGTTGTAATAAAAAGCCTTGTGTTTGAGTGAGCTTCATGCATGTATTGAGAGTGGGAGGTTATATAGGTCGCTTTACTTGATCCATATCAAGAAAACCTAGAAAACATGTTATGTTACCAGGCATTGTTAGAATAATCAGCCCATCGTTAGCTACCTTAGACATTAATTAATCCATTTTTGTCTTATTAGCCTAGTTTCCATATTCCACCTTATGCAAGTTGTCCTCCACATGTCCAAAGTGGTCAAACTTGCTAAAAATGAGTCATGGAGCACTTGGGAAACCTCTTGGAATCAATTCTGCTTTATTCCTGGCCTTCCTAGCACATGTCTGCTTTTTCTGCTTTATTGCCTACTTTTGCTGAGTTTTAAGGCAATTGGGAAAGTTTGACTAGGTGAAGTTAACTTGTTTTTTGTCATCATCATACTCCACTATTTTCTCCTAATAAAATCATGTATGATTTTTCCTTCCATCACCTATTAGCTTTCCTAATTGATTTTTCCAATTCGTGAACTCCTAGACAGATTTGGAAGTTGCTTTATGAACCTATGGGGGATTTGCGTAGATTTAGTAAGCCTACTTTTGACCAATTCAAATGGAATCCCAATGAATTTGAATATCTCATGTAATTA
Organism: Pseudotsuga menziesii; assembly: GCA_001517045.1. Classification (NCBI taxonomy): domain Eukaryota; kingdom Viridiplantae; phylum Streptophyta; class Pinopsida; order Pinales; family Pinaceae; genus Pseudotsuga; species Pseudotsuga menziesii. The sequence goes on along the minus strand of LPNX010078698.1, from coordinate 168,315 downwards.
TTTATTGTGGCAGTTTATGACTTCATAGGGTTGGCTATTGTACACTTATTCAATACAAATTAGTGTTCTGCTCCATATTCAATGTCCTTTGTGTGTAATTGGCAATTTTTGTGAGTGTAATTGTTCTAACACCTGGGTTCAATTTCCACATGGTATGAGAGCCTTTGTAGATTGATTTCTCTACTTCCAATTTGTTATTGTAGGTTTTACATCATTGACTGGGAGCATTCTGATGACTCAAGGGCAAATTTCTGAGCTATGGATCAATCTCAGAATATCATCTTGACTCTATTTAACTCCTTTGAATGGAAAGTAGAGATGGAGATACTGTTGAGAGTGAAAGGCCTCTATAGAGTGACTATGGTAACAGAAGAATAGCCCAATGTAGTTGTAGAGAAAATTAAATGGCACAACAGGAGGGATGAGGCCTATGGTCTCCTGTGTCTAAGCATATCAAGAGAACTCCTTTTCCATCTTGATGGATTAACATCACCAAATGAAGTATGGGAGAATCTTGTTGATATTTTTGGTAATATAGATGAGATGAGGGGACATAAAATCAGAAATGAATTGATCTCCTTGATTCCCAATAGCTTCAAATCCATGCAACTCTACTTTTCCAAGTTCAAAGCCCTTGTTTTGTAGCTAAAACAGTGTGGAATTGAAAAGAAGGAGGAGAAATTGGTTTTGGCCATACTCTCGAAGCTTGGCCCTGACTATTCAGTGTTTTTATCAACCTTCCATGCCACAAAGTTGATAGCTCGAGCCTGGAAAATGCCTAGCCTTGCAGATTTCATGGAATCTCTCACACAAGAACAAGATAAATTGGTTATGATGGGCACCATCAAACCTTCCAAAGACCAAGCTCTAGTTGTTGGATATTTGCAGGTGGATTCAAAAGGCAAGAAGAAATCTAAGAATCCACCTGAGAAAAAGAGAGATAAGAAAAAGTCTCCAAAGGAGCCCCAAGGTTCCAAGAAGAACCCCCAGAAGAAGAAGAACAAAGGAGAAATGAGCAAATGTGCATACTGCAGTAAGGAAAATCATCCTGAAAGCTCTTGCATGAAGAATAAAATTGACATGATGACCCAACTCCTAGAGAAGAATGGCATCTCCCTTCCTGATAGCTCAAAGAAGAGCGAAGGAGGATGAAATTAAGAAGACAGAGAGAGAGTTCACGCATTGGTTGCTGGCACATCAAGCTCACCTAGTTTCATCATTGATTTTGGAGCTTCAAGACATATGGTTTTGAACAAGGAGGCATTCACCTCACTTGACATGTCAAAAGGTCCACCAATAGTACTAGGAGATGACTCTCTCACTGAAATTTTAGGCAAAGGGAGGATTGATCTTGACCATGGTATGTTCAGCAATGTATTGTATGTTCCAGGTCTTGGCTCTAACCTCTTATCAGTGTATCAAATAACCCACATAGGGTCTCCAAAGAAGGTCATATTCTCCCCTGATGAAGTTGATATCACAGATATCTCAAGTGGTAAATTCATTGCAAAAGGAGTTTCAAATCATACTTCGAAGGTATACATGTTCTCACACTTCCTACCCTACTCAAACCCCTCTACTCTTCTGATTCATGCTAATGAGGCAAGCAAGCTTTGGCATGAAATATTTAGCCATATTAACTATAAGTATCTTTCTAATCTTAGTGAAAAATAAATGGTCATAGGGTTACCCAAGATTAAGTTTTTTGAAGGATTCTGTCAAGGTTGCATCTTAGGAAAATATCCAGAGCATAAATTTGAGAAAGCTAGTCATGAGAGAACCTCTACACCTCTTGAGTTGATCCACAGTGATGTTTCTGGCCCATTTCCTCATATGTCAATGAGTCAAGCCAAATATGCATTGACATTCATAGATGACTTTTCCAGGTACTGCTGGGTTTACTGCCTGAAACACAAGTATGAAGTTTTTGGCCTCTTCAAAGTCTTCAAGGCTTTGGTTGAAAACCAGTCTAGGAGGAAACTCAAGGTCCTCAGATCTGATAATGGTGGTGAGTATGTCAAGTATGAGTTCATTCAATATTGTGTAGATGCAGGTATTTATATGCATCATTCTATCCCTTACACACCATAGCAAAATGGTGTTGCTGAGAGGAAGAAAAGATCACTGAAAGAGATGGAAACCTGCATGATGGAGGCTAAGAATTTCCCACCAAAGTTTTGGGACGAAGCTATAAAATATGCAGGCTATATCCATAATAGGTTTCATCATAAATATCTTGATGGTATGACTCCTTTTGAAGCATGGAGTTGGCACAAGCCAGATGAGACACATTTCAATATTTTTGGCTCAAGGGCTTGGGCTAGAATTCCAACAGAAAAGACGAAGTCTTTGCAGCCCCAAAGCCAAGAGTGTCTATTTGTTTGGTACTATAAATATTCAAAAGGGTACAATCTGATCAATTTGAGCACAAACAAATCCTTCATTGAAAGGAGTGTTCAATTCCAAGAAGAGCCTTTAGCAGCACTGGAAGTTGGAGAATCCTCTTCACCACAAGAACCATTGAATGTAGGTGAAGAGATAGTTGAGTTTGCTGATTATGATATTTATAATAATTATTATTTAATTGCATATCCCAACAGTCCCACAAGACCAAAATGGGCAGCAAAGACCATTCATGCAACTGGAGAACTAGCTGGAAATCCTAGTGATCCTAGGAGGACTAGATCTCCGTTTGAGAGTGCTCTATGTATGAAAGACCCTTTTTTTGTAGAGAAATGCTATATAATGGTTGAATAAGACCCATAGACATATTAATATGTAGCACATTATCCAATATAGCAAGCATCCATGAAAGAAGAGTTCAGCTCACTCCATAAGAACAACACTTGGGAGCTGGTTCATCTTCCCCCAGGGAGGAAGCTAGTTCAATGTAAGTGGGTTTACAAAACCAAGTTTGCTTATGATGGTTCAAATTTGAAATATAAGGCAATATGTGTAGACAAGGGATACTCATAGGTACATGGCATAGACTACAATGAGACCTTTGCACCAATGGCAAAGATGGACTCCATTAGGCTAGCCTTAGCCATTGCAGCTTCGAAGCAGTGGGAGGTACATCCACGGTACATCACATGGATGTGAAGTGTGATTTACTAAATGGAGATATTACTGAAGATATTTACATGTAGCAGCCTCAAGTATTTTCTACTAATCCATTGCTTGTGTGCAAGATAAATAAATCATTGTATGGGCTTAAGCAAGCCCCCAGGGCTTGGTATGCCAAGATTGATGGCTTTTTGCTGTCATTGAGTTTTGTTCAATGAAAGTATGATACTAATGTTTATTTGAAGCTGATTCATGGTTATTTGATGATTATGGTCTTGTATGTATATTACCTTCTCATTACAGGAAGCTCAAAGGATGAAATTGCCTCCTTGAAGGATGCAATGAACCATGCATTTTCTATGACTGATTTGGGGTTATTGAGCCAATTCTTGGGTCTCGAGATTGCTAAAAAAAACATGGAATAAAATTACACCAGTCCAAGTATGCTTTGGATTTGTTGAACAATTTCAACATGAAACATTGAAAGCCAAGCAAGACTCCCTTCCATTCAGGAGTTAATCTTGAAGAAGAAGATTCTTCTCCTATGGTAAATAATACACTGTTTAGGAAACTGATTGGGTGAATGATGTACCTTACACATACTCAAAATGATATTTATTATGCAGTAAGTGTGGCTTCAATATACATGGATCAGCCTCATGAGATCCATTGGAGAGCAGCCAAAAGGATCCTTAACTTTTTTCAGGGAACAAGGACTCATGGGATCTTCTACAATGCTAAATCTGATCTTGATTTGATTGGGTTTACTGACAATGATTGGGAAGGTGAAAAAATATATCGAAATTCAACATCAGGAAATGTGTTCATGCTTCCTAAAGGACCAATCATCTAGTAAAGCAAGAAACAGAGTGCCATTGCACTCTCATCTACAAAAGCAGAGTACAAAGGAGTTGTAAATGCAGCAACTCAATGTTTATGGTTGCAGGGGTTCCTTGGTGTGTGTGGATTCGAATAAAAATACTCAACTACTATCTATTGTGATAATCAGAGTACCATTCGAATCTACAATGATCCAATTCAGAGACAGAGAGAAAAACACATTGAGATCCATATGCACTGCATCAAACAGCTTGTGCATGATGGCACCATTCACCTACTCTTCTGTTCATCTTCAGAACAAGTAGCAGTGATCTTCACCAAAAAAATTTTGAGAAGACTTTCAGTAATGTGAAGTCACTACTGGGAATTTCCAATCATGCTGTGAAGCATGATTGATGACAAGATTTTCAAATTTTGTTTTACTATCCATGTTTAAGGGAGGATTTTTCCCACTGGGTTTTTGCCTCTTTCCTTGGTTAAATGGACATGCAGTATGTAAAGGGTAACTAAGCCTTGTTGCTAGGCACTATAATTTTCTGATATTTTACTCATAAGTTAGGCTTAATGGGGGGTGTTAGAATAATCAACCCATAGTTAGCTACCTTAGATATTAATTAATCCATTTTTGTCTTATTTACCTAGTTTCCATATTCCACCTTATGCAAGTTGTCCTCCACATGTACAAAGTGGTCAAACTTGCTAGAAATGAGTCATGGAGTAGTTGGGAAACCTCTTGGAATCAATTCTACTTTATTCCTGGCCTTCATAGAGCATGTGTGCTTTTTCTGCTTTATTGCCTGCTTTTGCTGAGTTTTAAGGCAATTGGGAAAGTTTGACTAGGTGAAGTTAACTTGTTTTTTGTCCTCATTATCCTCCATTCTTTTCTCCTAATAAAATCATGTATGAGTTGTCCTGGCATCACCTATTAGATTTCGTAATTGATTTTTCCAATTTGTGAGCTCCTAGACATATTTGGAAGCTGCTTTATGCACCTATGGGTGGTTTTCTTAGATTTAGTAAGCCTGCTTTTGACCAATTCAAATGGCATCCCAATGCATTAAAATATCTCATGTAATTATTTATTTTGGCAGCCTATGACTTCACAGGTTTGGCTATTGTACACTTATTCAATACAGATTAGTGTTCTACTCCATATTCAGTCTCCATTGTGTGTAATTTGCATGTGTAATTGGCAATTTTTGTGAGTGTAATTTTTCTAACACCTGGGTTTGATTTCCACTAACATCCTCAAGCTACAACCTAGAGGATTTTCCTAGAGTGATAACCAACTGGCTCCATTGCTAGGGAGAGGATATTGAAGCTCAGCTTCCCTGGGAGATGACATAGATCAATGATTTGATGATAGACAAAGCTTAGACATTATTAAGGTTGTAATCATCTATCTAGTGACTCCATTGATATAAGGTAGCTTCAAGAAGACGAAGTACCGGAGAAAAACTGAAGGGGCCACCAGTAACACCTGTTTCAGATCTAGAATAAATTTTGAGGAAAGATAGGGCTTTACTAAGATAGATCAGCAGTACTACACAAAAAGCTACATCAGGTATTTGAAGAAATATTTCTTCTATTATTTCATCTGCTGAAACTCTTATTTCCTAGGAACTTTTAGATACATCAGAAAAATCTAGGGGTTGGGCATCTTCAAGCACTGTTGCTTGTGAAGATCCAATCCCTGGTGACTCCACTGGGATAAGTATGCCACTGCCTTCTTAGTAGGTATCTTCACCAGTACTACCTTCCACAACCCTATCCATACCCATTTCCAATATGGCTTCCCTCAATTGACCAAGATGGAAAGGATCCTGGTAGCTAGGTATGCGCCCTTAATTCTGCCAAATCCTCTCGCATCCATGCATACTGGGGATTATCTCAAGTTAATGCCTAAGTTTACAGGGGAAGGGGATTTCACTGTTGAAGAAAATCTAGAGGATTTTTACATCTATGGTGAAAATATTAACATAGAAATAGAAGATGTATGGACTAGGGTGTTTGTGCAAAGCCTAGAGGGGTAGGATAGGAAGTGGTTTAAGCAACTTCCTACCAGATTAGTGGCAAACATGGAGGCCCTAAATGAAATTTTCCTAAAGCATTGGGGAGAAAGGAGGGACCACCTATACTACATCACATAATTCAACAACCTGAAAAGAGAAAATGGGGAGTCTATCTCCAACTTTACCAAGAGATTCAACAATATGTATAGCAAGATCCCTACCGAAATTAAGCCCACTGATACCTTAGCTGGGATAACTTATGCAAATGCCTTCGACTCCGACTTCTGCTTACTTCTTAGACAAAGGATGTATGTTTCCTTATCACTCATGTAGGATGCTACCCTAGAATTAAAGTCAAACCTTCTAGCATCTCAGAAGGTCAAAGGGAAGATAGACAGGAAAAAGAAGCCAACAGACTATAGTGGGGCTTCGGCATCAGAGAACAATATTGACAAAATGACCAAACTATTAGATAACGTGACTACTAAAATGTCTAAATTGAAGTACCAAGGACATCTACCGGTGAGGGGTAAAGGGCCAATCGAATTTTCTCCCTAAAACCCAAATTTTCTTCCTTATAGAAGAGGAAACCCTGCAGTTCAAATTCTTAGAAGGGAGAGAAATCAAGGGGAAGATCAGAGGATAGGAGCTCCATTTCAAAATGTTGTATTAGAAGAAGAGACAGAATTCATTGAAGAAGAAGGAGAAGCTGAAGACAATATCCAATACATGGAGGATGAGGTGGATAGTTCTTTTCTAACATAGGAAGAATATGAGGAAGCCTTGATTGATGAGCAGATCACTGAAGAGGTTGTCTATCAGGTTTATGGTCAAGGAGGTTACAAAATAAGTTCTAGGCTAGTTGATACCCTCAAGAAGAATGTTGTACCTATCAAGCAGCCTGCTACACTGGCTAGAAAGGTTACTATTTTACCAAAGAAAGTGGCTGCCCCATCCAAATCATTGCATAAACCAACACCTTTAGCCACACCTGATCAAGTCTAACTCAAACCTACAGCTCTTGAGGTAAGGTTTCCAGATAGGCTGCATTATTCCTTCAACCTCGAGTCTAAAATTCAAAAATTGAAAATCCCTTTCCCTTTAATTGAGCGAATGAAGAATGATGCATTCAAAACCTCCATTCTGAAGTCCCTTCAGTCCAAGGTGCACATTGACACTGACTTTGTGAACTTGCAAGATGACAAGCCTTTTGTAACTCTGGGCCCCATGATCGAAGACCTAAAGGAATCCTTCCCACCATTCTATATATCCTTGAACATCCATGATAAAATCCTACATAACTATCTGCTGGATTCAGGAGCATCTCATAACCTAATGCCAAAGGCTATAATGGATGGGATTGGCCTCACCATCACCAAGCCTTACCATGATTTATTCTCCTTTGACTCCAGGAATTTCAAGTGCTTGGGCCTCATCAAAGACCTTGCTTTAAACTTAACACAGCTACCTTCGAAAAGCATAATGATGTACATTGTAGTGGCCAATATTCCTCCAAAATTTGCCCTCTTTTTTTCTTGGTCGTGGAGCAAAAGACTAGGTGGCACCCTTCAGATGGGTCTCACATATTCCACCATTCACATGTTTTGAGGGGAGACTAAGAGGTTGTATAGGGAAAATCAGCTAGCATACATTATCAGCAAGGAGAGCCACTAAGTGAATCACCGCATCTATGCAGTAGACACCGATTTCAGGTCTTACATTTTGCAAATAGATGATAACTAGCAGACATCAGTTCAGATCACTAATCCCACCCATCAGTAGCCCGAAGAAGTCATGACAGTGATCTGGACCATGTATTTTGATGAGGCTAGCACTCAAAGCTCAGCGGGCGCAGGTGTAGTATTGATCGCCGCATCTAAGGAAAACATTCACTTATCGTATAAGCTTGATTTAAAAACCATTAACAATGTAGCAGAATATGAAGCCATGCTACTAGTAGTTAAAGCTACCAAGGAGATTGTTGGGCTTAGGGAAAACCCGGGTTTATACCATTAACTTCGCACCAACAAAAAGACCCACAGTGTTGGCCCTTTCAGCAACAACCTGCGAACAGGTTGCAGTCTCATCCGAATTAGCTATGGGGTGCCACAAAATCAGGTTTCTGCAAGTAGAAGAGGGATATTACTCTACTTTTAGCCTTACCAAATAATAATCATACAATACAGAGCTTCAACTTTTACTTAAATAGCTTCGCAGTTAGATAAACAATAGTTTCTTGCTTAACCCTTAACTGAGAATTCACAACGAAGTTAATATTTAGTAGTTATCTTACTTGATCATTTATATACTTATCAATCCATGAAAAGAAAACATAACAAAAACAACACAAAAGAACCACCATAACACAAGATATAACGTGGTTCACCCCCATTGTAGGGGACACATCCACAGAACTACGCTTTTATTCAACTTTTTACAAAACAACAGTTCTGATCTGAGCACTCAGCTGCAGATCCGTCCTTCAAGTCTAGCTGTGCACTTAGCTACAGTTCCTTTCTTACAAAATCTAAGCTACACACTTAGCTGCAGTTCCTTTCTTACAAACTCTATGCTGCGCACTTAGCCACAGTTCCTTTCTTACAAAACCCTTTGCGCACACAGCTGCAGAGGTCATCCACGCACACAGATGGGACTTGACCTTAAAACCAAAAATAGATCTAACTTCTTCACATCATATGATCCTCATTTCATTAGATAATCTTGAAATCTTTACATGAGTGCCTATTTATACAAGTGCACTATTACAAAATCATGGGCTTATACCCAAAAATTAGGGACATTTACAAAAAGAGGGTCTTTGACTCAACCCCAACACCCCTAAGACTATTTTGAGTCACAACTCTGCTTACAAGCTTCCACAAAAACTGCGGAGTTACAAAAATTAAGGACCGTTAAGGTGTGCGCCCCAACAGGCCCCTAAGAATCACTAGTGTCCCGTCCCGAGACACTATGGTGCTTTTCTGGTGGGAGAATCTTGTTGGTGAAGATAGTGAACTACCTATTGAGGCCACGTATGATGTCGTCGACTGCTTGCTCCTTCTCCACCAACTCCTGTAATGCTGCTGTTGATGCTTTGCTGGCCTTTTCCTGGGCAACTGCATCATACTCCTTTAGAAATTTGAGCTGGCTTTCCGCAGCAGTGCTCAACTCCAAGGCCTCGTTGATAAGGGGCTGCATAGAATTTTCCAACAGCGTTGCTTTCATTCTGCATGACTCAATTTCCTGTTGGAGTTCATTACTTTGCTTTACGTTGAGCCTCTTATCCATAGGAGGTAGAGTATTAATTTCTGCTTTCACTGCATCCAACTCTTTCTATCGCCACTTGATGGTTTCTTGCAGCTTTTCTACTTCTGGATTTTCTTGCAGTTTTGTCTAGGAATCGACTCTTTTCTCTAGCAGTTTGGCTGCGCTGCTCACAAGATCGGAGATCTTCGTTGCTGAAGCCTGAATATCTCTACAACGCTGCTCCGTGACCTCTGGTGGACTCTCCGGAATGATGCGGAGTTGAAGCTGCACAATCTGAGCCTCATGTTCTGATTTTAGCTTTTCAATCTCGCTGTGAGACTGTTGTGCATAGTCTTTTAGCTTAGAAATTCTTTGCTCTGGTTCTTCCTTAGCATGTATATCGAAGCCAGAAAGGCTCCGACACGCCTCATCCAATACTTGCACCAGTGTAGCCTGCTTATGTTCTGCATCCCTCTTCCTCTACTCCGCTTCTTCAAACTGTGCTACGAGGCTCTCACTCTGCTTCATGGTGTGTTCCAACTGCATTTGTGAGTAGCAGTCCCATGCTTGGATCTCCTTCATGATTGCTAATTGACAGAGATGCAGCTCCGTCATAGACACCTTGGTGTAATCTATTCCGACTGTCATGCTCATCTCCAAGCGAGATGCCATGTCAGTTAATATGAGGGCTGCACTTGGCACTTGTCCTCTGTTATCTCTGGTTAGCCATTGTCTTCTATTTGGATGCACACTTACTGGGGCACTTCTTGTTGCAGCGCCAGTCGCTGATTTTTCTTCTAACTCCTTCGGTTCTAAAATTCACTGCATTACACCGGTGAGGGCATCAAGATGCATAGCTGCAAACTATGATCATTTGCTAGTTAGTACTTTTGTAGACTTCGTCATAGCCTGATCAAGCTCTTCCATCATCACGGCGGGCTCTTCGACAATCTTCTTTCCCTTTGACACCTTCGCTTTCTTTCTGGACTGAGTTTTGGTCACTTCCTCTGCCTCTAGAGACTTGCACTTATCTGGGCGATTGGGGTCTGATATGGTCTTGTCCGATTCTTATTCTTCTTCATTATCTCCTCTATCTCCACCCTGGTTGCCTTCACTCTACTGTGACTCACTTTGTTCTTCGCTGTCTTCTGGTGGGTCACTCTGTTGCGTCTGACTAGGGCCAGCACCCACATTGGTGACTGGAGGGATTGGAATGTTGGGCTTTGTCCCTGTGTCCTTCATCCAGTCAGTCGGCCACTGCTGAACTATTACAAGGATGTCTTTTGGGGTCACCACATATGGCAACTTCCAGCATGCATGTTTATCATCTGCGCGGGCCTGGATGAAGACATTTTGCATGTCAGCCTTAAAGTTGGCCACTGTCGTATACAGAGAGAATAGCTCATTACTGAGCCACAGTGTTTGCAGGATCTCATAGGATATGTTCATGGCATAGAAGGAGAACACATAGTTCGTCATCTGCTAGGATGATTTATCCTGCGACACCCAAAGAGATGCATTCCTTGTTGTGTCAGGCATGCTCGGAGGCATAGCAACAAACTGCCCCTTGGTAGGTTCTTTCCATCCTACGAGTGCATTAAGCACTATCATCCATGAATAGTGAAAGGGTCTACCTTTCTCCTACGCATCACGGACATCTTCAAGGAATTCCTTGGCAATGTACTCTGCCCATTTGTAATTGTAGCCTTCAACACAATTCGCAGCAATACTGACAATTGGGGCAGATACTTCATTTGGTTTGCACTTCCTCATTAATTTGTAGGCTAAGAGCTCAGCTACAAATTGAATGTTTTGATGCTGAATGGTCAAGGTTTGATACCCTCTCTTTCCTTTCATTAGCCCGAAGCGTTCCTTCATGCAATGTGCTAGCTTCGCGTCTTCATGTTTTCCCATAAACTTAATGCTAGGATCAAGCCCTTCCTTCGGCATGCCCGTAATCTAGTGAATGAGTTCTCCATTGATAGCAATTTTCTGGTTTCCTATCCATAGGTTCCCATCATGCACCAATGCCAATAATTGCTTGACCACCACGGTCACCTGTGTGCTGCAACCAAAGTGGGGAACATCGAGCATCTTCAACAAACCAACTTTCTCCAAGCCAACAACCCACTGTTTCACTTCTAATAATGTCGCTCCAGTCTCCGGATAGTGGACAGAATGTAAGTATGTCCCAGGTGAGAACTGTGGAAATTTCCCATGATTATTTGTATCATGGTCGGTGTACTTGACCTGGTCTACTTTCCCTGTCATTGTCCCAATCAACTGCACACCTGGTGGCAGCGAAGGGGTGTGTAAGGTGAACTTGGCGTTCCGCTGAGGTGGTTGAACTCGTGGTCGAATGGGAGAAAGATATGGTGGATGTTGCAAGGCAACATTCTCATCCCCTTCAGGTGTGATCTCTGCTGAGCCAGATGGATTCATTTTGGGATCCTCTGATGTTTTCCCTGATTGCTTGTGTCTGTCTTCGTTCCACTTAGAGCATACTTCTGGTTTAAATTTATTCCTGGTAGATTGTGTCTGCATTGGTTGAGGTGGTGCTAGGGGAGTTTCTTCGTGGGGTGCAGAGGCAGATGGATTTCTCATAAGTTTCTGCAGACCCATCTGTTCAAATTCTCTCAACAGTTCTTGAAGTTCACGATCAGCTGACATGGACTCAATTGTAAGACTAAGGAAATGCGTAATGTGATTTCCACAGGCTTGGGTGTCTTCTTATAAAATCCATCGACCAAATCTGCCATAAATGTGCATTGAAGACACCAAATATAACAGAGATCTTGTCCAAACAGCGCTAGATTTCCCAGGATCTCATTATTACAGGTAGTTAATGTAGTTAACGTACCGACGTCGCCAAATCTGGTTTTTTTCAACGATCGAGTTTTAAGCTCCGACACACCTTGCTTCTTCGGCACAACCACCAAATTCAGCTTCGACACAATAGGGACCTTCGACACATCCTTATACCATGACATAATTTCTTCGACAGCCTCACTGATTCCTGCCGCGAGCATCTTATCTAGTTCAATCCTAACTTTTTCTTTATACTTAGGGTTCAGCCTATAAGGGCGTTGTTTCACAGGCTTTGCATTAGGTTTCAAAGAAATTTTTATTACTCCTATATCACCAAGGATACCTTTCATTTTTGAGAATTTCATCAGAAATAAGTACTAATACTCATGGAGAAGCTGGGTCACTTTGCTCACCATTTCTTCATCCTAATAATCTCCAATGGTAGCGTACTTAGGTTTTTCTTCTGATCCAATTTTTAAGGGCTGAGTTACTTCAGGTGCTTTGACCACTAGTCCATGTACTTCACAATGTCCTTCTAACTCAGGAATGTTAATGTTGCATGGGTCATCACCCTCGTCAATTGCGAGGTTATAGCATTCTACTGCATTAGCCTCTTGTTCCTTCCAATCAGGTTGGTACTCTTCTATTTCTTTATCATCAAACACCTTATTATGGATCAAACTAATAGCTGCGTCCAAAGCAGGACAAGCCTCATTAATAGAAAAGGTGAGCACAAAACTATCAACAAGACTATCCCAACTTACAGTACCATGGTGCAGCTCGACCTTCGCATACCATTTCTTTGCTATAGGTTCTAGAGTGTGCACAAACCTATGTACCCACTCTTCACAAGGTACATGCTTCCATGCCTTGTAGCACTACTCCAAATGTTCCTGAGGGCTAGTCTTACCATCAAACCTGCTTCGCACGTCCTGAGGTTGATCCATGACTCTCAAGTGAAGAAACTTTTGACAAGCTTCCCAACTATGAATATGCTTTTTATGACCATTCCACCATCTGGCTACTGTGGCTCTGAATGTTGAACCTAAAGTCTCCATTTTCTTTGACTCTAGTACTTGCTCTAAGAATTGTACAATAAATTCTCCTGGGTCTGTTAAGCCATTAAAGGTAGGCAATATTCTTGTATGTGAACCAAGCCATCTGAGAGACTTGGTAATTCTTGCACATCAATGTCCATGTTGTTCATAAAGTCTATTCTGCCAATTCTATAAGCCTTCATCTGAATCAGTCATGCAAGAACTATCACACTGCCAATCCATTACTCCTTCAGTAGTAGGATTAACATAGTCTTCTTCTTTAGCTGTGATGTTGTAGATATGATCCAAAACATCCTGATCTTCATCTCTAACTGGCTCTATGTACCTTTCTCCTTGAGAAGGGTCCAATGGTACTATAACTCTCAAACTTTTCCCTTCAAAAGTCATCTGCCTCTTCTTAAGGTTGATTACTACATCATTGTTTATTGCCCATTCAATTCCTAGCAAGGCTGGATAGGGGTTTCTATCATCAATTATCTCAATGAATTCGAAATCCGCTAAAGTGCCGAGTCCATCTATATCCACTAGTACACTAGGGAATCTTCCTAGGGGCACAATCTTCTGCTGATTAGCTAATCTCAACTGTATAGGGGACCATTCAAGGGTATGTTTTCCCATTTTCTCCCATGTATGCTTAGTTAGGACATTTACTTCTGATCCCAGGTCTAAAATGATGTTAGTCATGTCATATTCTCCTATCTGAGCATGCAATCTCATTTCTCTTCCAGTCCTTCTAACTCTATTAACAGGTTTTTCTCTATCAGAGCTTCGCTGAGGTTCGCAGTATGCAATAACTTTCTGTAACTCTTTTAAAGCATTCTAATTTCTTAATATCTTGATACAACTTTGTAGAAATGATGATAGTGTACTTACTTGATCTGGTAAATCTTCTTGAGACTGTAACTATTGTTGATGCTGTTGCGCAGGTGCTACTGATGTTCTTGGCTCATCAAAGTCTTTTTCATCTTCCATAAATGTTTATTTTTCTCTTTCAACATCAAATGATGGGATTTTCTCTGGGGTCTTGCAGACCCAAGCTTCGTCAGGTTGTTTCTCCTTACTCTGCACTTGTGTTGTAGCTCCACTTCTTGTAACAACATTAATGGCTGGGACAGGTCTTTTCTTTACAACAATCATCTAGATATTCTGACTAGGGGTGCTATTTATTTCTTGTATCTAAGCGATCAATTGTGGGAATTGCTCAATCACATGATCAACTGCTCTACAATACCGACATGTCGTAGTTGGGTTCTGAAAGTCTCTAGCTAGATGTCCTACCTGATTACAGTTGTAGCACACAACCTAGCCTCGACCTCTTCCAGGCATACCACCACGACCACAACCTCCAAAAGTACCTCTACTTGATGTACTACCATGGTAACCATATCCATCATTGCCTTGTGCATCGTTTTGTACCCTATAATCATTATAGGTGTGCTCTCTCATGAGGTCAAAGCTGCGACATTCATCTTCATTGTGTCCAACTGACTTACATAACTTGTAATAAGGATTCTTGGGTACTTGAACATATCTATGCAGTAGATAGCAATCTTCTGATTGATGCTGGCCAGTTGTTCTACATAGCTCACAATATAGAACATTAGGGTTAAATGGGTTTGGTGCACCAGTATTCAGATAGTTCCTTAATGCAGGACACTATTCTTTGTCATGACCTTCTGTCCTACATCGTGTACCGTCAAACCTCTTCGCGAATAGATTTTCCCTTTTTCATGTCGTGAAGCTCCAGATCCATTTCTGCCAACTGCACTTGTATTTGGGCTAAGCAATAATTATCTTCGACATCAGCTGTTTCTAGTTTCATGGCAATTTCCAAAGCCTCTTGCTGATCAGCAACCTTCTGTTGCATGAGTGGAGTTCTAATATGAGGTAACAATGCTGCAGTGAACCATTCCTTATGTTGTTCTGGTCCAATCGTGAAGCTAACTTGATCTAGAAGAACTTTGAACCTCTGATCAAAGTCCCAAACTAATTCACCATGCCTATGATGAATCTCTTTTAGCTCAGTTATACAATGTGATTCTGATTTAGGCTTCTTGAACTCTTTGATCATGGCTGGTTTAATATTAGCCAAGACCTAGTTCTGAATACTAGAGAACTTCATGAACCAGGTCAAATCCCGGTCTCTGAAAGAAGTCACCAACTGCGCTCTTCTTATATCTTGGTCCATGATATTCTTGGCAGTCCACACAGCTTCGCATAAGAACCAAAATTGTTTTGGATCCTCTGATCCAATTCCTCTAAAGACTGGTAGTTTGATGTCATCATTCATATGGGCCATTTTAGATCTAGGGGGGGATGGAGGGGGAGGGGGAGGGTAACTTGTTGAGGTAGACTAACCTGCGACAGGAATACTTGGGCTAGGGTTACTTTCAGACTGCGACGAGTTCTCGGGGGTAACAGATCTGCGCTGCGGAGTTATAGGAGGGTTTTTAACATAAGGGGTTTCCTCGGAGTCAGAGTCTTCTGGTCTTACTGGGGTATACTCGGTATTCTGGCCTAGGTTATAGGATTCAATATTTCTCTTGTATCTTTTACCACTTCGCAGCAAACCACTTTGCTCGTTGAAGTCACTTTCACTTCCAAACATAGGTTAGTAACACTAGATCTAGCAATCTGATTCTATAAGCAATATGCCTTTTTTAGCCAAGAGCATTTTAATTCTCAAACTAAATGAATTCAAGTACTTACCCCTTGGTCCTTTGAAAAACTGTCGTTCATCTTTGTTGAAGGAAGTACTTGTGTCAATGGCAAACTCTGTCACAAATGCTTCAAGGGTTCGCGTTGTCCAGAAATCAACAGCTCACGATATCGCGTTGTTCACCCTTTTCAATATATTAATTCTTGCTAGGATCCAGTAAGGAAACTGACCTTCTTGGAAGTTCGTCTTTCTCTCTGTCAACCTGTTTAACCACTTTGCAAGAAGTCGTCTGAGATACAACGAGGATCCTTAATTTCTTGTTCAGCAAATTCCAAATAGGTCTCTTCAATCCAGTCACTGATTTCTTTTACTGAGGGTCTCCAAAACATAGCCCTCCAAGTACGACGTAGATCCGTCTTGAGAAAATACTGAGTTCCAGCAATGGAACCAATTTGTTGGGCTTAAGGCAGACCCAAGTTTATACCATTAACTTCGCACCAACAAAAAGACCCACAGTGTTGGCCCTTTTGGCAACAACCTGTGAACAGGTTGCAGTATCACCCGAAACAACTATGGGGTGCCACAGAATCAGGTTTCTGCAAGCAGAGGAGGGATATTACTGTACCTTTATCCTTACCAAATAATAATCATACAATATAGAGCTTCGAATTTTACTTAAATAGCTTCGCAGTTAGATAAACAATAGTTTCTTGCTTAACCCTTAACTAGGAATTCACAGCGAAGTTAATATTTAGCAGTTATCTTACTTGATCATTTATCTACTTATCAATGCATGAAAAGAAAACATAACAGAAACAACACAAAAGAAACACCATAACACAAGATATAACGTGGTTCACCCCCAGTGTAGGGGCTACGTCCACAGAACTGCGCTTTTATTCAACTTTTTACAAAACAACAGTTCTGATCTAAGCACTCAGCTGCAGATCCGTCCTTCAAGTCTAGCTGTGCACTTAGCTACAGTTCCTTTCTTACAAACTCTAAGCTGCACACTTAGCTGTAGTTCCTTTCTTACAAAATCTAAGCTACGCACTTAGCCGCAGTTCCTTTCTTACAAAACCCTTTGCGCACATAGCTGCAGAGGTCGTCCATGCACACAGCTGGGACTTGACCTTAAAACCAAAAATAGATCTAACTTCTTCGCATCATATGATCCTCATTTCATTAGATAATCTTGAAATCTTTACATGAGTGCCTATTTATACAACTGCACTATTAAAAAATCATGGGTTTATACTCGAAAATTAGGGACATTTACAAAAAGAGGGGCTTTGAATCAACCCCGACACCCCTAAGACTATTTTGAGTCGCAACTCTGCTTACAATATTCCACAAAAATCATGGAGTTACCAAAATTAATGACCGTTAAGGTACATACCCAACAAAGATGGGGATCATGTGCGTGCATATTGTTTGGATACACATACCTCATCATACAGCAGGTCAACAACGCTTTTCAGACAAAAAATATCAGATTGAAGGCCTACAGGAACAAGGTATGGAAACTCAGAGACTCCTTTATGTTTTTTGAACTGTCATATATTCCTAGGGATTTGAATCACCTGGCTAATTCCCTAGCAGTATCTGCAAGTTTGTTTGTTCCTCGTTTATCCCCTAAGCTTAGCTATGATGTTCAGGTCAAGTACAGACCCTCTCTACCAGACAATGTAAAATTTTGTAGGGTGTTTGAAAATGATGAGGAGCTTAGTAAATTCCTTCAGTTAGTAGATGAATTCTCTGAAATACACATAGACCAGGAAAACATTAACATGGAAGAATCCAAATAGCTCAAGTTAAAAGATAAAGTGACTGAGTAGAATATTTTCCAATTTCCCAACAACTACATAACCTGAGGTCTAGTACCGTTGGAAGACTTGTTTAATCATAATGACATCAATTTCAAGCCTACCAAAAGGGAGCTAGATCCTGCTATCCAAGAGCAAACCATAGGCATCCAAAGCCATCCAAAACTGATAAATAATCCACTGGGCTGACGGCTAAACAGAAGTCTAAATTTTGCATCTTGATAAAAGAGTTTGTTGATGTCTTTGCATGGGAGTATAGTGACCTAAAAACATAAGAGACCAACATCATCCAGCATAGGATTCCTTTGGAAAAGGACACCGTTCCTTTCAAGCAGAATCTGAGACCCATCATTCCTCTTCTATTACCACTGATTGAGAAAGAGATCCACAAAGTCCTCAAAGCCAAGATCATAATCCCCCTCTGGTATTCCAAGTGGATTGCAAATCTAGTAGTGGTAAGAAAGAAAAATGGATAAATCAGGTTGTGTGTGGATTTTAGAAACTTGAACAAGTGTTGCAAAAAATACAACTATCCACTGCCCAAGATGGAACATCTATTGCAGAAAGTATTGGGGCCTGTTTGTGTCGGAAATTGTTTCCAAGGCCAGAGAAACAAGCCAACACAATCTCAAATAAAATCAATAAAGTAAAGTAGGTTTAGGGTTTGTTTAAAAGGTTTTTAATGGTTGTAAGCTTTGGGAACAATCAGGGTATACATTCATGAGCAAGATAATAACTAAATCATAAACAGAAGATGATAAAGATGCATAATATATCACACGAGATCCAACAGAAACGCTATGCTAAGGTTCATTCATAAAAGACAAGCATCACCAGCAAATACACATAAACCAGTAATGAATATATCAATTAAGAAACTAAACAAGTTCAATAATGAAGCCAACACAGAAAACTGAAGGGGAAAAATGTCATATATCTCATAATTTCATCATCAAATGCATATAAGAGTCTTGGTACTTAACTCCTGAACAAGTCTGAAGACAAAAGCAGTCTGAAGACCTCCTGTAGCTCCCAAAAATCAAAACCCTTATAATGACTTCTAAAACTCTCTAAATACTACTCTTACAAAACCAGTTAGGTATCAAAAACCCTAACTCTCCTCAACTAACTCGATGGGCTAAAGAAAAGTTTATAATATTGCAAAATATGAAATTTACTAAAAATAGTAAATCACTTAACTACTTAGTTTTCCAAAAAGAGATAACAACAACTAACTCAATAACTAACTCATAAGTATTTTGCTGCCTCAGCCAGCAAAGCAATACCATCTAGTGCTTGAGACTTCTTCTTTGCTCTTTCTTGTTCCTTTTCCATGTCAACTATCTTTCTCTGAAGCTCTTCATTCTCCTACTGTAAGCTTTTGACTGTTTCTTTTAACTCAGTGCATTGCATATTAGTAGTCCTTTTCCTCTTTAGAGCCTCTTTGGATACAGCTATCAATTCCTGATAATGGTCATTTACCTCCTGTAAATCTTCCCTTAACCTTTTATTTGACAGAATGAGGCCATCATTGGTTTCCTGTAAGTACTCCATTTGGTATTTGTATTGTTTAAGATCCCTTTGCATATTTTCTTTGTCTTTGTCAATGACCTTTCCTGTCATAGCTTCTTGTTCATCTGTGGGCCTCCAAGGTATGTCAAGACTCTTGAAGATGTCTACATCATTGTCCTGCACATCTGTGGAAATGTTAGGAACATTAAGGCCTCCATGAGTATCTGTCTCCTTGACAGTTTCAACACAGGGAACCCTAGCTTCTTCTTCTTGCTGCTGTGCTAACAATTCTGCTCTTAATTCAACAAACATGGTGGACAGCTTAGGCTTGAGCTGGGTAATATTTGATTCCTCTGCTGACTGTACTGATGTTTTTGTTTTTGTAGGTTAACGAGGTGAAGCTTTGACAACTGTTGTTTTCTTCTTTTTAGGGATCAATTTTTTACTTTCTGCTTTTTCATCCGATGAAAGCTCATCTAGGATAGTTAGTCCTTCAAATTTCAGACGGGGGTCAAGCAACTTCTTCATGTTTAGCCTTAGCTTATTCTTAGGCCTAGTCTTAGGCCTCCAACCCGGAGCAAATTCCCCTAGCATTTTCAAGGTTTTTCCTTTATGTTTAACTGTACTAAATTCAATGGCTTCAATAATGTTTTTCTTCTTCTTAGGCTTGACTGCCTCCTTTGCCAAAGTGGGGCCTTCTATGCATGTTTCAGCTTTAATCTAACTTTTTTCCACTTGTTCTTCTTCTAGCAGGTAACCTTCATCATCAGACAATATAGTAATGGGGCTTCTCTGTTTGATTTGAAACTCCTCTTCATGTATAGCCACCTTTTCTATATCAGCAACTTTCATTTCATGAGAGACCTCTGTTGGTACCATTGGATGCAGCAGCTGCTTTTGTTCTTCTTCAAACAGGGAATATTTGCCTTTAATACTAGCTGAAAATACTTTGCGTTTACTATCCTCCTCCACCTGCTCTAATGTTTTCTCAACTTTGACTTCTTCCTTATCCTCAAGCTTAGGCTTCTGTCCTAATTTTCTGATCAAAACCTTACCCTTGTTAGCTTGCCTCTTAGGTTTCTGATCTTCTTCTTTGGTTTGAAAGCTAGACCAAAAGATGAAAAAATCCCAGGTCTTACCTTCATGCTGCAAAACAGTGCTAATAATCAACTTAATTAGCCCATGATGAAAGATTTATTGAGAAGAATGGTCCATCTACCCTTTCACCCTGTTGGACATCTTCTGCAAGCTTTTCAAAAAGAAAATGGTAGGCTCATCTTTGACACCCCCACCATGTGTTGCAAAAACTTGAAGTGATACTTATATACATAAGCATGCGTGCCCTCACAAGTAACATAACTCTGCAAAACTCTGATTGGTTCAACCCATTCCTTTCTGAAATTTTGAATAAGGATGCCTTTATTCCAGTCTGGAGTGACATTTGGTAATAGGAATCTCTGAGGATCAAAAGTAAAGGGTAATTTCTTGAACCATTGTTCACCTTCATTCTTAATCCCTGTGGCTTTTGCAATCAGCTCTACTGTCAGCTTGAAATTAAGAGTGTCAAAGGTCACCATGTCATTTTTACAGCACTGTGCAAACCTACAAGACACTTCAGCATTATACCCATCTATCTTCTTGAAAAATTCCATCCAACTAGCTTGTTGAAATAATGCAACACATCCAGGGAGCTTTTCAATCCACCCTATATCAGTTGGTTCAGCTCTGTTAATTTTACCACTCTTACCCATCTTTTTCTTCAAGGGATGGAAACTATATGGCTTTAAGTTTCAATTTATGATCTGACAGATGCCTTCTATATTCAAATCTCTTAGGTTTCACTGATAGATCCCCTTAATCTTATCTGACTGCTCCTTTGTTTTAACAATACAAGTTAGTTTTATCATAGGTAGACTAGGTTATTCAGAGCGCTCCAGCATTTTAACTGCAACAGATTATGAAACCTAATTACCATTCAGATTGTTCTTCAAACAGAGGACCATCTTTAGTCTGCATATTAAACCTGTGTATCGGTACCCACAACCTGCCAGAACCATTTATGAACCATCTCTGCACAATAAAGGTTTTACATGAAGAATCTCTGCTGCCAACCTTTTAGACTAAATGCAGACTGTTTATAAATTAGATGAAAATATTTATAGAGCAGAAACAATCTTAGACTTAGTCCATTTAGTCTCTCAGTAATTTAAGTATCACAATGACAGTAGGTCTTCAACCACTCTCAAGCCTTTATCTCCTTGCTGCCTCCATTCGATTTCAAAAATAGTAAGTTTCAAAACCTAACAACATTAGGTCTCCCTGCAACTTCAGATATTCGATTCCTTCTTTGAATTGCTTACAAACAGAAAATCAATTTAGGACATTGAAACACTATCAAATGTGTAGTTCCTCACATCACTACAGTTTGAACCTTGACATGGTTATACTTCATCAAAAACTGCTATCTTCAACCCTTACTCAGCCTTGTATCTCAGAGCATTTTAGACAGCTATCTCTCTGGCCGAAACTTCATTAAATAACACAATTTAACATCTCCCTCGATCAATTTTGATAGAATAAGCCTCAGCGAAAAAAACCCAAAATTGCAGTTATAGTGGCTTATCATGAAATACCTTTTAATTGATCGGCTGCAGTGGTTTTAAATCATGCCCTGAGTTGTCAAGTTCTTCACCTCGAATGTACATGTCCTTCAACGATCAATTTTACTGCAAGCAGCGAATTTAAGGAGCCCTAATTTCCCATGAAGTCATAATAACCTCGCCTTTGTTCTACAGCGACACAGTCCGGTTTTTTAGTGGTTATGGTTACCCCACTAACTCCTTCGTCTTTGACAGTGCATGCAAATGACCACTCATGCCACATTAGACCAAATTACGCTGCTACCTGCCAAGCTAAAATGCATTAGGAGTAATGATAACCACGTTTTGCCTCACGATCTAGAACCACTTGGAATCATGATAATTCTGGATTTCACACGTAGCAAACACCTTCAAAGCATGAAATCAGTCACTTCATTTCCGAAATCATGTCAAATTTTGCTAAAAAATCGGAAGAATCTAGTGTCATGATATTCTTGTAGCGTGCCTTTGATGATTTCGAGCTCCAGCACTACAAGAATAATTTTAAAACTGTTTTGGCGCTTTTTTACAGCTTTTTGTCATTTTGCATGGATTTTAAAAGCTGTTTGAGTATTGACTATGCATGATCATGCTCAGAGTATGATATATGAGTCCATTATTTGATATGATGACTTTTAAAACCCTTTAACCAAAAACAAACCTAAAGTTTAAAACTTGAAAATTTCAAAAGCAAGCTCAAAATTTCATATAAAACTAAAAATTTCCTAAAGGAGGCAAAAATCAAATTAAAGCAAATGAATAACATGAAATAAAATGAAAATCAAACAAAATTTAAAGAAACAAATCACTGACTTAACATCTGGCTCCAGCTGCGGGATGAAGACCTCCCTACGAGGCTTCAAGAACCTGTAGACCAGTGCCTTCTGTCTGCTAACTTATCTACCTGTCTGCAAAACTTCCATTGGGCTATGGAGTCTTTATTCTACTTCACTCACACCAGTATGTACAATGAAAAGTGAAAATCCCCTTACAAACTGTAAAAATGCTTGAGGAATCACCCATTAACAGGGCTGGACAACTCCTCACCTTCCAAGGACTGCAAGATAAAAGTATTATTTTCCAAAACTTTTGATATTAGAAAAGGGCCAAACCAAAGATTGTCAAACTTACCATGCTTACCCTTTTTCTCCTTTCTTGCATCCCACCTTAGAACCATCTCACCTACTGAGAAAGTATTTTCTTTAATATTCCTGTCAAACCTTTTTTTAATCTTGGCTCTGTACAGCTGTGCTTTTTCATCCACCTTCTCTCTATTTTGCTGTAACTCTATCATTTCAAAGATTCTTCTCTGCATATCATTCGGTTCCTCTTGAGAATTCTATAGGAATTTCATCACTGGAATCCCCAATTGAATAGGGAAAACTGCTTCTGTACCATAAACCAGCTGAAAAGGAGAAGTCCCAATGGCCTGCTTCACTGTGATCCTGTCTACCCATAATTCATATTTCAGCATTGAATCCCAAGACCTTTTATTATGCTTGAGTAGTTTCTTGATGCTCTGAATGATGTTCTTATTGGAGGATTCAGCTTGACCATTTCCCTGAGGATAATAGGGAGTTGAGTGCTTCAGAATGATGCCATTTTTTTCACAAAAGGCCACCATTGCCTTGGATTTGAATGCCTTTGCATTGTCTGTTACTAATCTCTGTGGACAGCCAAACTGGCTCAAGATATTTTCTTCAATGAATTCCATGATTACCTTATCTGTAGCATTCCTTGTGGGAATGGATTCCACCCATTTTGAAAAAAAATATGTTGCAGTCAGAATCCAGTGATGCTATCCTAAAGATGTTGGATTTATTTCTCCAATAAAATCCAGACCCCATTGCTGAAAAGGGGCATTGAATACAATAGGTTTTAAAGGAAAAGACAATAATTTCTATTTACTTGCAAATTTCTAACAAGGAATGCAGGCTCTTACCTGCTGGTAAACATCTGTGAACAAGGATGGCCAATAATATCCAGCTCGTAAAATTTTTTAAGCTGTTGCTTTCCAATACTTGTGCCCTCCACAGGCACCTTCATGAGATTCTGAAATGACCTCTCCTATTTCAGATTGATCTAAGCACCTGAGCAAGATACCTCCTGGGTCCTTCTAGAACAATTGGTCTTCCACCAAACAATACTTAGTAGCTTTGAGTTTCAAAGATCTGGCAGCCTTCCTGTCCAAATGCTCAGGACATTGCAGAAATAGAAGAAAATGAACAATGTCTGCATACCAGGCTGATGATGAATAAAAGTACATGATCTTTTCCTTTTCCATAAGTACTTGAGCTTCTTCAGGCATTGATTCTTCAAGCATGACATGCAGTCCCAGATCCTGACAATTTGATTCAGCCAGCAACTTGGCTAAACCTTGTCCCTTGACAAGCTTAGTAGGTCTGACCTCAACATCATACTCCATAATCTTTGCAATCCATCTTCCTCTCTTACCCTCACTATCAGGCTGTGTTAAGACATCTTTTATTGCAGCATTTGGAACAAATGAGATAACCTTTTAATGGAAGACATAAATTCTGAAAAATTTTAAAGCCTTCACCAGAGCATAAGCCTGCTTTTCCAATATACTGTACTTCAGCTCAGAATCCCTAAGATTTTTACTGAAAAAGGAAATAGGTTGTTCCAATCCTTCTTTATTTTTCTGAAGACTGCTGCAATTGTGTCTTCTGATGCAAATGAAAAAGTAAGAAATTCTTTGGTTAAATCAGGACTTACCAACACATGTGCTTCAATAAGAGCCACCTTTATTTTCTCAAATGCAGCCTTTGCCTCAACAGTCCACCTGATTTCCTGGTCCTTCTTCAGCATGGCTGTGATCTGTTTAATAGTCTCAGGAAAATTAGGAATGAACCACCACAGAAAATTAATTTTGCCAATGAATGATTAAACATCGTTTTTACTCCTTGGTAAACTAATATTCAGTATATCTTTCACTCTTTCAAGATCTATTCTGATGCCATCAGTAGACACCAAGTGACCAAGTAGTTTACCCTCTTGCACAGCAAAATGTGATTTCTTGGGATTTAGAGACAAGCCAAATTTTCTACATTTTTGAAAGGTCTGCCTTAAATGCTTCAGATGCTCATCATCTGACTGTGAGAAAATAGTAATGTCATCTAAATAGATGACCACAAACTTATCTTTTTCCCCAACAAAGGCAATGTCCATCGCTCTCTGAAAGGTTGCTTCGGCATTCATCAGGCCAAAAGGCATCTTGTCATACATGAATGTTCCCTAGGGGGTTGTAAAGGCTGTCTTTTCCTTGTCATCAAGGTGCATGGAAATATGATTGTACCCTGAGAAACCATCCACCATAGATATCCTCTGAGCTCCAACCACTTGCTGCAATACCTGTTCAATCTTAGGAAGAGGATAGTTGTCTTTTAATGATGATCTATTCAGATTTCTAAAGTCAACACATAATCTAATTTCTCCATTCTTTTTTCTGACAGGAAATAGATTAGCAACCCAGGAAGAGTACCTGAGAGGCACTATTATCTTTGCATCCAATAGCTTCTTTACTTCCTTTTCAATCACAGGGAACAAAGCTGGATTGATCCTTCTTAGTTTCTGTGGGAAAGGTTTAACATTAGGCTTCAAAGGGACCTTATGCTGAATGATTGTTGTAACATAGGTTCTTAGTTCCTCATAAGACCAGGAAAACACATCTACATGTTCTTTCAAAAGCTTGATATACCTATCTCTTTGTTCAGCTGTCAGAGATTTAGAAATTTTTACCGTTTTTGGATGTTCAGCAGAACCAATATTGCAGTCCACTACATTGTCTTCTGAAGATTGAGCCACTGGCTTTGAAGGTGTATCATCCTTTGTAAATATTCTTTCTAAAGGTACTAAACCTTTTGGGATGAAGTTTCTCTTCAACTCAATAATTTTATGACCTACAATCTCATCTTTAGCAAACTCATTTTCAGCAAACTCATCTAACTGTCCATCGCCTTCATCCTCCTCCTGATCAATTTGGGCATTTGAAAACTCATCTGCAAGTTCAAGAAATCTTTTGATTTCAATATCATCTTCGAATACCCTCCAGTGCTTCACATTATCAGGTACACATGGTCTGTACCTCACCTCTATGGGATACCTCAGCTGAGTGGTTTTAGGAATTCTGAAGTGTGTGGCAGCCAAAGCTAATGACTTTGCAGTCTCATTATGATTCCTTGGAATATGAGTGATATTAAATGCTACAAAATAGTTTTCAAGCATATCCCATACCTCATTCTGGTATACATTCAGCAAACCCTGCTTTAGTTGATAGTTGTTCTTCACCTGCTGAACAACCAATTCAGAGTCGCCAAATGCAGCAATTTGCTGAATGCCTAAGTCTTTAGAAAATTTTAGTCCCAGTAGCAGAGCTTCATACTCAGCAGTATTGTTAGTGGTAACAAACTCCAGCTTATACATGAGTTTCACTGTCTCACCTCCAGGAGAAATGAGTAGGACTCCAGCTCCAACACCCTCTTTGCATGAGGATCCATCAAAGTACAACTGCCACACTGCATCTTCTTCCTCTCTACTGTGTTTTATTGGCTGATCTTTTTCCACTTGTAACAGACCAGCAGAATTATCCTCATCACTGAAATTTGACATGCAAGTTCCCAAGTCTTTGTCAACAACATATAAAGGATGATTAGTGGGGTTTTTTTCATCTATCACTATGTAAGCAAACTGCAGCTCTTTGTATAATCTTCTATTTTCTCCACCAAACACAGGAATTGTGGCATAAGAGAGGTCCATCTATAAGGTTCCCCCAACCTTCTTAGCCCATGACCTGGAAAGAAGTAAGCCAAACTTTGGTTTAATGTCAGCTACTACAACATCCATTATCACACTTTTCATAGACAACTAAGCTAAGCTAACAACCATATCTTTAATTACTCCTAAACATTTCATAGCTCGGGAGTCAAAGGCATATAGATCATGGTAAGGTTTGGTGATACTGAGGCCCAGGGCTTCCATTACAGCTTTTGGCATCAAATTGTGGGAGGCTCTTGAATCTAAAAGACAATTGTGAATCATTTGGTCATGGACAGTCAAGGTGACATAAAAGGGAGGAGAAGCACCAGCCTCATTTTCAGTCTTTTCAGCTAGAGCTGATCCAATAAAGATTCTTGGGCTTTCTTCCTGCAAGTTAACTGTATCTGAAACAGGCTGATTACTGGGTACATTCATCACTTTCAAAACTGTTTCTTTATATGATGGATTCTTTATTAACTCAGTCAAAGGTACAGGAATCTTTAACATTCCTAGTTCATTCTCCAAACTAAAATTCTGGACAGATTTGTTTACCTCTTCAACTTCAGCATTCTTCTTTGATTTTTCTATAGATTACTTCTTATCTATGACAGGATCAGGTACTTGTTTAGCAGGAACAGGTGCAGTAGGAACAACTGCCTTCTTCTTTGGGGCTTGGACCACTTGTTTTGGGCCTGATCTAAGATTTATGGTCTTCTTAGGCCCATTCTGATGAACAGCAGCAGTTACAGCAGTATTTTCCAAGCCTAACTCATCTTCAGTTTCAAACATGTCAGCATTGTAGTATTCTGAATTCAGAAAATCTTCTTCAGTAACAAAACCTGTAGACAATCCATCTCCAAAGTGGTTCATATCCTTATCAGTCTCAATCTCTTCAAAGAGCAGCTGTTCATCAACTTCTTCTTCATCAGCTACATTATTCTGAAGAGGTGGGGGCACTCTTTGATCCTCATTCTCTCTCCTTTCCTGCTGGATATCATTGTTCCTGCGCTCTCTTGGTATAAATCTGGGAGCAAATTGCCTTCTGAACTAATTCTGGTTATTTGGATTCCTTTCAGCTTCTGGAGCAGGTTTTCCAGAATTCTTTTCAAGCTCTAGTTTATTTAGTTTAGCAGTAAGAATCTTTACCAGCTTTTCCATCTCATCTATCTTGGCTTTAGCAGACTGAGGAGCAGCACTTGCTGAAACAACTTCCTTCTTTCCTTTTCTTTCATAAAGCTACTGGGCTGTTTCTTTCTTAAGTCTGTTTGAAGCCAGCAAATTGGACTCTACCTCCAATGCTGCATCTTGCATGTTCAGCAAGGTGATAGGTCTTCTTTCTCTTAGCAATAGAGAAAATTCGTGATCAAAAGCATTTGCATAGGTAAGTTTAGCTGATGTTTCAGTAGGCTTAATTTCTACTGGAATTTTACTATACATTTTGTTAAACCTTTTGGAAAAATCTACAATAGTCTCCTCTTTTTTCCTTCTGAGAGCTCCAAACTCAGTTATATAATAGGTGTTGTCCTTTGTGTCTCCCCATTTCCTCATGAAAAGATCACGGAGCTCTTCAATTATAGTGATTGAGTTGGCAGGAAACTCTCTGAACCACTTCCTTACATCCCCATCAAGGCTTTGAACAAATACCCTCATCCATACATCTTTGATCTCAATGGTTTGATTGTCAGCATAACTTAGGAAAGCCTCCCAATGTTCCTCAGCAGTGGTCTCCCCCTGGCCATTGACCTAGGAATATATTTCTGGTAATCACCTCTAGGCAAAGCATGTAAAGGTTGAGGTAAGACTAATGGTGCATACCTGGCTGCAACCATCCAGTCCATCATATCCATGCGAGGGTTTTGGGCTACCATTTTTGTACTGACAGGTTTTGAAGATGAGGAAGCTTGACTGGAACTTGTTTGAAAAGGGCTCTTTCCTACTTTCAGCTGAAAGAGAGGTATTTTACAAGGAGAAGCAGTCTTAGCTTTCAAAAAGGTTTGAGGATTAGTAAAAACTTGAAAAGTGCTCTCAGGGATGGTAGGTTTTATCCAAGGTGAGGTTTCAATTGAATGTAATGAAACACCCAACTGGTCAGGGTCACAGGAGGCTGGTAAAGATTGATACCTTTTGATTTTTCTTTCTATTTTTAAGATCTGTTCAGGGTCTGTCACACCCAATTGCAATGGAGAAGTAGGTCTGTTCCTGGTTCCAATTCCTTTAGAAGCCACTGTGATAACTTTTTGGTGAAAATAGCCTTAAAAAGAGCTGATTTAAGTCCACCTCTTAAACCAGTAAAACTTATAAGTACCCCAGGGAAGATATGCTTCAGCTTCCTCCCCGGCAATGGCGCCAAAGATGTTTGTGCCAGAAATTGTTTCCAAGGCCAGAGAAACAAGCCAACACAATCTCAAATAAAATCAATAAAGTAAAGTAGGTTTAGGGTTTGTTTAAAAGGTTTTTAATGGTTGTAAGCTTTGGGAACAATCAGGGAATACATTCATGAGCAAGATAATAACTAAATCATAAACATAAGATGATAAAGACGCATAATATACCACACAAGATCCAACAGAAACGCTATGCTGAGGTTCATTCATAAAAGACAAGCATCACCAGCAAATACACATAAACCAGTAATGAATATATCAATTAATAAACTAAACAAGTTCAATAATGAAGCCAACACAGAAAACTGAAGGGGAAAAATGTCATATATCTCATAATTTCATCATCTAATGCATATAAGAGTCTTGGCACTTAACTCCTAAACAAGTCTGAAGACAAAAGCAGTCTGAAGACCTCCTGTAGCTCCCAAAAATCAGAACCCTTATAATGACTTCTAAAACTCTCTAAATACTACTCTTACAAAAACAGTTAGGTATCAAAAACCCTAACTCTCCTCAACTGACTCGATGGGATAAAGAAAAGTTTATAATATTGAAAAATATGAAATTTACTAAAAATAGTAAATCACTTAACTAATTAGTTTTCCAAAAAGAGATAACAACAACTAACTCAATAACTAACTCATAAGTCTTTTGCTGCCTCAGCCAGCAAAGCAATGCCATCTAACGCTTGAGACTTCTTCTTTGCTCTTTTTTGTTCCTTTTCCATGTCAGCTATATTTCTCTGAAGCTCTCCATTCTCCCGCTGTAAGCTTTTGACTGTTTCTTTTAACTCTGTGCATTGCAGGTCAGTAGTCCTTTTCCTCTTTAGAGCCTCTTTGGATACATCTATCAATTCCTAATAATGGTAATTTACCTCCTGTAAATCTTCCCTTAACCTTTTATTTGACAGAATGAGGCCATCATTGGTTTCCTGTAAGTACTCCATTTGGTATTTGTATTGTTTAAGAGCCCTTTGCATATTTTCTTTGTCTATGTCAATGACCTTTCCTATCATAGCTTCTTGTTTATCTGTGGGCCTCCAAGGTATGTCAAGACTCTTGAAGATGTCTGCATCATTGTCCTGCACATCTGTGGAAATGTTAGGAACATTAAGGCCTCCATGAGTATCTATCTCCCTGACAGTTTCAACATAGGGAACCCTAGCTTCTTCTTCCTACTAATGTGCTAACAATTTTGCTCTTAATTCAACAAACATGGTGGATAGCTTAGGCTTGAGCTTGGTAATATTTGATGTGCTGACTGTACTGATGTTTTTGTTTTTGCAAGTTGACCAGGTGAAGCTTTGACAGTTGCTGTTTTCTTCTTTTTAGGGCTCAATTTTTTACTTTTTGCTTTTTCATCTGATGAAAGCTCATCTAGGATAGTTACTCCTTCAACATTCAGACAGGGGTCCAGTAACTTTTTCATGTTTAGCCTTAGCTTATTCTTAGGCCTAGTCTTAGGCCTCCAACCTGGAGCAAATTCCCCTAGCATTTTCAAGGTTTTTCCTTTATGTTTAACTGTACTAAATTCAATGGCTTCAATAATGTTTTTCTTCTTCTTAGGCTTGACTGCCTCCTTTGCCAAAGTGGGGCCTTCTATGCATGTTTCATCTTTAATCTCAGTTTTTTCCACTTGCTCTTCTTCTAGCAGGTAACCTTCATCATCAGACAATATAGTAATGGGGCTTCTCTGTTTGATTTGAAACTCCTCTTCATGTATAGCCACCTTTTCTGTATCAGCAACTTTCATTTCATGAGGGACCTCTGCTGGTACCATGGGATGCAGCAGCTGCTTTTGTTCTTCTTCAAACAAGGAATATTTGCCTTTAATACTAGCTGAAAATACTTTGGCTTTACTATCCTCCTCCACCTGCTCTGATGTTTTCTCAACTTTGACTTCTTCCTTATCCTCAAGCTTAGGCTTCTGTCCTAATTTTCTCGTTAAAACCTTACCCTTGTCAGATTGCCTCTTAGGTTTCTGATCTTCTTCTTTGGTTTGAAAGCCAGACCAAAAGATGAAAAAATCCCAGGTCATACCTTCATGCTGCAAAACAGTGCTAATAATCAGCTTAATTAGCCCATGATGAAAGATTTATTGAGAAGAATGGTCCATCTGCCCTTTCACCCTGTTGGACATCTTCTGCAAGCTTTTCAAAAAGAAAAATGGCAAGCTCATCTTTGACACCCCCACCATGTGTTGCAAAAACCTGAAGTGATACTTATAAACATAAGCATACCTGCCCTCACAAGTAACATAACTCTGCAAAACTCTGATTGGTTCAACCCATTCCTTTCTGAAATTTTGAATAAGGATGCCTTTATTCCAGTCTGGAGTGACATTTGGTAATAGGAATCTCCGAGGATCAAAAGTAAAGGGTAATTTCTTGAACCATTGTTCACCTTCATTCTTAATCCTTGTGGCTTCTGCAATCAGCTCTACTATCAGCTTGAACTTAAGAGTGTCAACGGTCACCATGTCATTTTTACAGCATTGTACAAACCTACAAGACACTTCAGCATTATACCCATCTATCTTCTTGAAAAATTCCATCCAACCAGCTTGTTGAAATAATTCAACACATCCAGGGAGCTTTTAAATCCACCCTACATCAGTTGGTTCAGCTCTGTTAATTTTACCACTCTTACCCATCTTTTTCTTCAAGGGATGGAAACTATATGGCTTTAAGTTTCAATTTATGATTTGACAGATGCCTGTTGTATTCAAATCTCTTAGGTTTCATTGACAGCTCCCCTTAATCTTATCTGACTGCTCCTTTGTTTTAACAATACAAGTTAGGTTTATCATAGGTAGATTAGGTTATTCAGAGCACTCCAGCATTTTAACTGCAACAGATTATGAAACCTAATTACCATTCAGATTGTTTTTCAAACAGACGACCATCTTCAGTCTACATATTAAACCTATGCATTAGTACCCACAACCTTCCAGAACCATTTATGAACCATCTCTGCACAATAAAGGTTTTACATGAAGAATATCTGCTGCCAACCTTTTAGACTAAATGCAGACTGTTTATAGATTAGATGAAAAGATTTATAGAGCAGAAACAATATTAGACTTAGTCCATTTAGTCTCTCAGTAATTTAAGTATCACAATGACAGTAGGTCTTCAACCACTCTCAAGCCTT
Organism: Pseudotsuga menziesii; assembly: GCA_001517045.1. Lineage (NCBI taxonomy): Eukaryota > Viridiplantae > Streptophyta > Pinopsida > Pinales > Pinaceae > Pseudotsuga > Pseudotsuga menziesii. Next base: position 136,337 of record LPNX010078698.1, on the reverse strand, counting down.
TAGCTCCTTGCTGCCTCCATTCGCTTTCAAAAACAGTAAGTTTCAAAACCTAACAACATTAGGTCTCCCTGCAACTTCAGATATTTGATTCCTTCTTTGAATTGCTTACAAACAGAAAATCAATTTAGGACATTGAAACACTGTCAAATGTGTAGTTCCTCACATCACTACAGTTTTAACCTTGATATGGTTATACTTCATCAAAAACTGCTATCTTCATCCCTTACTCAGCCTAGCATCTTGGAACGTTTTAGACAGCTATGTCTCTGGCTGAAACTTCATTAAATAGCACAATTTAACATCTCCCTCGATCAATTTTGATAGAATAAGCCTCAGCGAAAAAAACCCAAAATTGCAGTTATAATGGCTTATCGTGAAATACCTTTTAATTGATTGGCTGCAGTGGTTTAAAATTGTGCCCTAAGTTGTCAAGTTCTTCACCTCGAATGTACATATTTCCTTCAACGATCAATTTTACTGCAAGGAGTGAAATTAAGGAGCCCTAATTTCCCGTGAAGTCATAATAACCTTGCCTCTGTTCTGCAGCGACACAGTCCGGTTTTTTAGTGGTTATGGTTACCCCACTAACTCCTTCGTCTTTGACAGTGCATGCAAATGACCACTCATGCCGCATTAGACCAAATTACGCTGCTACCTGTCAAGCTAAAATGCATTAGGAGTAATGATAACCATGTTTTGCCTCACGATCTGGAACCACTTGGAATCATGATAATTCTGGAGTTCACACGTAGCAAACACCTTCAAAGCACGAAATCAGTCACTTCATATCCGAAATCATGTCAAATTTTGCTAAAAAATCAGAATAATTTAGTGTCACGATATTCTTGTAGCGCGCCTTTGATGATTTCGAGCTCTAGCGCTACAAGAATAATTTTAACACTGTTTTGGTGCTTTTTTACAGCTTTTTGTCATTTTGCATGGATTTTAAAAGTTGTTTGAGTACTGACTATGCATGATCATGCTCAGAGTATGATATATGAGTCCATTATTTGATATGATGACTTTTAAAACCCTTTAACCAAAAACAAACCTAAAGTTTAAAACTTGAAAATTTCAAAAGCAAGCTCAAAATTTCATATAAAACTAACAATTTCCTAAAGGAGGCAAAAATCAAATTAAAGAAAATGAATAACATGAAATAAAATGCAAATCAAACAAAATTTAAAGAAACAAATCATTGACTTAACAGGGCCCAGGGTCATGTCCTTCCTTGATGGCTTCTCTAGATACAACCAAGTTGTTGTGCACTCAGATGACCAAGAGAAGACTGCCTTTACCACTCCCTGGGGCACCTTCATGTATGCTAAAATGCCATTTGGGCTAATGAATGTTGGGGCTACTTTTTAGAAAGCTATGGAACTAGCTTTCGTAGGGATAAAAGATAAATTTGTGCTGATATATTTGGATGACTTAACAATTTACTCTCACAACCATCATGACCACTTGCATCATTTAAGGAAAGTATTTTTGAAGTGCAGAAGGTATGGAATATCACTAAACCCCAAGAAATCCCAGTTTGCGCTCAATGAAGGAAAGCTCCTAGGCCACATAGTCTTAGCTGAAGGTGTAAAGATCGATCTGATGAGGGTGGAAGAAATAAAAAAACTATCAATACCAAGGTCAAAAAGAGACATTCAGTCCTTTTTAGGCAAGATAAACTTTGTAAGAAGGTTTATTCCAAATTTCTCTGAGCTGTTAAAGCATATCACAGTCATGCTAAAAGAGGATGTAGAAATAAAGTGGACTAACCAAGCAAGAAACTCTTTTGAAGACATTAAGAAAGCCATCATGGAGGCCCCAACCCTGATTAGTCCTGACTACACCAGGGGTTTTTACATTTTCTCTTTTGCATCTTATGACATAGTGGCAGCTGTACTATTACAAAAGAATGATGAAGGTCTTGATCATTCAATTTATTTTTTCAATAGAACCCTGAGAGATGCTGAACTGAAGTATGACCCAATTGAGAAGTAGGCTTATGCTCTCATAAAATCTTTGAAGACTTTCAAAATCTACATTCTCCATGCAAAGTTCATTGCATATGTCCCTTTAGCTGGTATGAAGGATGTTTTGAATCAGCCTGAAATTGATGGGAAGAGAGATAAGTGGGTTTCCAAACTCATTGAGTTTGATGTAGAGGTGAAACCCAAGTTGCAGACTATGGTGGCAGCGGAAACATAAGTAAATCAAGATCAGAATAAAAGTCCATCAGTAGTTGAGAACATATATTCATGTGAGTGGTATTCAGATATCATTCAATTTTTGCAAAAAATAGAAGTTTCTCCTGATCTCACTCCTAACCAAGCACGAGCTATTAAGTTGAAATCTATTAAGTTTTGTATAATTGACAAACTGTTGTACTGGAGGGATTAGTATGGAATTTTGTTAAGGTGTCTAGATAAAGAGGAAGCAGAATAGGTCATGCATCACTTTCATTCCAGTACATGTGGAGGCCACCACTACTAGAAAACCACAACCCACAAGATCTTAAGATCAGGATACTATTGACCAATCCTCTTTGCTGATGTATGCACTTTTGTAAGGGACTGTGACCAATGTCAAAGATTTATAGGGAAGCAACAACACAAATCCTTGCCCCTTAGGCCTGTTATAGTGAACGACCATTTCCAGCAATGGGGTCTGGATTTCATAGGTGAAATAAATCCATCTTCCAGTGGACAGCATACATAGATCTTAGTAGCCACTGACTAATTTACCAAATGGATAGAAGCAATTCCCACCAGAAATGCCACTCATCAAGTCATCATGAGATTTTTATATGAGAACATCTTCAGCAGGTTTGGTTTCCCAGTAAGGTTAGTAACTAATAATGCACTAGCTTTTAAGGCTGAAGCATTAGTTAAAATGTGTGAATCAATGGGTATTCAACTGGTGCACTCCACATCCTATTACCCACAAGGAAATGGCCTGACTGATTCATCCAACAAAAGATTAGTCAGAATCATCAGGAAACTTCTAGAGACAAATTAGAAAAGATGGGATTCAAAGCTTAAGTTTGCTTTATGGGCTAATAAGGTAACAGACAAAAGATCCATAGGAACTTCTCCATTCAAACTAGTTTATGGCACTAAGGCCATCTTTCCTATACATCTTATCCTTCCAGTTGCAAAGTTCTTTCAGGAAGAGGAGGATGAACCAAATGATATGGTGAGAAGGATGATGGATTTGGTAGAATTACAACAAATAAGGGAGCAAGTTGTAGGAAAATCAGAAGCTCATCAATAGAGGATAAAAGGGCATGTTTGACAAAAGAGCAAAGGCAGACAACTTCCAAGTCGGAGATTGGGTACTCAAGTGGGATGCTATCATATAGGACAAGGGGAAACATAGAAAATTCGACTCTTTGTGGATTGGCCCTTTTGTGATAGCCCAGGTACATAGGAATAACACCTTCAAATTGCACAGTCTGGAAGGTGAAGTGGTATTAGATTGCCTAGTAAATGGGCGTTTCTTGAAGCTTTATTTTATTTAAGGCTCTGAGGCCTTATGATTGTAAATTAGTAGATAGTAGGTTGTTTTGCTTTTAGAATAAACTCCATGCCCAATGGAACAATAAAGGATAGTCTTAAGTTACTTAGTTGCTTTTAGGGAAAGGAATTTTGGTCTGTGGTTCTTCGGAACTCACTGGAAGGTCCCCATCCCCAAGTAGGAGCCAGATGTTATCTCCCAAAGTAATTTATTTCGATAGTATGAAGAATTTAATTCATGCAATGATAGATATGAATATCACTAATAGTTTGAAAGCCTCTGTTTTTTACGAAAATTTCACAAAGTTGTAGCTTCTATGGCTTGTGCGAGGATCGAAACATCTCATTGGCCATCGAAAAACATACAGAATGTGGCTTCCATGATTAGATGAAAACTTCGGTGATCGAAAGAACTAAGGAATACGCGTCGGTGAAGTAAAACTGAAAGTTTCTGCACTATCGACGGTATAAAGCACTAAACTGCCGCCGAAGTCACGTATCGAAAATCAAAACCACTACTTGATAAGGCGTCGAAGCTTGAAAACATAAAACCATCAACAAAATAGTTCACTAAGGAGCTACAATGGTGGGACACAAAATGACTATGGGTTCTGCCACAATAGAAAATCATCGACGATCAGAAGAACTAAGGACTATGCGTCGAAACTTGAAAACACTAACCATCGACACAATAGTTCACTAAGGAGCTGCAATGGTGGAAGATAGAATGACTATGGGTTTTTCCACAATATAAATCATCGACGATCAGAAGAACTAAGGACTACACGTTGTAACTTGAAAACACTAATCGTCAGCACAATTGTCCACTAAGGAGCTGCAACGACAGGAGACAGACTGACTACTGGTTCCGATCAATCAATAGAAAATCATTGGAAATTGGAAGAGCTAAGGGATATGGATCAGCAAGTTTAGAACCAAGCAGCTCCATAGTGTCGGTAAGGCAATGCACAAGGATCCCAATCAATCAATAGAAAATCATTGGTGATCGAAAGAGCTAAGGACTGCAGATCAGCGAGGTAAAGCTAAGGAGCTCCACAGTGTCAGTAAGGAAACGAGAAATGGTTCTGATCAATCACAAAAATCATTCTGATAGCGATAAAACTAGTTTGTTTCACCTTCAAAACAACGACGACATAATAGCTACGCGCATTGATGAATGACAAGACTTTCCATTAGTGGCATAGAGTACTAATGCCCCAATTCCTTTAACAAATGACTTTCGATAGCGATAAAACGAGTTTGTTCGACCTCCAAAACAGTGGCAGTGTTCTGGTCTAGGGCATTGATGTGCTAGAAGACAGAGCTTCCGATTAGGGACCGTGACAACAAGGTAGAAAAATCTGGCCGTTTAAACAAGAAAGGTCACTTCAGTTAAACATCGAGACACTGACTGTTGGCGACAATTTCACACTGAACCAGCAATGGTGATTATCAGCGACCACTTCAGTTATTAAAATTTTGCTCAGTGAACTATATATTCACAATAGATAGACAAATAGTTAGCAAGGGTTTGAAGCCCTAATCTGAGAAAACCATCACTTTCAAGTATTTTTTGTGTAAACAGATTGAATTTTCAAGATCTATCATTTTTGTAGAACGCTATAAATCCCATGATTGATTTTATAATAAAGGTTCGACTTCGAGGATTTGTAATCCTATTCTATTGTCAAGTGTTTCATCTTTTTTATTCTAATTATAATCTCTTTTATTATGAGTTGTTTAGCCATCATCTTTATCTTTACTGTACTTATGCTTGAATGTGCATTTAGGTGATTTTCAAGTTGATTAATATCTAATAGCTGTCATCCTATTGGTGAGTCAATTTTATTTGATTTATAAGCACCATCCTTGTCAGGATTTATCCATTTATATGCATTTGTTTTGTATGTAAGTTTCCCAGCTTAATGAGTTAACCATCCACGCACCTTATTATCAAACTACTGAACAAGTTTTAACTAAAAGCCTTATGATTGAGTGAGCTTCATGCATGTCTTGAGAGTGGGAGGTTATATAGGTCACCTCACTTGATCCATATCAGAAAAACCTAAAAAACATTTTAAGTTACTGGGCATCCTCGAGCTACAACCTAGAGGAGTTTCCTGGAGTGATAACAGACTGCCTATAAAATATCAATGTATAGGCCTCCACCAATAGCAAAGTACCTAATCCTTTATTACTTTGGTAACAAATAGCAAGCAGGAAAATGTAGCTTGACTACCAAAAATATATTAAGTTACATGCCTCGACCAATCAAAAGTACCTAATCCTCACTAATGCAACAACAATTCAGAGCTCCAACACCAATATAGAAAATTATTCAATAAGTAAGGCAACAGATTAGATTGTTTAATGGTTAAAAGGTTTTAATTTCAAATAGGCTATCAAAATTCCAATTGCATAGAGAACATGCACAAAACATATAGACCCGAAATCTAACTGTGCAATTTTTCTGACAATGAACACCAGAGGCTATCTTTAGTAGAGAAGCTTGGTTTTTATGTTTATAAGTTAATTTGCATTGTGGTCAAACTTGTAGGAAACAACACTACATCACATCAATATTAGTTTGATTCCCATGAAATCACATCAATGAGTACAACACAACATAGGAGGCCCCAAAATCATAGAGAGACACAACTGAACTTCAATTAGGTAAAAAAAAGGTTTAAAATAAAATAAAAACAAGGATTTCGATTGGAGTCAGAAGGGATATTAACTGAACAAAGTCACTTAATAATAGAAAATAACTTACGAGGGTTCGATTCAATAGTACACCAAGACATCCTAGCGTTAGCCTTAAGTCCTAATATGCAAAAAGAAGTGATGTCAACAATCAGAAACCGATTAAATTTTTTAAATTTAATCAAAAGCAAAGAGTTTTTCAATGGAAGAGGTATATTACCACTATTTTTATTGTAAGAGAAACTACTGGAACAACAGCTTTGTATATGGCGGAGACTGTAAGGGGTAGGAAAAATAGAGAAGCGTGTAGGGTAAAAGTGGTGCAGAGGAAGCCCTGTGTGCTGTTAACACCAAAACTATAAATAAATTGTTGTGAAAAAAACCGTCACCTCTAAAAATATAAAACTAATTAAATAGTTGATGGCGGATAGAAAATCACAGGGATGATGTGCACATAAAAGGCAATACTAGTATAAATCCCTTAATAGACAATTTTTTAGATCTATTGAATGAATGATTGACAACGATATGGTTTAAGAGCCCAAAACAAGTAGAAATATCACCTGTAATGAATCAAGACGGGAGAAGGAGGTTTGTGCTTGTTCTTGGGGATGTGCAATAGGGCATGCAATAGCAATTGGGGCCAAGTGGACACTAAAACACATGACTTAAAGTTACAATAAACCAAATCAATCTTAAGCAATATCCTAATGTCTAATATCCTAACATTTCAAATCACTTTAGGGTAGGTGAATGTTTGGGATAAGGGTAAATTTCACGGAATTTCCAATCCCCCCTTGTTGTGGCAGCTTTAGCTGAATTGAAGGGCACTTGAATTATGTATTCAGTGGTCCACCCCTCGACAGTGCCTGTATAGGAAGGCTGATTGTGATTCCATGCCTCTTTAGGGCAGTTGTAATGCTTCTCAAGTTACAAAGTAAAATAACTTTAACACTTCCTATAGTTGATTTATTGTTCTGAAAATTGTCACCTTGCTTCCAAGTAGAAACGGAGAAAGAAACTTGATAAGATTCTGGCCATTCTAATTGCAAATTAGTGTTTTCCTTTGGAACTTTTGAGATCCCTCTATAAGGTTCCTTTGTCATAATGCTTGACCAGGGATCACCTTGAACCTGGTTTTTTTTCACGTGCATGGTGCTTTTTGCATCACTCATCTTATCTCCAGACAAGCCTTTACCATTGACTATAGAATGACTGATTATGGGCTGGTGTCCTTGATTGATCCCTTGTTTTCCTCTATTAAATGAAAAGGATTATCAACAAGAGGCACTGTAGATGCACCTAGTCTCAATCCGAGTATGTTGAGTTCTAGTTTGGCACTTTGAAAATCAGCTTCCCAAGAAAGAAAGGGATCATCATCCCCCACAATTGTTTTTGTTTTTTGTTTGCTTGGTTGTGTAGCAAAAAGGTCTATGTGACTGTCATTTCCACTTGCCAGTGGAACAAGTTCAGCAAATGCATGTTTCCCCACATCTTGTACCTGGCCTATTGTTATTACATACTCCTTGTGGATATCTGGACCTTTCTGTGTCTTTGATTTACCAAAGAAATCTTCTAAATCAACTCCCAATTTATGTGGAGGATTTGCATTTGCGGCTTGTACCTTACTTGTGTGCTGATTGGATCCTCTTTTTTTATCCTATGGCCATTTCAATTCCAAATTCGATATATCACAAGAAATTAGTCCATCCTTTTGTTCTGTCTTTTCATCCCACACACTTGTTGCTTTAGCATATGGTATAGGCTTTCCAGTTGGGACATCCTGCCAACTTTGTGAAATTACTTTGATTGGAATATAGCTTAGAAAATTGTTAGCCTATTCAAAGAAGGAATATGTACCTGAGGTGTAGCCCACCATTTCATGATTATTAATGTCTCCAACTATTTCACTGTTTCATCATCACAACTACCCCAATCACATTGTAGAAAAATAACAAAAAATGCTCTTTGGAATTGGTGCCAGCGACAATGTGATAAAACCAGAGTGATAGGCTATTGAATGCAATATAGAATGACAAACACCGAACAACATTTTGTAAAAATAGCCCCATATGTTGGGCTTCACTACATTCTTTGTATAGTTTTAATAAAGATAGAAAATCATATAAGAAGACTTAATCGTTCAACAGATTTAGGCATGCTCCAAACAATTTTCAACATTGATTGGAGGGACTAAGATGTGATTCATCAAGATGCACATGCATTTGACACACATTATTCTCTCTAAAATGTTTCCCTCACTAGGAATTGTGGACTTGTGTTTTTCCATCCCAATACAGGTGAAGACATCTATTGCATGTCTTAGAAAAATCCTACAATTACAATTAGCCTATATTCTCTACAATTTTAACAGTCAAAACCAATATTTGATTACATCGTGATGATTTAAGCTTTGCAAGCTTCAATTGCGAAATAGAGGCATTATCAACACTTACATATCACAACAGAGATTTTTTTTTATGTTTGAACACATTCAAACAGAACAACAAACAAAGGGGCACACTGGACAAAAGTTGAAACTCATCAGCTGTAAAAGGCAGTAATCTTACTTGAAATGATGTCATAGAAACTTATATTTAACAATTTTTTGTCACTTACCTAGGATAATTCAAGTTGTTTTTGTCTGGACTGGATCATGATGTATAACACTTCTTTCCGTGCTTTAGTATCTCTACCTCAAGACAATATGCTAAATATTTTAAGAAAAAACATGTCTCTACAAATGTTCCTTGTATCCAGTTTTCCTCACGATAGAAATCTGAACTATTGTTCTTGTGGATGTGCAGCAAGGCATGCAACAACAATTGGGGCCAGGTGGACACTAAAACACATGACTTAAAGTTACAATAAACCGAATCGATCTTAAGCAATCTCGTAATGGCTAATATCCTAACATTTCAAATCACTTTAGGGTAGGCGAATGTTTGGGATAAGGGTAAAGTTCACAGAAGTGCTAATCCCCCCTTGTTGTGGCAGTTTTAGCTGAATTGAAGGGCACTTGAATTATGTATTTAGTGGTCCACCCCTTGATAGTTCCTGTATAGAAAGGATGATTGTGACGCCATGCCTCTTTAGGCCAGTTGTAATGCTTCTCAAGTTAGAAACTAAAATAACTTAAAAAATTGGGCTAATATCAGCATTAATTCTTTGCCTCCATCTCAGCTGTATTAATTTCACATGGATATAGCTTCAGATATCTTCTTGACCATTGAAACAAACAATGAGGTTATGATGAAAATCATAATACATCTAAAATTACAATCTTTGTCAATGTACAAGGGAAAAACTCAAAACCAACTACCTGTAGATATGGGTTTCTTATCAAAATGCCAGACCAGGGCATTTGGCATGGCACCAATGTCATTGGTAGAAATTCAATCTGTGGAACTCAATTTGGAGTTGTAGAAATGCATTGACACAGTAGGTGAAATATTTAACTCAAGAGCAACTACATATGGACATGGGTCCTTTTGACACTTTACCAAGGTCATTGGTAGAAATTCAACCATAGAAACTCCATTTGGAGAAGTAGTGATGGAAAGGGTCATTGGTAGAATATCGACCTATAGAACTCCATTTGGAGTTATGGCAATGCATAGGCACAGTGCCTGTGGGGTTGTTAGAATTTTAATAGGGCATTCAGCAAGGTACCCACATCATTGGTAGAAATTCAATCCAAGAAGGTGTATATGGTGTTGTCATGATGCAAAGGCACTGTGGTGGATGGAAATCAAGAGAAACTACCTGTATATCTAAATATGGGTTAATTACCAAAATGCCATACCAGGTCATTCACCAAGGTACCCACTACAATTGGGAGAAATTCCACCCAAGTAGCTGTATGTAAAGTTGTCACAATGCAGACACCATAAGTATTGGAACTCAAGCCCAACTACTTGTGAATATGAATATGGGTTCTTAACCAAACTTCTAGACCAAGGCACCAAGCAAGGTAACCACGCCAGTTTTTAAAATTCTAAACATGGAAATATGTGTAGAATCGCAACAATGTAGACAACAATCTGTATATCTGTACACTAGTTTTGATGAAGAGAACAATCTTTAGAACTATAATCATCCATTGAAAATTTGACTTTTTCCATAAAGGAAGGCACCTCTGCTTCTAAAGAAATATATTTAGAGAAACCTTCACCATATGGTTCTGCAAAGTGTTCTTCATAATTGTTTTGATACCTATCATCAAATGGAGACCTTTGTAGACAATTCTCAACATGGTTTCTTGAAAGTATTCTACTACTCACAATCTCTTTCTGATCACCATGAGAAAACAATTATAGGTCTTTATTTAGAGCACATACTTCAAGTATATTTTGGTACTTGTTTCTACAATGAACTGTGGGATTTGGGCCACAAAAGAAAAATAGATATCTAGGAAATGCAAAGGTCACATTTATTACATCGTGTTCTCCTAGCAAAGGTCACATTGCCACAGCTGGAAACAAATTAACAAAAATTGTAACAATTTCCTTAATATTTCAACAAAATAACCAAATTAAGTGAAAAACTTCATAACCAAACTAATCAAACACTGAAAGAGAAAATTAAAAACAGAGCATTGTTTATCATGTTTTGATTAAACTCTGATTAAATTCAACTATCAAATTTCATTATAGGTCCTACAAACAATTTGGGTCCAAACAACTAGAAATATGTAAAGGAAATGTTAGTACAATGACTATTTCCTGTGATCACACATACAACTAATATTTTTCTAACAGAATCTAAGTCTTTTAAGAGCCATTTGTATTGTTCATCACTTCAAACAACCAGAGGCACCTACAATATCAAATGAAATTATTTCCTTGAACTCAAACATGATCAGAGTTTCTTTGGTATCAAATGATACTAATTACTAATTCTAATTTCTGCCAACAAACTTGTCATATCATCTGAACTTATTGCTGAAAATGAAGGAGCTTCAATGCCAAGTTTGAGAAATTTAAATGAGGGGCCTCCTGCAATGCCTCAAAGTTTTTTATTTTTGTAAATACTTATACTTTATAATTCCATCCAAACATCTTCCTATATTACCTCTGTAGGTATCCCAATGCCATCATAAGGAATCTTTATTGAGGAAAGAGCCATGCTACCATACGACGCTCAACTTGTTGGAAATGGACACTGCTGTTTTGGTACGAGGGTGAGCTTGAATTTAGTGGAAATGCCTCAAGTTACACCTTCTCTTCTTTCAATAAATTCAGAAGAAACAAATACAGTAGGGGAGGTTATACATGGTTTTGCCTTGAACCCAACCCATCCTAAATCTTACATTGATCCCAACGGAGTTGGAAAGTCATTGACTAATATTTATGCACGGTTTTTAGAAGATCAAAAAGGCCCGATGAAGGAATAATTAGGCAACTAATCTTTTGGATTCATAGATGGCTTAAATGGAACCTTTGTTAGAAAAGATATATGTGGGTCCTCATCACAAGTATCAAATTATCCAAATCATATGTTTGTTTTTACAAGATACAAATATGGGGTTCACTCTGGGAAAAATATTTACTGAGTCCAATATGGTTTCTTCAACATCACATACTGCAACAACACAAACAGGTTTTCCATGAATATCTTCCCTTGAAAATGTAAATTATTAACCCATGAACAATTTAATCCATATATTTGGAAATCCTGTTTTGCAGTTAATGGAAAACATTTTGATGGTGTCAAGCAAATATTTTATACAAGTGAAGCAAGTAGAGAGTAGCATGACCAAGAGCAGTGATGGAATTCCAAACTCAAATTATGTCAAGCTTCTAGAGGCCAGACGTGAAGCCAAGTTTGGGCAGAATGGATCCAATCAACTTCTTCAAGCTCTTGAAATGTGTGTAGCTTCTAATAATAATATACTTCAATATTTTGAAGATGGAATAGGAAAAGATAAAAATATGCTTCAAACTTTTGAGGCTGAAAAAGGAAAAATTTAAAAACTCTTCATTTATAATATTTTTGAATTTGTGCAATCTCCTTCATATCCTCTACGCATATGTAATGCCTGAAAGGAAGAACACTATCCACCAACACAAATTTCTTAGTTTGGTCATGTCTTATATATGTAATATGTTCATTAATCCTCATATGGATTGAGTGACTTCTCTTATCTATACATTTAGCCTCCTTAACTTGATTTCATGTTTCAAAACCACAACTAAAAGGATTCATGCACATCCGTTGCTAATATAAAAGTAGTAGTTCGAGAAAACAATAGACAATGAAGACATAACAGACATAATACCTCATATTATTATATACATGTATTTCTACAGATTTCCCAATTGTTTAAAATATTTAGATACAATATTTTTCCATGTACTTTTAACATCCATTGGAATATGTGAATGAGTCAGCAAACCCAGTTGGCTGTGTTGGAAGACTTCCTTGGCTATCATCCAAAACATTTGCACTTTTTTCCTTGAATGCTTTCCATTTCCTCAATTCCCGAGGAAGACTCATCTCAAAATCAATTCCCCAACGATCATCATTATCTATATCTTTGGGCTTCCATTGCTCAACTAAAGGTTCCAAAACATTGAGAGCATGGCACATATCAGGCCGTTGATATGGTTCACATGCAGTGTAATGACCTACTAGTTCAACAATAGTGCAAATAATTTCAAGAGTTTCCTGTAACTTCCAGAATTCGATCTATTGCCTTCATTACTGATTCTTTGTCTGAGTTCATTTGGCAAAAACATGATGCTAAATGCATCCTCTCCTCAGGTTCATTCTCATCTAGTTCCCTCCCTCCAGTAATGACTCATGAGCTCCATTAACACAACACCAAAGATATACACATCTCCTTTTGTGGTGATTTGTCCAGTAACTGACACAATGCAAATTAATATTCAACAAACATTAGAAGTCAATTTTTATCTTGATTATTGTAACATTCTATACCTATTCCCAAATCTTAAAATCAAGTATTTCCCAAGTCAATTTCTCAACTAATGATCCTTATGTGAAAACTAAAAAACGTTCTCAATTAACCAGATCTCCCAAATACCACTAACCTGAAAGGAATTCATTTCTATTTGATGTTCTAAATACACTGTAACAATGTAGTGAATGCAATCCATGCGACATCCTCACAGATGTGGCATTTTAGCCTCTTTAAATACTCAACTAAGAATGTACACAATATCACAGATAAATATTCTAGTGGAAAATGAAATTCTTCTTAATTACTTGCATGATCGGGTTCTAGATTTCCAAAAGTACCAGCTAATCTGGTCTCCACAAAGTATTTTCCCTCTGGTGCCAACTTCACCAATCAAAAATCTGAAACCTTTGCCTGAAAATCATATCTAAGAAGTATATTAGATGGTTTAATGTCTCTATGAATAAATCTTCTGTGGGCCAGGCCATGCAGATACTTCAATCCTTGAGCAACATCCAAAACTACTGAGGTGTATCTTTCAGGAAATCGGTTCAAGCCCATTATTGGCCCAATAAAATATATTCCTACTAACAGCAACACCCTTTGGCATGTACTCGTATACCAAAAGCCTTTCATTGCCTTGATACAGTAACCCAACAAGGAAACCAGGTGTATATGCCTAACTTTAGAGAAAACCATTATTTGTGACTGAAACGCCTCCAATCCCTTCTTACTTACAACTGGCGCTACCATTATTTTAACTGCAATTATGGTTCCATCATCTAGTTTCCCATTGTATGCAGCCCCAAACCCACCTTTTCCAAGCTTATTTTCAGAGATGAAAGTCCTCATTACATGCATGAGAACTTGCACTAATAGTCAGATTTACAGCTTCCATCACATCAAACTCACTAGGTCCACTGCTTGTATTTCCTATATCACTATAACTGATTCCTCCATCACTATTATTATTATTGGCCACTTGAATTTTCACCAATTATTTGATCAATTTGATGGGTCTCTTCTGTCAGTGACAAGAGTGCTAGGTGCTTCAGATTGTATAAGTCGGCATGCCTCTTTCTTGTATATGTAGAATGCAGTAGGAACAAGAAAAAATAACAGAACAACTACAACAACGGATCCAACAATGGTTCCAACAGAGATTCATGAATATTTCATATTTGCCTTTATTCGCATGAATTGGATTTGTGGGAGAATTTGACTTAGTACCATTTGCATTGGGTCCTAAACTAATCCCAGTAGGTGGTACTGGGGAGGCCCAATCACTTAGTGTAGAAACATTTGAAGAGGCCATAGAAGGGCTAGATCTCTTTGGAGATGGTGATGGAGGACTCTCAGAAGGTGGTGACATGGAAGGGCTCACAGGAGGAGGTGATGATGACTTGACCATGAAGGTGGTGACTTATGTAGATAATTTTGAAATAGGAGGACTCAGGTTATTATTGAAGTATTCAAAGACTTCAGTTGGGTTAGATTGGATGGAATTTTACCAGCGAGCATATTGTCCCACAGCATGATAACTTTAAGTGATCCCAAATGGACAAGTGAAGGAGATATATTTCGAACGATATTCCTATTGGGTAAATTTTAGTAAGGAACAATCATATCTCCATACCTTCCCTCTAATTAAATATTTTATCCAATTTGCAAATTTTAGATTGTTCTGTCACAAAAACTTCAGAGAAAGAATTCGACTAAAGGATTAACTCTAGATGTGGAACTTTTAGAGAAAAGGATTAACTCTAGATGTGGAAGTTTCAGAGAAAATTGAAATACATAATACATATGATATATGATAGCATAAACATCTAGGAATCTGAGCTTCACCAAATCCCGTAACTCAGAGCACCTAGAAACATCTAGGTATCTAAGATTCACCAATCCCCGTATACTATGTAGCTTCACACACTCATTTTCCTACAACCCCTCCGAAGATATCAATGTTTCCATACTTTGCATCTCTTTTAACTAGGAAAACCCAGAAACATCAAATTTGGTACCAGCACTAAGTCACCAACCCCTGTATGCTCTACACTTTCACACATCCCTCCACCCACAACCTCTCCAAAGATACCAATTTTTCCATACTTGGAAGCTCTTCTCACTCATAGCACCAAGAAACATCTAGCTCTATAATCTTTCTCACCTACACCAAACCCCATATACACTTCAGTTTCACACATCCATGTTCCCACAACCCCTTCAAAGATACCAATATTTCCATACCTGACAGCACTTCTAATTCAGAGCACCTAAGCTTTGGAACCAGTGCGAACTCTCGTATGGTCCTCACTATTCAGCGTTACACATATCCTAAGAAACATAAATGTTGTGAGAGAGTAAACATACATTCATTAACACAACAAATTTTTATTTACCATTGAATACTCGTATAACCCCTAAATTATTCATTGAAACCTAGGAAAGGAAGGGAAGCATGGGATGATTTTCCCAACGGAGCCATGAGAGATTGGGTAACTCCACACCCTTACAAAGCCACCATTTCTTTAAACAAGCTGAACCATATTTCTCAGTAAAGCTCCTCTCTCAATACCTTGGAAAGCCTAGGAATGCATCGACGCCCATCAAATCTCTTTCCCATAAACAAGGTTCTTACGCTTCTCAAAACTTGTCATTTCTCATGGAAAACAAAATTACTTATGGAACATAGTGACCTGATGTTCTTGCTAAACACATTGACCTGTTGTTAACTGACAGGTATGCATTTAATGCTAAGGTATGCAATGCAGTGCAAATCAATGCGAGCAGGATTATGGACACCTACATACACCAAAGCAAACACAGTAAAAACCAATGGACAATGACCATAAGATGAATAGGACACTAGGAAAAATATCATTGGCAAGCAGAATTCAAAATTGAACCCTTCCCAACCCTTCGAAAGGTTCTAGCCCTTCCTAAGTGTAAAGTTAAAATCACCCTTAAAAAAATTTAAGATCTGAATTTTACCCTTCCAATTAAGAAGGGCATAATTTATTTAAAATGAAGGGCAACATTTGAAATTACCCATCTATATAAATTTCTCAAGATGTTGAAATTGCTATGCTATAAAGTTCAATTCATCATTCAAAATATTGGAAATATGATAAATTATAATTACTCACTCACTCATGGCATGCACTCAGTGCCTAGTTGTGCAAGATGGCAAGTAGTCATTGATAACTACGAGTCACTAGCCATCACTTGGGGCTGCAATCTAAAGTGTAACAATGTGTCAACAACTACAACTATAAAAAAACAACAACTACTAGTCTACTACTAGGCTCGAAAGGAGATCAAAACTTTGTGCCTACTACCTATGTGAACCTCGCTACCAATGTCCACTCTTTTTTTGTCAAAATGAAATTCAAAAGGCTGGTTTGACAAGTCCTCCTCTACAAGACTTCATTTCTTGTATGAATATCATGGACTTGCAACAACTATAAACAACAGTGGATGTCATTCAAATACAAATAATGGCATGTAGATCTAGGATCACAAACTGAGCAGAGGTTGATTTATGCATTTCTATAGCGAGGTGCCATTCGGCACATGATATGGAGAAACAATGGTTATTAATAAAATTTAAAAAAATTGTGGCTCGAGAATAGTATTCAATTTGATGGGTGGCATGATTGTGATGTAATCTCCCTCCATCCTTCCAAAAATTTGTTGTTTCTCACAACATTTGTCCTTAGCGCCACCAAAATACATATAAAAAATTAACTGTCTTAACATCCTCTTCTCTTTAAATCCTCGGACCTAATTGCATAGTCATAACTAAGGATTATTATGCATGCACATCCTCACCTTATAATATGAATTGGGTCAAGGTGCAAAGACAACCATAAAGTATTAAATGTGTCAAGACGCAAAGAGTAAGAGACAATTATAAGTAAGTCTTATATTAAATTTACCATATAAGTCTTTAATTAAAACTATCTATTGAGATTTGACATGTTGGATTGTTTTGATATTCTTATCACTCCTTACCAATGTGATTACAAGGCATTTTTTGAAGGTGAAGTCCATAATTTTCGGGCTTCTTCCTCATTATCATCCCTTTTGGGTGTAGAAATTCAAGCCAGTAGTAGATTAATTTTACCCACAACAATTATCAATTGATCATGCAAAATTGCTAACAATGGAGACTGAATATGGAGCTGTAACACAAAATTATATTAACTGAGTGTACAATAGCCAACCTTGTAATAGCATAGGATGCTGTATATATAGAATACATGAGGAACCATCCAAAACTAGCATAAAGCAGGCTTACTATAATTAAGCAAATCCCCCATAGGTGTAAAAAGCTGATCCCAAATCTGTCATGGAGCTCACAAATTGGCAAGGGCGCATGGGAAAGCTGAAGAGTGGTGGAATGGAATCTCATACATGCTTTTTCATGGAGAAAATAGTGGAGGAGGAAGAAGACACAAAGCTAGTTCACCTCACCTAGTCTAGCTTTCCTATGTGGCTTAAAACACTGAAAAAGCAGGCAGTAAAGCAGAAAACGCAGGTAGGCACCTAGGAGGCTAGGAATAAAGAATAATTGATTCCTAAGGATTTCCCAAGTGCTACATGGGTCAAATATGACAAGTTGGACCTTTATGGATAGGCAATTATCAACTTGCACAAGGTGGGACACATGAACTAGGCAAATAAGACAGAAATAATGAAATTAATGTCTAAGTGGGTAAACTATGGGTTGATTATTCTAACACCCCCCATTAAGCCTAACTTTATGAGTAATACATCAAAAATATATGGCCTAGCAACAAGGCTTAGTCACCCTTTTACATACTGCAAGTCCATATGAAACAAGGAAAGAGGCAAAACTAACTTGGGAAAATCCTCCCTTAAACATGGACTGTAAAACAAAATTGTAGAATCTTGTCTCCACTCATGCTTTTACAGCATGATCAGAAATCTCTAGCAGTGATTTGAGATTGCTGAAGGTCTTCTCACAAAATGCTTTGGTGAATATATCAGCTACTTGTTCTGAAGATGAACAGAAGAGTAGGTGAATGGTGCCATCATGGACAAGCTCTCTGATGTAGTGCATGTGAATCTCAATGTGTCTGGTTCTATGCTTCTGAACTAGATCTTTTCAGATTTGAATGGTAATCTGGTTATCACAGTAGATGGTAGTTGAGTACTCAGGTTCGAAACCACACTCTCCAAGTAAACCCTGCAACCATAAACACTGAGTTGCTGCATTAACAACTCCTCTGTACTTAGCTTCTGTAGATGAGAGTGCAATGGCACTCTGTTTCTTGCTTGACCAGCTGATTGGCCCTTCTACAAGCATGAACACATATCCTGAAGTAGACTTTCTATCTGTGCTATCACCTGCCTAATCATTGTCAGTAAATCCAATCAAATCAAGATCAGATTTTGCCTTATAGAGGAACCCATGTGTCCTTGTTCCCTGAACAAAGTTAAGGATCCTTTTGGTTGCTTTCCACTGGATATCATGAGGCTGATCCATGTATCTAGAAGCCACACTTACTGCATAACAAATATCAGGTCGAGTATGTGTCAAATACAATAAACATCCAATCAATTTCCTATACAGTGTATTATTTACCATCGGTGGAGAATCATCTTCCTACAGCTTCACTCCTGAAAGGAAAGGAGTTTTGCTTGCTTTGCAATCTTGCATTCTAAATTTGATTAGAAAATCCAAGGCATACTTGGACTGGTGCACCTTTATTCCAGCTTTGGTTTGAGCAATCTCAAGCCCCAGAAATTGACTTAAGAGCCCCAAATCTGTCATGGAGAAGGCTTGGTTCATAGCTCCTTTTAAGGAAGCAATCTCAGCCTGTGAGCTTCCTGTAATGAGGAGGTCATCAACATATAATACAATGATCATTAATGAACCATTAAATAACTTCAGAAAGACATTTGGATCTGATTTGCACCGAACAAAATTTAGAGATAGCAAGAAGCTATCTATCTTGGCATACCAAGCCCTGGGGGCTTACTTTAGTTCATACAATGACTTTCTCATCCTGCACACAAGAGAAGGGTTAGTAGCAAAACCTTGAGGCTGCTGCATATATATCTCCTCAGTGAGATCTCCATTCAGGAAGGCACACTTTAAATCCATATGATGTACCTCCCATTTCCTTGAGGCTACAATGGCTAGAGCTAGCCTGATGGAATCCATCTTTGCCACTAGGGCAAAGGTCTCATTGTAATTGATGCCATGAACTTGTGAGTAGCCTTTAGCTACCAATATATCCTTGTACTTCAGTGGTGAACCATCAGCAGAAAACTTGGTCTTATAGATCCACTTACACCCGACTAACTTTCTTCCTGGAGGAAGATCCACTAGCTCCCATGTGTTGCTCTTCTGGAGTGAGATGAACTCCTCCTTCATGGAAGCTTGCCATATTGGATCTCCTGATGCTTCTTCATATGTTTTAGGATCAGAATCCACCATCAAATAGCATTTTTCAGCAAACATAGGATCCTTCATGCACAGACCCCTCTCAAATTGAGATCTAGTCCTCCTTGGGTCATTGGGATCCCCAGCTAGCTCTCCTGCTGCATGTAGTGTCTTGGCTGCCCATTTAGGCCTTGTGGGGCTGTTTGGGTCTGCAATAAACTCATCTCCATCAGACAAATCAGAATCAGCATGTTCAACAAACTCTTTACTTATTTCTTGAGGTTCAGGTGGTGAAGAGGCTTCACCAACTTCCACTGCTGCAAGGGGTTCTTCTTCAAACTGAACACACCTTTCAATGAAGGCTTTCTTTGTGCTCAATTTTATCAAATTGTACCCTTTTGAATATTTATAGTATCCAACAAAAAGACACTCTTGTCTTTGGGGCTGCAAAGCCTTCCTCTCATCTGTCGGGATTCTAGCTCATGCCTTTGAGCCAAAAATCCTGAAATGGGTCACATCTGGCTTGTGCCCACTCCATGATTCGAAGGGAGTCATGCCATAAAGTTTTTTGTGAGGCACCCTATTCTGGATATAGGCTGCATAGTTGATATCTTCGGCCCAGTACTTTGGTGGCAAAGTTTTGGCCTTCATCATGCATGTTGCCATCTCCTTCAGTGATCTGTTCTTCCTCTCTGCAACACCATTTTGCTGTGGTGTGTAGGGGATAGAATGTTGCATCTGAATACCTGCATCTGCACAATAGTTAATAAACTCAGACTTGACATACTCACCACCATTTTCAGATCTGAGGACCTTGAGTTTCTTTCCACACTGGTTCTCAACCAAATCCTTAAAGACTTTGAATAGGCCAAAAACTTCTGTCTTGTGTTTCATGAAGTGAACCCAACAATACCTGGAAAAATCATCAATAAAGTTCAATGCATATTTGGCCTAACTCATGGACATATGAGGGAATGGGCCAGCAATATCACTGTGAATCAGCTCGAGGGGTGCAGAGGTTCTCTCATGACTAGTTTTCTCAAATTTGTGCTCTGGGTGTTTTCCTAGGATACAACCTTGGTAGACTCCTTTGGAAAATTTTATCTTGGGAAACCCTATGACCATATCTTTCTCACTAAGATCAGACAGATACTTGTAGTTTAGATGGCCAAATCTTTCATGCCATAGCTTTCTAGATTCATTAGCATGGATAAGAAGAGCAGAGGGGTTTGAGTAAGGTAGGAAGTGTGAAAACATGTATACCTTTTGAGCATGATTCGCTACTCCTTTTGCAATGAATCTACCACTTGAGATTTCTATGATCTCAACTTCATCGAGGGAGAATATGAATTTCTTAGGAGACCCAGTGTGGGTCATCTTGTACATTGATAGAAGGTTGGAGGCGAGACCAGGGACATACAGCACATTGTTGAACTGACCATGATCAAGATCAATCCTCCCTTTGCCCAAACTTTCAGTGAGAGAGTCATCTCCCAGTACAATATATGGTCCTTTCGACTTGTCCAGTGAGGAAAAAGCCTCCTTAGTCGAAATCGCGTGTCTTGAAGCTCCAGAATCAATGATAAAACTGGGTGAGCTTGATGTGCCAGCAACCAATGCGTGAACTCTCTCTCTGTCATCTGAACTTGATCCTCCTTCTCTCTTCTTTGAGTTTTCTGGAAGGGAGATGCCATTCTTCTCCAGGAGTTGGGTCAGCATATCAATCTGCTTTTTCATACAAGAGCTTTCAGTGTGATTGCCCTTCGAACAGTATGAGCACTTGTTCATTTCACCTTTGTTTTTCTTCTTATGGGTATTCTTCTTGGGACCTTGTTGATCCTCTAGAGACTGTTTCTTGTCTCTCTTTTGCTCAGGTGGATTTTTAGCTTTATTTTTGTTTTTTGAATCCACCCTCGAATCTCCAGCAATCAAAGCTTGATCTTTGGATGGTTTGATGGTGCCCATCATCACCAGCTTGTCTTGTTCTTGTGTCAGAGATTCCATGAAATCTGCAAGGCTAGGCATCTTCCAGGTTCGAGCTATGAGTTTTGTGGCAAAGAAGGTTGAAACAAAGACTGAGTAGTCAGGTCCTAGCTTCGAGAGGATGGCCAGTACGAGTTGATCATCTTTCTTTTCGATACCACACTGCTTCAGTTGCAAAACTAGTGCTTTGAGCTTGGAGAAATATAGCTGCAGGGATTCAAAGCTACTGGGACTCAAAGAAATCAGCTCATTCTCGATCTGATGTCCCCTCATCTCATCTGTCTTTCCAAAAAGATCAGAAAGCTTCTCCCATACTTGATCCGGTGATGTTAATCCATCGAGATGGAAAAGGAGGTCTCAGGAAATACTGAGACATAGGAGGCCATAGGCCTCATCTCTCCGATTGTGCCATTTGATCTTCTCTGTAGTAGCATTGGGATCTGCTTTTGTTGCCATAGTCACCCTATAGAGGCCTTTCTCTCTCAACAGGATCTCCATCTCTGCTTTCCATTCAAAGAAATTGAAAGGAGTCAAGATAGTTTTTTGTGAATCCATAGCTTTAGAAAATTTGTCCCGGCTGTCAGTAGAAGGCTCCCAGTCTTGATGTCGAACCTACAAAACAATTTTTGAAGGAGAGTAACAACCTACAATGGCTCTAACACCATGTAGAAATTCAGTCCAGCAGTAGATTAATTTTACCCACAACAATTATCAATTGATCATGCAAAATTGCTAACAATGGAGACTTAATATGGAGCTGTAACACAAAATTATATTAACTGAGTGTACAATAGCCAACCCTGTAATACCATAGGCTGTTGTATATATAGAATACATGAGCAAATTGAATGCATGAGGAAGCATCCAAAAATAGCATAAAGCAGGCTTACTATAATTAAGCAAATCCTCCATAGGTGTAAAAAGCTGATCCCAAATCTGTCATGGAGCTCACGAATTGGCAAGGGCACATGGGCAAGCTAAAGAGTGGTGGAATGGAAGCTCATACATGCTTTTTCATGGAGAAAAGAGTGGAGGCGGAAGAGGACACAAAGCTAGTTCACCTCACCTAGTCTAGCTTTCCTATGTGCCTTAAAACACTGAAAAAGCAGGCAGTAAAGCAGAAAAACCAGGTAGGCACCTAGGAGGCCAAGAATAAAGCATAACTAATTCCTAAGGCTTTCCCAAGTGCTACATGGGTCAAATATGGCAAGTTGGACCTTTATGGATAGGAAATTATCAACTTGCACAAGGTGGGACACATGAACTAGGAAAATAAGACAGAAATAATGAAATTAATGTCTAAGTGGGTAAACTATGGGTTGATTATTCTAACATTGGGAAGACAATAAAGAGGGTGGTGGCCTGCATTAGCATGGAAAATGGTCTTGACATAGAGGTTATATACATTAATTGTTTACATGAAATAATGACATAGAGGTTATACACTTTAATTCTTTACATTAAATAACATAAATTCCTACCTGTGACTATCGATTCACTAAATCATGGACTGGTACAAAACACACAAAAATTTAGAGCCCCGAGCCCTTAATTACTCACATCTATAACTTTGTCAAATATAGCCATTAATAAACTTCTTTTGGTATTTTGGTTCAATTTAGAAGGTGGTTTGTTGAGACTCAGACATGCACTGAGTTGCAAGGATTCAATTGAATTAGGATTGATTCCATTTCACCTCCATCCCATACATGTATTCTTTCACGACAAGTGTTGAACAAAAAAATTCTAAATAGAGGGTTATGGTTGGGAGTTTTTAATTAAGGTGATTATAGGTGTCCAAGATTTACTCAATTTACACCCATCATCCCTATTTATTTTTTTAGGGTGCTTCTTAATCTTGATGGCTTATATGATGCGTCATTTCCTGTAATGATCAATCCTAGCAATGACCTTTGCTTCTTCAATGAAAATGTGGTTTTTGGAAGTAACAGAGTGCTCAGCTAGTGCATATTTTTTAGTGCATTCATGGATAATGTCGCCACGGTGCTCTTTAAGTCTTAGTTGGATTGGGTGACCTATTTTACCAATATAAACCTTCCCATAGGACACGAAAAAAGTGGATGCAATAACACATGAACAAAAAGACATAAACATGGATGTAAAATGGGATGCAAATGTGAGTGCAAAAGTGGACAAAAATAAGGATGCAAAAGTGGATGCTAAAGTGGGTGAAACAAAACTAGATTGAAGACTAGACACAAAACTATTAAATTTTCATATGCTTAGCTAAGACATCAGTATTTAATTTCATTTTCATGACAAAAGCATATAAACAGGATCACTGAAAGATAGAGAAGCACAACCATAAAAAGGGAACACAAAGATTTATCCTAGGAAAACCCTAAAGGGAAAAACCCAGCAAAATCTTCCTCAATATAGATGCCCCAAAAGGATAAAAGATCAAACTAGCAAGGAGATCAAAGCCTGATCCCCCTCCTTCTCCAGCCACTTCTCTTCTCCACTAATGCATGATACAAGTGAGAGTGTCTGTCTCAAATGAGGAGAACTACACCTTTATTTATATTCATCCATTCACTTAAGTTAACTCATTTGACATGTAGGCTCAAGTTAAATCATGTAGGCTCGAGTTACACATGTAGGATCAAGTAACCACACTGGGGTGCTAATGACCCACCTTTACAATTAGAGGGGACTACCTCATGACTCTTATTAGTTCTTCCGATTAGGAGCATCGGGGTACAATGTAATACAAGTGGTTCTCCCGGTATGACCATCGGGGACCACAAAAAGATACATATAGAATATTCTTTGAAGTTACAATATTTCAACACCCCCCCTTAATGAGAAGGGTATTCTACAATAACATCATCAACAACAAGAGTAGAGATAGGGAACATCATCAACATCAGCAGGGTAACACATCTATAAATCATTGGAAGCTTTTCAACATCATGCAGTCTTCATATTCAATCCTCAGTCTTCATCATTAGCAACATCTTCAGTCTTTGATCAGCAACATCTTCAGCATTTTGATCTTTCGATTAGCAATGACATCTTCAGCACTTGGACCTTTCGATCATCAACATCTTCAGCACTTTGACTGTTCGATCAGCAACAACATCTTCAGCATTTTGACCTCTTGATCCGCAATATCATCATCAACACTTTGCCCTTTCGATCAGAAGCAACATCATCATCATCATATTCTGATTTGTTGACCATAATCATCATCACATTCTGATCTTTCAATCAAAAACATCATCATCGTACTCTGATCTTTCGATCAGAAAGATCATAATCATAGTGCGTCATCATCATACTCTGATCTTTAGATCAGTACGTCATCATCATCATACTCTAATATTTCGATAAGTATGTCATCATCATCATGCTCTAATCTTTTGATCAGCACGTCATCATCATACTCTGATGTTTTGATCAGTACGTCATCATACTATGATCTTTCGATCAGTACGTCATCATCATCATACTCTTATCTTTTGATCAGTATGGCATCATCATCATCAGCAACAACTTGAAATCCACAACTCAAAGACAGAAAGTCTTTGGATCATTTTTGGACTTAAAGTCCAGGGATGATACAATCCCACCACATTCTCGACAACCGAAGTTACCAGATTGATTACGGGAGAATCAGTCCCTATCAATTTAGGACTAAGTGCAAGGACGATGCAATCCTACCACATTCTTGAGGACTGAAGCCACCGGATTTATTACAGGAGAATCAATCCCTATCACTTTAGGACTATGTCCAAGGATGATGCAATCCTACCACATTATCGATGACCGAAGTTAGCGGATACAATTACAGGATAATCACTCCCTATCACTTTAGGACTTGAGTCCAAGGATGATGCAATCCTACCACATTCTCGACGACCGAGGTCACCGGATACAATTACGGGATAATCACTCCCTATCACTTTAGGACTTGAGTCCAAGGATGATGCAATCCTACCACATTCTCGATGACCAAAGTCATAGGATACAATTACAGGATAATCACTCCCTATCACTTTAGGACTTGAGTCCAAGGATGATGCAATCCTACAACATTCTCGATGACCGAAGTCATTGGATACAATTATGGGATAATCACTACCTATCACTTTAGGACTTACATCCAAGGATGATGCAATCCTGCTTCATTCCCAAAGACCAAGGTCTCTAGATCACTTTAGGGCAAGTTTCCAGGGATGATACAATCCCGCCATGTTCTCGAGGATCGAGGTCATCAGATCTATTGTGGACAGATGTCCTAGGATGATACAATCCCTCTTCATTCTCGAGGACTGAGGTCTCTAGATCACTTTAGGGAAAATGCCCAGGGATGATACAATCCCACTGCAACATCACTACTCCCCCTTTCGAGGAAGGTCTTTCTGAACAACACCAAGCTTGTCTCGAAAGTGTTCGAACTCTACTCGAGGCAGAGCCTTCGTCAATACATCATCATCCACATATTCAATATCTGAATACTGATCTATCACCATCTGTATGTCAAGTATGTGAATACTAAAAGCATCATCATCTATATCTTCAGTATAGAAATACTGAAATCATCATCATCTCTATATTTAGTATAGAAATACAGAATCACCATAATCTATATCTACAGTATGTAAATACCGAAATATCATCTATATCTTCAGTATGGGAATACTGAAATCATCATCATCTATATCTTCAATATGGGAATACTGAAACATCATCATCTCTACATTCAGTATAGAAATACTAAATCACCATCATCTGCATCTACAGTATCATTATCTTCATCTTATCTTGCATGTAGAAATATCGGATTCCTACGTATTACGTGGAACACACGGTTCTTTGTCATCACAACTGTGGTTATCACATAGAATCATTGTTGTGTCCATATTCAAGTCAAAGAGACCTGATATTAGCTTCTAAAGCCATATGGATTCACAACTTAGTAGAGCAATCTGCAATGTATTCTGCTTCAACCGTGCTAAGAGAAACACTGGACTGTTTCCTACTAAACCATGAACTCATAGTAGACCTCAAACAGAAGCATATGCTTGATGTGCTTTTCCTATCTGAGATACTTCCAGCCCAATATGCATCTGTGTAGCCATACAATCTATACTCATGGCTACCATCATAGTATAGACCAAAGTCTATAGTCCCTTTCAGATATCTCATCACATGTTTTGCAGCTACTAGGTGAACCCGTCTTGGTTGAACAAGATATTGACTTAAGGTGTTCATAGCAAAAAACAATTCTGGTCTGGTATTTGTTATGTACATCAATGACCCAATGATCTGTGTATAGTGAGTCACATCCACTAACTCTAATGAGTCATCAGTTAACAGCTTCAGGTTGGAGTCCATGGGTGTGGCCATGACTTTGCATTTCGACATATTGAATCTCTTCAATATCTATACCACATACTTTCCCTGGTTGAGAAAGATTCCTTCTGAACTTTGCCATACTTCCAGACCTAGGAAATAATGCATTAACCCAAGGTGTTTCATCTCAAATTCTTCTACTAGTTTCTTCTTGCTTTCCATGATCTGTTTCTCATTCCCTGTCAAGAATAAGTCATCCACATATAGTAATAGAATGACAAGTACATCTTCTACAACCTTGTAGGAAAGGTTAGGATTGACTTTACTATTGGCAAATCCCATGCTCATAAGGAAACTATCTATTCTTCCATACCAAACTCTGGGAGCTTGCTTCACACCATAGAGGGCCTTCTTCAACTTGCATACTTGATTCCTTCTATCTTCAACTTCAAATCCTTGTGACTATTCGATGTAAAACTCTTCCTCAATCATACCATTAAGGAAGGCTTGTCTTTACTTCATCATGGAAGAAACTACCATGATAGTTTTGAAGGAAGTGTACCTTGCTTCCTGGAGTAAGTGTCTCTTCAGAATTAATTCCCTCTTTCTGATAGAAACCTCTAGCCACAACTCTTACCTTACTTCTATCAGCAACATATCTTATCTTGCAAATCCATTTGGAAGATACAACATTCTTGATTTCTGATTTGAGTACTATATCCCAAACATCATTCTAGTATCACAACATATTCTATGAGTTTGTCTTCTCAAGTCATCAACATATCCTAGTCTTCTGCATTCAACCTTGAAGGTTGGAACCCAATTTACTCTTGGTAAAGTCTCAGTCCATCACAAAGCTATCCATCATGTCATACCATGTCGAACTCAGATATAATTTTCTGTAGTCACTCCCCCTGAAGTGGAGTATCATCTCCCCTCTTCATTCTATACAGGTGGTCCTATGCTTGATATATACTGGTCAATAGAGTATGTCATGTCATAGTCTATTCTTTCTGGGGAGAATCACAAACCTTGCTTTGTACACTTGTTCCATCATATCGTATCCATTATTCCCCATGATCAATTGTTATTCTTTGATCATAGCTTCTTTCATAGAATTATTTTCTTCATCTTGAGTTATGTCTTGTACCCATGGTGGTCTTCATCCTTCAAGGTGGATCTACCACTCTCTGAAGCTCTTTCTTCCGTCATGGTGTCTCTGACCCTGGGAGCTTTAGATTCATGTTTATTGGAGTGGATCTTGAATTGTCGTCACTTGTTCTTCGGAACAAGTCTCATCCTTATTTTCTTGTAGGAGGTTGTTCATGACCTTTCCTAAAATTCAAATGCACCAGTTGCATGGTTAGAACTATTTCATAAAACATATGCATAATGACAAATTCTTATGCATCATGCAACTGTTTAGTCAATACAACATTCATCCATATCTCACATAAAATTTCTAGATGCCTTCCATTTCCACCATGACATTATTGAGATTGTGTACTAATCCAATATGTCAGCAAAGCGGTTTGATAAGTAGCAATGGAGAGTTGTATAGCACCATGATCTACTTACCCATCACATGCATATTAGCAGTACACAATCATTAATGCAAAAAATACATCAACTGAATATAATCAAATGTATAACAAAACAATATCATGAAATGACAATTGAATACTTATCTTTATTTGTTTCATGGGTATACTCCTTCTTGAGTCTTTAGCTTCATCGTCTTCTTCAGCATCATTTCTTATCCAAATGCTGAGGTGGATAATAAGTTCTTCAAGAGTTGAGATCTTCATATTCCTCATTGATTGAGGGATCTTCTTTGGAATATGAGAGCTTTATCTTCAGAGACGAGCTTCTTCTTCTTCCCAAAGTTTGCTGAAAGTAATCACTTCCTTCTGGAACACATTTCTTAAATGAATGAATTCTATTATCCTAGGAGGCAATTCAAGGAGGCCATCACCACTTTTGCATTCTTCACTTCTTCTTTCCCCGCTTGAAGTTGTTCTTTGATTTGAGAGATCCTTATGACTGCATGGTCTCTGCATTCTGGATCTTCACATTCTTCAGCTGGTTTCTTAAGGTCATATTCTGATCTATGTTCTTCCCTTCAAATAGCTTGGTCAAGGAATCAAACCTCATCGATGTCTTTATGGAAGACACTTGTAGTACAAGTTTATTCGTAATTGAATCATCAATGATCTTCTGGGATTTGGCCAAGTTCTTCTTGAGAAAGGCTTCTAGCCTCATCTCCCTCTAAAACTGGAACCTCTATGCTCATGTAGGTGTCCAATCCATTTTATTCAGAGAGATCATATACTTCTAGGCTTGGAAGTTGTCAACTTCACCAAGCTTATCATCAATCTGATGTCATATATCACTTTGAAATGAGAACCTCAAATGAACATAGCAAAGGATTAGATCTTACCGATTTGAGGTGTCTGTCCTGATTCCAGAGTTGGCTGATCTAGGGTTTGTCACAGAAACCCTAATTTAAAAAACTTGGAATATTTCATATCTTATTGGATAGACAAATATATCTCTTCAAATGGAGCTGTCCAATGTACTCCATTTCTGAAAACAGTGGAGGGAAGCTCCCGAAACAGGAAGCCCTAATTTTCCAATTTCTTTAGCAGAAATTTCTGTTACTGTTTCTATGATATCTCCGAAATTGATGCTCCTCTATGTCTAAAATTTTGTATAGAGGTAACCTCACATGTCCCTGATAGAACACCATAGGTTTAATCAGAATTGGTTTCACCATTTGGGATTTATGGTCCTTTTCCCAAGGTGACCTCTTACAGGAATGTTCAGAACAGAAATGTTGTACGGAATGTCACGTGTCATTCGTTCATCTTCTGAGTCTGATATTCAGACCACTGAAATTAAATTCTATGAAAATTTTGGAACATCTTCAGGAATTCCATTTGGACCTCTGTAGCGCACGATATTGCAATTCTCCCCAGGTGTCCTCTTTAGGGATGAATTCTGGAAGAGGCTAGAACCCTACCTTGGAGAGAACATATCTCCTGGAATACATCGAATCTGAGGATGAAGTTTGGACAAAATGTTCATCAGGATTTTATCTTTGGCCCCCAAAATTTTCAGCTCTTGATCCTTTTCCAATCTCGGAATATATCGAATGTACCAAAACATAGCAGTTTTAGTATTTAGGGTTTTTCTAGCTCGGGGTCAAACTAGGGTTTGACTTTCCCAGAGTTTCACCCAACCAAATTTATTGATCCAGGTCTCTAAAATTCGGTTTTGATGAGGAGAAAAATCCTATGATGGTATCACTCAAAAATTCCTCTTCTGTAGAAATCCCTAATTTCCACATCGAAAACTGAAAATGCTCGGAATCGAATTCCGCTTCGACAGAAAGATGCACCCTTCAATGGAGAGTCATCCTAGCATAATTTTGCTGATGGATTGTGGAGAAAGACCCAAAAATTAAGAATCCCTATCTTCTAAATTTGCACAATGTCTTCTTCTCAGGTTAGCTCTGATACCATGTTAAATTTTCATATGCTTAGCTAAGACATCAGTATTTCATTTCATTTTCGTGACAAAAGCATATAAACAGGATCACTGAAAGATAGACAAGCACAACCATAAAAAGGGAACACAAAGATTTATCCTAGGAAAACCCTAGAGGGAAAAACCCAGCAAAAGCTTCCTCAATATAGATGCCCCAAACGGATAAAATATCAAACCAGCAAGGAGATCAAATCCTGATCCTCCTCTTTCTCCAGCTACTTCTCTTCTCCACTAATGCGCTATACAAGTGAGAGTGTGTGTCTCAAATGAGGAGCACTACACCTCTATTTATACTCATCCATTCACTTAAGTTAACTCATTTGACATGTAGGCTCGAGTTAAATCTTGTAGGCTCAAGTTACACATGTAGGCTCAAGTAACCACACTGGAGTGCTGATGACCCACCTTTACAATTAGAGGGGACTACCTCATGACTCTTATTATTTCTTCCGATTAGGAGAAATCGGGGTACAATGTAATACAAGTGGTTCTCCTAGTAGGACCATCGGGGACCAAAAAAAGATGCATATATAATATTCTTTGAAGTTACAATATTTCAACAAAAAATGATGTAAACTTTGATGCAAAACTTGGAGAGCAATGCGATACAAAAAAAGAATCAAAAGTGGATGCAAAAGAGGATGTAAAAAAGGATGCAAAAGTGGATGAAAAGATGGGTGTAAAAGTGGAGGAAAACATGGATGTAAAAGGGGGCACACCAAGAGTAAATGTATAAACTAGGTGCAAAACTGGGTACGAAATCTAGTGCAAAACCTAATGCAAAACCTAGTGCATAACAAGGTGAAAAACCCAATGGAAATTATGCCATATTTAGAAAAAAGATGCAAAAAAATGCCTAAAATAGCACCAACCCATGAAATTGCGCCTTTTTGTCCAAAAAAATGAAGCAAAAATACATTAAAATATGGTCTAGATGCAAAAAAGGAAGTAAAAAGAGATGTTACCACAGGGTTTTGTTGTAGTGAGAGGTCATCACTACATTATTATATGTATCATATTCCACGATGTCATGAGGCCTGTATTAAGAGGTCAAGGAATCAAAATATTTACCTGAAATTCTGAGATAGGTTCAGGCCCATACCTTTACAGTGCATATGGATATGAGACTGTTTCTAGGTCAACACCTGAGTTTAATTATAATTGAGTCTTTTATTGGTTAAAATATTGTTCTTGGTGCTTCCATCGGTTCAATTATTATATATTGGATCAATTGCTACGAAATTTAAAGGAACTTAGCCTGGTGAAGCTATATCGACTGGTGCAGCTAGACGTTCGACGGTCACATGAGATCATGGATATAGTTATATTGAATTTAGAAAAGCATCTTAGACATATGGGGCTTCCAAGGACTCTTACATTGTTGAAGTACCAACAACTAGCTATGATGCTTCTAGCTAGGTATCGATATGGTACGGGTTCTAGTACCTAATTTGTAATTAACTTAGGAACCTAATTTTCCTTTGGCATTAACTTAACCAAGTTTGCTTCAATGGTGCAACAGGGATAAAGATGGTCAAGAGAAAATTCATGCAATTGCTTTGTTTGATATCTGAAGATCGAGGTGCATGGAACTGATATTACTAAGAAAATGTATACAATTTACTATTAGAATAATCAACCCATAGTATTTACCCACTTAGACATTAATTCATTTATTTTTGTCTTATTTTCCTAGTCCATGAGTCCCACCATGTGCAAGTTGCCAATTGCCTATCCATAGAGGTCAAAATTTCCATTATTGACTCATGTAGTGCTTGGGAAAGCCTTAGGAATCAAATATGCTTTATTCTTGGCCTCCTAGGCGCCCTTCTGCTTTATACCCTGCTTTTTCAATGTTTTAAGGCACATAGGAAAGCAAGACTAGGTGAGGTGAATCAGCTTTGTTGCCTCTTCGTCCTCCACTCTTTCCTCCATGAAAAAGCATGTCTGAGCTGCCATTTGACCACTCTTTAGCTTGCCTATGCGCCCTTGCTAATTTGTGGGGTCCTTGATATATTTGGGATCAGCTTTTTACACCTATGGGGGATTTTCCTATTTTGGGTAAGCCTGCTTTATGCTAGATTTGGATGCTTCCTTATGCATTCGATTTGCTCATGTATTCTATATATTCAGAAGCCTATGTTATTACAGGGTTGGCTATTGTACACTCAGTTAATATAATTTTGTGTTACAGCTCCATATTCAGTCTCCATTGTTGATAATTTTGCATGATCAATTGTTAATCGTTGTGGGTGAAATTAATCTACTGCAGGCCTGAATTTCTACATGGTATCAAAGCCATTGTAGGTTGTTACTCTCCTCTGAAAATTGTTTTCCAAGCTCAACATCAAGACTAGGAGCCTTCTACTGACAGCCGGGACAGATTTTCTAAAGCTATGGATTCACAGAAAACTATCCTCACTCCCTTCAACTTTTTTGAATGGAAAGCAGAGATGGAGATCTTGTTGAGAGCGAAAGGCCTCTACAGGGTGACTATGACTACAGAAGCAGAGCCCAATGCTGCTACAGAGAAGATCAAATGGCACAATCGGAGAGATGAGGCGTA